>CM039473.1:12468484-12670819 GCA_022433065.1 Begonia loranthoides
GGGTTTCCGCGCGATCACTCTCACTCAACAAAAGGGTTTTTGATTTTTCTTCCAAAAGTGAGTTCTCATTCCAGCAAGGGGCCTTAAAACCCTAAGAGTCTTACAATAAGGAACAATGACCAAAATGCCCTTAACGTGCCAAAAATTGGGCATGAGGGCTCGGTTTACATGCAAACCGCGCACCTCTCAAAATAGCTCACTAAACACAAAAATTCAACCAAATAAAATCAACACATCAAGACTTGGCCAGATAAGTTCTTAAACAACAAGAAAATTGCAAGTAAACAAAGAAATAAACTATAGAAATATCGCAACCTTAAGGCAACTCAAAGTCAGAAAGAAGTCAACTAATTCGTTGGTGGTGAGTCGATCCAAGTAACAATATGAAAGAGTCTTTCCTTGTCCTCATGACTTGTCTCTTCTGTAAAATCCCATAATTTAGACATACCTGCAAAATAAGAATGTGTTAAGGAAGTTTCTTGGCTCGGGCACGAGTCATTGGTGATGGCAGGAACAAATTGGCGATGGCAAGGGGATGAACCGTGACCCGTATGATCATGCTGGACCAGACCAAAGCTGGCTTCCTCCAGCTCCTCCTCTCACAGGCTTTCCATGTGGCAATTGCTGGTTGGACCACCCTCCTTGAAGTGGGCAATTATCTTCCAGCCTTGCTGCTGTGGAAGTCTCCTTCTCGGCTATAAATCAGTGTAACAGGTGAGGTGTTCTGTAATTTTTCAGAGAGTGAATGAGAGAAAAGCTCTCTATGAAGGGGAGTTGAGAATGTTTTATGACTGGAAAAGAAGAAATACAGGAGAGGGAGGTAGAGTGTGAAGTGCTCTCCGGTCTCCTAAATTCTTATGTTATGATGAATTCTTTCTCAAATTTTATGGAGTTAATTATGCTAACAGTAGAAGGAAAGAGTGTGATGGAAGTTCATATTGTTGTATGTGTGGGATTAGTTACTGCCTGATACATGTTTAGAATCTGCTATTTGATGGTTTGAGTTCACCTCTTGTTTTGGTTCTGCTGTTAGTTATTGTGAAGAATGTTATTCTGCTGGAAATGTTTGGTTTGTTAGTTGGTTACTACCGAGAGATATACTTTGAGAAAATATTGTTATGTGCTTTAGGTGTTCCTACCCAATTTGGTTACTCTCTAGGCTTATTCAATTTATGTGTTGTAAGTATTGGATATGCTCTGTGTTGTTAAATGTAAGTTTTATGATTGGCTGTGGGATGGTTAATTAATACTACTTTGTGAATGTGAGATAAACATTGTTATGAGCAAATGAGTTAGCCCTGTTGGTGAGGGAATATTATTATGAGATCAAGTTACGATTGTGTTTAATGATTTGTGTTAGATTACTGCTTGGAATTAGTCTAACAAGATTTGTTGAATATTATTAAGGATAATTATTAGTATGAACTATTATCGTCGGTTATGAAACTTTTTAAATGGTTATTGGAAGGATGGAATTAAAGTGATATGTGTTATTATTGTAAAGGTATTCAGAAGGCGGGTAACGTTAATTGTCGAAATGCTCTAAGGACACCAGGTAGGTTGATACTTACTGTGCTTTGGTCTTCGGACCCTACTTCACAAGAGTTAGGATTGCATGCTGTGTGTTCTTTTAATGATATGTTTATTACACATTTATACCATCATATAGGACTGTATGTATTCACGAGCATACCACATGTCATACCTAATATATGTAAATAGGCGTGTGGGGGTTCGAGAGATCGGTGACATTCCATACGGTAGGATACTCCCACATAGGGAGCAGTGAGAAGTGAGTTAGCTACGTGGAATCTTGGGCTCACCTTTGCCCCGTTCTGAAATCTCCAACGTCTTTAACAAAAGTGAGGATACCAGCATGTGGAACCACCCCGATGGATATATATCCTTGTCAGAGTGACTGGTTAGGCCACATGACCCTAGGGAGTATTCCACCTTGACTTTCAGAAGAGATATGACTCTTTTTTGTAATGCATCGCATGATCATGCATCACATCTGCATTGCATTTCATTTTATCACTTACTGAGCGTTAGGCTCATTAGTTAGGTCTTGTAATATAGGTACATATGAGCAACAGGAAAACAGGTCAAAGACAGTTGATGAAGAATTTGCACGGGGGGATCTTGTGGCTGGTTGGGCTAAAGAGTGTAAGAAAGAAAAAAATGTTTTGTAAAGAGTTTTGTATTTAAATCATAAAGGGAAAGAATGGTATTTATTATATGTTTTATTTCTTAAAGTTTTCCGCTGCAATTTATAAAAGGGTTTTAAGTAAAGATATTAACGATCGGGTTTTACGAAAGAAAAGTTTTCAATTTTAGGACATTTCAAATGGTAATAAAACCCAGGTCCTTATAGTTGGTATCAGAGCGTCCCGGGTTTTTAAAATTGATTCTGTATATTGCCTACCATCACAAGCTTCGTCGTGGAAATACTCCATCGACTGTTAGTATTATAATCAGTTTCTTTTCTTTATCAAATTATTTAAGTGTTTGTTGGTGGGATAACAATCCCGTCACTTGGAGAAATTTATGGAAAAATGTAATAAAAATAGTACAGTAGTTGGGATTCTTGTAATTGATGTAAGTGAACGTGGTTTTCTTTTGATAGAGTAGAATGATAGATATGATAAAAGATAGATGATACTGGAACTACTTGGGTTTTGAATGCAGGAATTAGCTTTGGGGGAGTGAAGAAACAGGGGAGACACTACCCAAATTTTTATAAATTGGAAAGGGGATAAGTGGAAAGTAAGTTCTGCATGAACTAGACAAGTTAGCTAGGTCGTCTACATTGCAAGGAATTAGATAAGAGGATGGATTTGTTATGTGAAAGAAGAGCATTGAGGGTTAATGACTAAACTGAATTATGAGGAAGATAATTAGTTAGTCAAGTGTTTATCCACTTGGTCAGGGTTATTAAGAAGTTGTAGAAAGAGTGTTTGACCTTCAGTAGTAGATAAATTGGGTATTTGATACTGTGATCACTACCTACTTGGTTAAACTAATAATCTACCCAAAATTTGGATAAGAAACCTATTTAGGTTAAAACAAAGAACTGATTAGTTGTTGTTTTCCTTCATAGGCTAGATTTTATCATGGACTGGAAAATTGGAAAGTCTAGTCTGTTTGTAGGAAGGACTTGGATTAATATGGAAATTTTGAGAGGGGATGTAGTCTAAGAAATAATATCTTGGTAATTGGTTGAGTTAGAAGAAATTGAAAATGAATAGTAGAGTTTGTGTTGTATTTGGTTTAAGTTCTTTATCTCGGGTGAGGCTCAATCAGGACAACCAAAGATGTTACTACAATGATAAGGATAAAGTTAGGAAGGAGTCGTTAAGACGAGGACCTTACTCACACAATAAGGACATGTAAGCTAATAGGATTTACTCAGCCTTGGTTGGAAGGAACGGTTACGGTGTGTATAAGTTAATTAAAGTGCTGTCACGACTTGCCTCAAATCGTGTAATCAGTAATGACATAAGTTATACTAGTTTATGCAAGGAATTAAAATAAAGATTTATAGGGGTGTAAGATATGATGGAATGTTGCGACTTAAAAAATGGTTGGGGAATCCGTATGTGTAATGAGTCAATTACTACCTCTTAGTCGGCTTTCAACTTGCTCATTGTAAATTGATAAATTTTAGAACTTGGTAGGTCTGAAGATTTTGATTTATGGATTTAAGGGACTCAAAAAAATAGAGTTTAGGTAGCACAATGTATGTTCATGTATGGCTAACATTAATAATTGACTCTGATCGAAAGTTAGAAATGTATGATTTGGAATGACTCAATTTCTGTTCTAAATTGGAGTTGGAAGTCTATCATATATAAGGGTTATCTATTGTAGAACAAGATATAGGTTTGAAGATTCGTTAAGTCGATCCCTCGAACATTCGGAGGGTTGGCTTATCAGGAGAATCGAGGAATGGAATTGATTGATATTCTGAATCTGTTGCTAAGGGATTTAATTGAAGGAATCGTTAAGGTTTATAAATAATGGATTAAGGTTTTAATGTCCATAACCGAAATAGAAACAGACATAGAAACAGATACAGATACAGAAACAGAAATGGATACAGAAATAGAAACAAACACAGATACAGAAACAAATACGAAAACAGAGACAGATATAGATACAGATACGGATACAGATACGGATACAGATACGGAAATGGATATAGATATGGAAACGGATACATCGATAGATACAGATACAAATATGGATATGGAAAAAAGATCTAATAAATGAAATGGTCAGTAAACTAACTGGGGTATCAGTGCATCAGATTCGACCTATGGAACGAAGAAATCATTAACGTATGATGCCCGAAGATTTTAAGTGCTAATGGTTTCAACAACTAAAGCCACTATGGTTTAAAGGAGGGGTTTATGATCCAACAAGCTCGGAGGGATGGATCCGAATTGTAAAGAGCATGTTTGCGCACACTAAGCCAAAAGAACAAAAGTGAGTGAGATTTTATTCTACACAACGATAGTGGTTGAAACACACTAGGACTGGGCATGGTATGGTGGTATGTTAAAAAACAATGTAAGGGTTTGTCGTGTATATATTTTGTCAGAATTAAATGTGACAATGTACGGTGATTGTTCTTACCTTTCGTTGGGTATTATTGATATTGGAAAAGTGAACAATGAGTTAGTTGAGGGTAGAATGTTTGAAGAATTGGAGTTAAGTTTGGTTCTACCAATGGATAGAATTTTGGTAAACTATATTGATCGAATAGGAATCAAGTGATGAAATAAATAATAGAATATAGAGAGTGTAAGAATGTCAGCTTCAATTTATGGTAAGATAATGAAGGAAATAAATTTGATAGATGTCATGCAGGATCGAAGCGATATTTTGAGTGACATGAAAGTGGTCCTTTTGTCAACAATTGTTATGTTGTGACTTATGAAACCAGAAATGGTTACCCCAAGGGTATATTTTATTGGGAATGATACGAATGAATGTGGAATCTTGTGAGTAAGGACGAGATTTTTTAGGATTAGGATCTTAAAAATGCAATAAAGTTATTCACGTTACGATAGTTTGCCATAAATTATTTGATAAATTTTGAAAGAAAGCTTTTCTTTTATGACAAAGGAAATTGGCAATGCGATAAGTTAGATGTGAGATAGAATTTCTACTAAGTTATGGTGCTCTATAGAAGTAAAAGAGATGTAATCTTTTGGACGTTTCGTGTAAAAGTAGGATACGAGAAGTTACACTAAGTTGTAGATTGAAGGAATAATTATGCTGAGCAAATTTTGAGGACAAAATTTATATATGGAGGGAGGATTGTAATACCCAAACTTTTATATCAGATATTAGAAATGATAAATTGGAAAGTAATTGGGGGTATTTAAATTAGTTGAATAATTATCGGGGTATTACCATGGACGTGATTGTTAGATTATAAATTGGGAAATAATGGAAGTGTTATATTTAATGAAAAATGTATAACTGGTGATATTCGGATGAATGCAGACGAAGGCGTGGACACCTTCCCTCGTCTGAAAAATAGACTTAAACTGAGGATGAAATATGGACTGAATCGGTTTGGTTCGGCTCGATTCGAAAACAATTATGTGGCTCGGTTTTAATTAAAAATGAGGAAAAGAAATAATGGATTAGTTGGGATTAAAATGTAGGAGAGTAACTAATTGGAAATTTAACGAATATTATGTGAAGATTAAATGAGGGATCAATTGAATTAATTACATTAAAGGTAATGGGTTAAATTAAAAGGAAAAGAAGAGTTAAAGGAAAGGGAGAACCAAACCGCCAATTTGGTTCAGTTTGGAATTAAAAACAATTGGCCGTAGGCCATTTGTGGGGGAGTGAGAGATCAGGACCGGAGGGGGAGTGTGACGTGACGAGAGAGAGAGAGAGAGAGAGAGAGAGAGAGAGAGAGAGAGAGAGAGTTGAGATGGGCACGAGGAGGAGGCGCAGTTGTTGGACTTTGCCAGCGTGCGTGAAGGGTCCGGCGGTTTGCTGGCATCGTTACGAGCAAACCATGCGGGGTTAGGGCACGTTCGGTCTTCGGGGATGATTTCTCCCGATGCTGTGAGTCATTGGTGGAGGTAAGTGTTGTTTCAATTGTTGATTGTTGAGTAACTCGACTCTGTAACGAACGATTCAGTCGACAAATTGTGACAGCGGTGATGGCAAGAACAAATTGGCGATGGCAGTGGGATGAACTGTGACCTGTACATTCATGCTGGATCAGACTGGAGCTGGCTTCCTCCTGCTCCTCCTCCAGTAAGCTTTCTATGTGGCAATTGCTGGTTGGACCGCCCTCCTTGAAGTGGGCAATTATCTTCTAGCCTTGCAGCTGTGGAAGTCTCCTTCTCGGCTTTAAATCAGTGTAACAGGTGTTCTGTAATTTTTCAAAGTGTGAATGAGAGAAAAGCTCTCTGTGACGGGGAGTCGAGAATGTTTTGTAACCAGAATAGAAGAAATGTAGGAGAGGGAGGTAGAGTGTGAAGTGCTCTCGGGTCTTTTAAATTCTTCTGGTATGATGAATTCTTTCTCAAATTTTATGGAGTTAATTATGTTAATAGTAGAAGGAGAGAGTGTGATGGAAGTTCATATTGTTGTATGTGTGGGATTAGTTACAGACTAATACATGTTTAGAATCTGTTATTTGATGGTTTGAGTTCACCTGTAATACCTTGAAAATATTTCTTCCGTTTTTATGTTGAATTAAATCTGGATAATTTGTATTATGCGACGGTATGTGTTAGGTAGTGTTTGGAAAGTATATGGTTAACACTGAAAAATAAATTAAGTTTGAAAAACTTAAGAAAAATGTACACTGGACACTTTCAGACGTGTGAGAACGATGCGGACAATGAAGGGTAGCGCCCGATTTGACTCCAGATAAATTCTAGACACTTTCGGACCTCTTGCGGACAATGTAGACGAGGAAGACTCACGTCTGCATTGAATCTGTCCAAATTCTGGGCACATTCGGACAGTAGTGGATGATTGCGGACGAGGAAGAATGGCGTCCGATTTGAATCTATTTTAATTCAGGGACCTTGCGGATGCCTATGCGGACGCTGTGGAGGAGGATGGACTGCGTCCGGAAGTCAATTGTGGATGGTACGGATGAGAATTTGGGACACGTTTTCTCATCCCAAACTGGGTTTCAGACGAGTGCGAACGAATCTGAGGACGACACGTCTCGTCCAAAAAGTCAGAAAATCTGTGAAACCCATTTATATTTCTCCTTCTCTCTCTTTCGATTTCGTGTTTTACACGACTATTTTCTCTCCCCATCTCCCCTGTAGGATGTCCAGGCCCCTCCCATAGGTGTGGAAACCTTCCACGTGGGTTTCCCTCATTGGACCTCCCCTCCATTGGATTGTGCAATGGACAACTTTCCTACAGTTTATCTTCTGCAGCTACTCAGTCCTCTCCCTCTCTCCTTCGGCTATAAATGGTAAGCCCTGTATTATCCTTTACTCTAGCACTGGAAGATATGCAGTAGGAATGTGAATGATTTCTCTGTGTACTTATGAGTGTGGAGGATTTGGTGTAAAAGGTAAGAGTTGTGTGGTACGATTAGTGTATTACTCTAAAGTATTTGCTGCAAAGAATTGTCCACCGTGAATGTAAGGTTTAATTAGTGGAAATCTATTGGTCTGATTATGAATCCCAGAATTGGAATAAATTGCTGAGCATTGAATCTAAATGTTATCTTTGCTTAGGGAATTATTGGAAGTTTGGAAGGTTAGAGGATATCCATTAAGTTGTTGTCTTTGCTTGGTTGAACTGCTGGGAAATTGAGGTAAGAATTAGAATATGTAGTTGGCTAGAGGAGGCCCTACATTACGGGTTTGTATGTTCGATTGTTAAATGGGCGAAAAGTATGGATAGTTATTTGTGAACCATGATAATTTGAAATGTGATGAATCATTTGAGAAGTTTGAACTGTAAATTGCTTGAATATAATGCCCATGTGAATTGTTAACTGAATAGGGGCCATGAACCACTTGATAATGAATGTAGTATATCTTTTAGCTACTGTTAAGGGTAAGTAGCTGCAAGTGTTAGTATTGGTGTACCAGAAATCCTAAATTGACTATATGTTAAGAGAAATGGTTCTGTTATTATGGTTAAGTCACGTTGAGGTTTTATGCTTGGATCTACCCTTGGGACTTAAACTGCTATTCTTTATGAATTGTAAACTGTCTGTGTCCTCACAATTGGTATCCCTAAGTTTCGAACATGACTATCGACTGAATTCTTTGGATTAAATGTGGGGATTGAATCAATAGTTGAAATAGAGATAAGCTGAACTCTAATCTTGAATGGACCTGACCATGTTTTCTTTGCTCGTAACGGTTAAAAGAATGCTTCAAAAACTTGTAATGCATTGCCAACACTAAAGCTAGTTAATGAGATGAAATGACATTCGTTGTGTTGTCTTTAAATTGAAACTCTATATGTTGACTTTAAATTGTGGTGCTTTATAGTTCCATGAATTATGTTTGCAATAATTGTGTTTCTTTCGTGCATTGTTCCTATGGCCTATTTTGTGGCAATCATGCATCATCCTAAGAATTATGAACTTGTTTACATATTGTGTGTCATACCTAAATTATGTAAATAGGCGTGTGAGGGTTTGGGTGAATTGTGACTTTCCATACGGTGGATTCCTCCCACGTAGGGAGTGGTATGTTAGAAGTTAGCTACGTGGATTCTAGGGTTCACAATTACCCCGTTCTGAAACCCCAAACGTCTTCAACAAAAGAGAGGATGCCTGCTTGTGGAAACACCCCCGATGGATATATCTCCTCGTCGGAGTGACTGGTTATGCCACAAGACTCTAGGGAGTATTCCACCTTGACTTCCAGAAGAGATACGGTTCTCTTCTGTAATGCATTGTGTGGTCACGCATCATTTGCATTACATTTAAATTCTAATTCTTTCTAGGTGTTAGGCTCATTGTTTTCCCCATAATGTAGGTGATTATTTTGATGATGACGTTCCAGTTGTGGAGGAGGCGTTCCAGGATGACCCCTCGTGTTATCAGCCTATTTGACCTGCTGGGTGTGGCTCGTGTGAGATGAGAGATAATGGTATTTTGAGAGAAGGGTATTTTGGTAACTGACCTCTGTGGTATTTTCAATACTATTAATAATTGTAGTTAGGGACTTAGGGACTTTTGGGACTTTGATGATGAACAATTGAACTATGTTTTGAACTTCCCTACTATTATTTCGCACTATTTACTCTGATTTTATTTTCTTCTAAAATGCATTTCTAATGTTGAATAAATTAAGTGAAAAATTTTATATGACATATTTTAAAACGAGAAAAATGGTTTTAAATTAACGGAGGGTTACAGTTGGTATCAGAGCGCAACCAGGTCAAACTCGATTTTGTAGACTGTTGATAACGCAAGGATCGTCGTGGAACACTCCTACTGTAAGTGAAGTTCAAATTTTAACAATTTTAATTATGCCCAATACTTATTAGTCCTTAATTTAAAATGTAGAGAAAATACTAAAATGGCATGAAGAGCAAGGAATAACATACTGGTACCCAATGAAAGGGATGAAGCCCTTAACCGAATTGCCGCAAGTCGTTGAGCATCAGGGTCAATTCATGGCACAGCAGGCCCAAGTTATAGAACAACTCGTAGAACGTGGAAATGGTAATGGCCATGGTGGGGATGGCAATGGTAAAAATCACCGTGCTGCTGCGATACCTGCAGAGGCCTGTTGGGAGTGGTTTATGCGACTTAAACCCCTAACTTTTGAATGCAATATTTCAGATATTACTGCAGCTGAGACATGGATACGCTCGATTGAAAAGATGTTTGCCTATGCTGACATTCGGGAAGGTGAAAAAGTGAAGTGTGCTATTTATCTGTTAACCCATGATGCACAGTTTTGGTGGGATGCTATACAGGCAACGCTAGAGATGCGGACTCTCACATGGGAGGGTTTCAAGGAATTATTAAACGAGAAGTATTTCGGCTTTACAGTTCAGAGTCAGAAGTTAGCAGAGTTTATGTGCTTATGTCAGATTGGGACTGAGTCTGATTATATCCGAAGATTAGAAGCTCTATCCAAGTTTGCCCCACACCTAGTCAATGATAATGGATCCAAGGTGCAACACTTCATACAAGGGTTGAAGATAAAGATTCTGAGGTGTGTGCGGATGACTGGCATCTGGGGTGTTCCTTATTCACAAATTGTGGCTAGGGCACTAGATGCCGAGGACATGGAAGGGATTGCCACCAGACAGAGAGAGTTTGCTCAGAGGATTGGGAGGAATAATCAAAGTTTTCAGAAGCGTTGGGTTCCACTTGGGAGTCGTGGCATAAGAAGGCCACCTGTACCTGAAGTACAACAGGGGCGTGACAAGCGCCCTGTGATTGAAGCAACCGTTGTGGCACCTGTAGCACCTAAACCGTGCTCTATATGTAGGAAAAGCCACCCTGGACAGTGTAAGGTGAATACTAATGGATGTTTTAAATGTAAGAAGTCTACGCATATAGTAAGGAGCTGCCCAAATTAGGCAGGTAATATTGCTCTGCGTGTATTTTCGCTACAAGGAGAGGATGTTGAGGAGGAGGAGCTACTTGCTATCATATCAGGTACACATCTATTATCTGACTATTATCAATATGCCTTTTTATAATTTTAATGTGACCCCTACAAATCTTAGAAATGTATGCTTATTTGAACACCCTAGGTACAATTTATATTAATAATGTGGCCACGTATGCCTTATTCGATACGGGTGTCACTCACTCTTTTATTTCTACACAATTATGTAAGAAGGCAAATTGGACACCT
Source organism: Begonia loranthoides (assembly GCA_022433065.1). NCBI lineage: Eukaryota > Viridiplantae > Streptophyta > Magnoliopsida > Cucurbitales > Begoniaceae > Begonia > Begonia loranthoides. The sequence goes on from CM039473.1 coordinate 12,479,329, forward strand.
GGTATTCCTAAGAATGGATATCGAGTACTCACACCTTCCGGTGAATATATGACTGCTAATAGTATTCTTGAAGATTATGCAGTCCAGATCAATGGCCGGGAATTTGGTGCAACTCTAATTGTTATGAATATACAAGGGTTCGACATTATATTCGGCATGGATTGGTTGACTTTAAACCATGCCGTTATGAATTGTGCGAGGTGAGAGGTTTGTTTTTATCCTCACAATGGCGAACCGCATGTTTTTCGAGGATTCAAGGAAAAAGGCAAACTGGCAATTATTTATGCACTAAAGGCAGATCAACTGATGAAACATGAATGTGGGGGATTTCTCGTCAATATTTTTAACACCATGATCAAACTAGAAGCAAAAGTTGAGGATGTAATGGTGGTCCGTGATTTTTCAGAGGTTTTTCTCGATGATCTTCCTGGTTTGCCTCTTGCCAGGGAAATTGAATTTGTTATAGATCTACATCTTGGCATGGAACCAATTCAAAAAATCCATACAGAATGGCACCTGCCGAGTTACGTGAATTGAAGGTTCAGCTTGAGGAGTTGATTACTAAAGGATTTATTCGTCCAAGCTTCTCTCCTTGGGGAGCTCCTGTATTATTTGTGAAAAAGAAGGATGGATCATTACGAGTGTGCGTTGATTATCGTGAGCTGAACAAAGTAACTATTAAGAACAGATACCCTCTACCTCGGATCGATGATTTATTCCATAAATTGCACGGTGTCTGTGTATTCTCGAAGATTGATCTTCGTTTGGGGTACTATCAATTAAAGGTTAAGCAGGAAGATGTACCCAAGACAGCATTTCGAACCAGATATGGACATTACGAATTTCTCGTGATGTCTTTTGGGCTAACAAATGCCCTTGTAGCCTTTATGGATCTGATGAATCGCATATTCAGAGACTATCTGGACAAATTCATCATTGTCTTTATTGATGATATCCTGGTATATTCTAAATCAGAGGAAGAACATATTGAGCATTTGAGAATTGCTCTATCTATTCTAAAGTGACATCACTCCAAGTGTGAGTTCTGGTTGAATGAGGTTAGTTTCCTTGGCCATGTTATTTCGAAAGAGGGTATTTTTGTGGACCCTGCAAAGATTCAAGCGGTTGTTGAATGGGTGCAGCCGAAAAATGTAAGCGATGTTCAGAGTTTTCTCGAACTGGCTGGTTATTATCGACGGTTCATCAGTGGGTTTTCTGAGATCGTTATGCCTCTCACTAGTCTGACCAAGAAAAATGTGAGATTTTGGTAGTCTAATAAGTGCGAAGAAAGCTTCCAGGAATTGAAGCATCGTTTGACTTCTGCACCAGTATTGGCCTTACCTGTAGAAGACAAAAATTTCTGTATATATTGTGATGCATCCAGATGTGGGCTTGGTGGTGTTCTAATGCAGAATGGTAAGGTGATTGCTTACGCTTTGAGACAGCTTAAGCCGCACGAAGCTAACTATCCCACACACGACCTAGAGCTTGCTCCTGTAGTCTTTACATTAAAAATCTAAAGACACTATCTTTACGGATAGCGATGTGAGATCTTCACTAATCATAAGAGCCTAAAATATATTTTTACACAGAAAGATTTGAATATGCGGCAACGACGCTGGCTGGAGTTTGTGAAAGACTATGATTGCGAAATTAAGTATCATCTGGGAAAAGCGAATGTCGTTGCTAATGCTTTGAGTTGAAAGGTTGCCTTGATGAGTATAACATGCAAGGAGATGCCAGCAGGATTGCAGAAAGATATGCAGGAATTAGATGTGCAATTAGTTCTTGAACAGTTGACAGAAGTTTTATCAGCTTTGACTCTTAAGCCTTCGATATTGGAAAGAATTAAGAAAATACAAGCTACTGATGCTCTATGTGAAAATTTTAAACTTGATCCAACTCTTCCTGAGTATCAGGGCTACTCTTTGTCTGCAGACGGGATCGTGAAGTATAAGAATCGGTGGTATGTACCTGAGACATTACTACAGATTGCGATAATGAAAGAGGCGCATTCTTCAAGTTTTTCCATCCACCCGGGGTGTAACAAGATGTACAAAGACTTGAAGAAGCATTATTGTTGGCCGAGAATGAAGAGCGATATTGCCTTCTATGTTACTCATTGTGACGTATGTCAACAGGTGAAGGCAGAACATCGAAGACCTGGGGGTATGCTCCAACCGCTACCTAGACCTGAGTGGAAATGGGAGCATGTTACTATGGATTTTATTACCAACATTACCCAGGACAAGGAAGGTACATGATGCAATATGGGTGATTGTTGACAGACTGACAAAGGTTGCCCATTTCTTACCGATACAGATGACATATGAAATTGGTCAGTTTGTAGAACTATATGTCAAGGAGATCGTTAGACTTCATGGTGTTCCCATATCTATTGTATCTGTTCAGGATCCCCGATTCACCTCGATGTTCTAGAAGAGTTTGAACAGGGCAATGGGTACAGAATTGAAGTTTAGCACTGTTTTCCACCCACAAACTAATGGTCAGAGTGAATGGACTATTCAAACATTGGAGGATATGTTACGTGCCTGCATATTGGAGTATCAGGTTGGATGGGAAAAGATCCTTTTGTTAGCAAAATTTGCCTACAACAACAGCTTTTAGGCAACTATTGGCATGACACCTTATGAAGCACTCTACGGCAGAAATGCAGATCTCCCCTATATTGGAGCGAAGTTGGTGAAGATAAGTCTTATGGTCCTGAGATGATACAAGAGACTACTGAGATCATAGATGTTGTTCGACAAAGGATATAAGCTGCACAAAGTCGTCAGAAAGGTTATGCAGATAATCATTGTCGAGACTTTGAGTTCACTATTGGGGATCGTGTCTATTTGAAGTTATCACCATTCAAGGGTGTTATGCGATTTAGGCGCAAGGGAAAGCTCAATCCGTGCTATATTGGCCCTTTTGAGATCACAGAAAGAATCGAACCTGTGGCGTATCAGTTACTCCTATCAAAAGCTATGTCGGGGGTGCATAATGTCTTTCATGTATCAATGTTACGGAAATGTCTAGGCGAGACTGTTCAAATGAGACCTCAGGAGCAAATCAGGGTACGTACCAACCTGAGCTATAAAGAGAAGCCACTCAAAATCTTGGACACTAGTGTAAAGAGATTATGCAACAAAGACGTTCCCCTTGTGAAGGTATTATGGCATAACCAACTTAACGATGAGGAAGCTACATGGGAAAGAAGAGATGATATGTTGGCTAAATATCCAGAGTTGTTTGTTTAGTTAAATTTTGGGGATAAAATTTTTGTAAGGTGGGTAGGATATAATACCTCGAAAATATTTTTCTCTATTGGGTTGATGTATTAAATTTTGGAGAAGTAATATGTATGAAAAATATATCACGTTGTGTGATCGAATGTGTCAATTATGCTCGAAAAGTATAGAGTAATAATTAAAAATGAGTTAAGTATGGAAACTTAAGGAAAAATGCATAACAGTGGAGTTTCGAACGTGTGAGGACAACATGCGGATGTGAGGTGGCATCCGTGATCATACTGAATTTCGCCCCTATACTTTGGGATGACATGGGGACGGGAATTTTCATCCTAAACTCAATTCGGACGACTTGCGGACGAAGAAGGTTTGCGTCCGCATTGAATCTGTACAACTCTGGGACATATTCGAACGACTTGCTGACGATGCGGACGAGGATGGATCGCGTCCGATTTGGCTCTGAACAATTTTTGGACACATTCGGACGCTACATGCGGGCATAAAATCTCGTCCGAATTTTGCTTGTGGACGGTGTGGACGAGGTATTGGGACGTGTTTTCTCGTCCCAAATCGACTTTCAGACGGTGCGGACGAGGTCGCAGACGACTCAAGTCGTCTGAAATATCAGGAAAATACGAGAAAGCCATTTTTATTCTTTCTCTTTCTTCCGATTTCATATTCTACTCCATAAAATCTCTCTCCTCAGCCTTCCTGCAGGACGTCCCCTCCTTCCCTGCTACTTGGAAGCTTTCCACCTAGCCTCTACCCATTAGACCTCTCCTCCTCGGTTTGGGCAGTGGACAGCCTTTACTCCTACAGCTTATCCTCTGCACAGCCAGCTCTCTCCTCTCCTTCCATCTATATGAGGTGAGTCCTACTCTGATAATTAGCATTGATGAAGGTGTGGGAGTACTATCTTGCTGGGGGGATTTTAGGTGAGTGGGGAGTTAAGTGAAAGAGTGGTTGACTTTGCAATGGTACTCTAAGAGTCTTGTGGTAGGGATTATTCATCCATGAAGTGAAGAAGAGGTAAGTCTTGATTTGAGAATTTACAGATTATTGTTTAATTGTAGGCCTTCCACAGTTTTGGTCCAATTGGTTATTAATATAGAATTTAACCTCTAATGCCATATTGCTTAGGAAATATTGGGAGTTTAGAAGGTTGAGGATACTGTTGAGCTGTTGTTTTGCTCGGTTAAACTTCTAGAGAATTGAGGTAATAATTGGAATTGTAGTTGGCCATAGGAGGCCCTACATTACGGGTTTTGTTTATTCAATTTTTAAATGGATGAATTGTCAAGTGCTTGAATATGTTGCCTATATGACTTGTTAATTGGATAGAGATTATGAATTACTTGAGGATGAGCCTAGCATGTTTCTTAACACCAAGTTCTGTAAAATTACTAGAGTTTGGAACTGTTATGTTTATTGTTTTCTACTATCAATGCTCAGATTGTGTCTCTAAGTGATAGATATGGATTGTGAAATTGGTTGGTAGAAAGCATGAAAATCTAAAGTTGATAATCTATTGGGAAGATGGGTAGTCGATGGTGTCAACTTGTCATGAATTTGTTACTGTGAACTGTCACTCTGTTACAGGATTAGTATTACTGTCATCGTGAGAAATTATCCATCTAAATCCTCTCTTGGAATATGAATGAAAATGCACGTAGGAACGATAGAAATCTCTGTAAACTGCAAATTCATCAATTCAAGTGTTTTTATGTGTATAGGATAGATGAAAATGGAGATAAGTTAAACTCTTTTTCTTGGATTGATTTGAACATGTTTTCCTTGCTCTTAACGGTCAAGAATGGTTCAAACTTGTAATGCCTTGTTTTTCGCATTATTGTACTAAATTAACTGCAATGATAAAATGACAATAGTTGTAATGTCGTTGATTGGAACTTCTATCTATAAGTTGTTTCCGAAATGATTGTACTTCTATTGTGTGTTAATTCTTTGGTTTATTTAGGGCATTCATGCATCATCCTAGGGCTTATGAAATTATTTACATTATGTATGTCATCCTAATTTATGTAAATAGGCATGTGGGGGTTCGGGTGAATTGTGACTTTCCATACGGTAGATTCCTCCCACATAGGGAGTGGTAGATTTAGAAGTTAGCTACGTGGATTCTAGGGTTCACAATTACCCCATTCTGAAACCCCCCATGTCTTCAACAAAAGTGAGGATACCGGCTTGTAGAAACACCCCCGATGGCTATATCTCCTCGTCAGAGTGACTGGTTAGGTCACAAGACTCTAGGGAGTATTCCACCTTGACTTCCAGAAGAGATACGGTTCTCTTCTATAATACATTGTGTGGTCACGCATCATTTGCATTGCATTTAAATTCTGATTCTTACTGGGCGTTAGGCTCATTGTTTTCCCCGTAATGTAGGTGATTATTTTGATGATGACGTTCCAGTTATGGAGGAGGCATTCCAGGATGACCCTCCATGTTATCAGCCGATTTGACCTGCTGGGTGTGGCTCGTGTGAGATGAGAGATAATGGTATTTTGAGAGAAGGGAATTTTGGTAACTGACCTTTGTGGTATTTTGAATACTATTAATAATTGTAGTTAGGGACTTAGGGACTTTGATGATGAAAATTGAACTATGTTTTTAACTTCCCTACTATTATTTCGCACTATTTACTCTGATTTTATTTTCTTCTAAGATGCATTTCGAATGTTAAATAAATTAAGTGAAAACTTTTATATGACATATTTTAAAATGAGAAAAATGGTCATTACAGTTGGTATCAGAGCGTAACCAGGTCAAACTTGATTCTGTAGACTGTTGATAACACAAGGATCGTCGTGGAACACTCCTCCTACTGTAAGTAAAGTTCAAATTTTAACAATTTTAATTATGCCCAATACTTATTAGTCCTTAAATTAAAATGTAGAGAAAATACTAAAATGGCATGAAGAGCAAGGAATAACATACTGGTACCTAATGAAAGGGATGAAGCCCTTAACCGAATTGCCAAAGTCGTTGAGCATCAGGGTCAATTCATGGCATAGCAGGCCCAAGTTATACAACGACTCGTAGAACATGGAAATGGTAATGGGCATGGTGGGGATGGCAATGGTAATGGAAATCACCGTGTTGTTGCGGTACCTGCGGAGGTCGGCTGGGAGCAGTTTCTGCGACTTAGACCCCCAACTTTTGAATGCAATATTTTAGATATTACTGCAGCTGAGACATGGATACGCTCGATTGAAAAGATGTTTGCCTATACTGACATTCGAGAAGGTGAAAAAGGGAAGTGTGTTATTTATCTGTTGACCCATGATGCACAATTTTGGTGGGATGCTATACATCCAACGCTGGAGATGCAGACTCTCACATGGGAGGGTTTCAAGGAATTATTCAACGAGAAGTATTTCAGCTTTACAGTTCAGAGTCAGAAGTTTGCAAAGTTTATGCGCCAACGTCAGACTGGGACTGTTTCTGATTATATCCAGAGATTCGAAGCGCTATCCAGGTTTGCCCCACACCTGGTCAATGATAATGGATCCAAGGTGCAACACTTTATACAAAGGTTGAAAATAGAGATTCTGAGGTGTGTGTGGATTACTAGCATCCGAGGTGTTCCTTATTCACAGATTGTGGCTAGGGCACTGAATGCTGAGGACATGGAAGGGATTGCCACCAGACAAAGAGTCACAATTACAATCATTATTCTAGTTAGTTAAACATGCTCAGGTTAAGGGAGTCATAATTGTTATCCTAGTTAATTAACATGCTCAAGGAAGTAATAACAATCATTAATATGCTTAAAGAAGTAATTACAATCATTATTCTAGTTTGTTAAACATGCTCGGGTTAAGGGAGTCACAATTCTTATCCTAGTTAATTAACATGCTCAAGGAAGTAATCACAATCATTATTCTAGTTAGTTAAACATGCTCGGGTTAAGGGTGTAACTACTTCTAACTATCACAGAAATTATCACCAAGATTTCCACACTAATAACAGCATGATAAAATAGCACCAACATATATGGGAACTACAGCAAATAATCAACAAAGAATAGAATAGAACCATTGTTAAGGTAACTCTTAGCTCGTTCATACCTATCATATCATAATGTGCTCTTTGGTTCATCATTCTACATTACAGGACTTAACATCAGTAATTATCATTCACACATTAATCATTCATCACATTCAAGCATTGAACATTCATCACTTCTCTATCAAAGTAAAGCATTTGCAGTAAAGAGAATCATAGGAAACTAATAATAAAGAATTCTATACAACTCACGCACACTACTTGTGGGTAGGGCCTCCACAGGCCAAGACTTTACCCAAATCCTTACCCTTTATGAAGAAACTCAACTCACGAACAGTAACTCGCAGCTCACTTCTTGCTCATGATCACACCTTCTTCATGATTCATGCTGAAGAAACACACGAATACACTGGAGGACTCTCACATGGGGAAGCTCTCTCTCTTGTTCGTAGGAAGCCCTACACGCTAGAAGAAGAAAACTGAATTGAAAAGGCAGAGAAGAAGGCTTAAAATCAAAGGCTATACCTAGAAGGAGACACACGTACACCAAACGGGATGGGGGAGGTCTGCATTGACTTAGTCTAGGATGGGGAGAGTGGCTCCTTGGTTAGCTGAGTGCATTTTTAATGGCTAAACGAGAAGAGTTTGCTTATTTAAACCCTAATTTATTCACAAGTTTGGGACATTTCAGACGAGGGCGGACGTTCTGGTCTCGTCCACAATCATCTGAAATCTATATTTTCACCCATAGATTTACATTTTTGGATGCAGGAAGGCGTCCAAAACCTGCGTCTGTATGCGTCCAAAACTGTCCAAAAATTGGACATATTCAAAATCACCGCGTCCGCATGCATCCGCATTCATCCTCCTGCGTCCGAAAAATTGAGTTAGAGGTAGGGGATGAATTTGGACGTGGGGTTTCCATCCTGCAGCGTCCCAAAATGCTGGACGCAACATTGCGTCCGTGTGCGTCCAAATTCCCGAATTACATAGTTTTTTCACTGCGTCCGAAATCTCCCATTAATCCAATATTACCAATTTTCCATACTTTACTTATTCTAAAACATTAACCCCATATTTACATGTCATAATTTAACACGTATCGATACACAATGTAATATACTAATTATCTCAAAATTTGATTACATCGCGTACATGGGGAAAACGTTATCGGGGTATTATAGCAACTTTGAGAGTTAAACAATGTCAAAGGTGTAAGAGAAATCAATTCGAAAGGTGTCTTGCTTATTCGAAATGATGTTTTGAAAGTAATAGGGGTGGCCATTCTGCCAAAGATTGTTTGGTTTTGGTGTGAGGAACAGAAAATGATTGCATTAAATGTGTTTTCTACTATGGAAGATGCAAATGAAGATGGAATTTGTTGAATAAGAACAATATTTTTATGTGTAAAGGCATTAAGGATGTGGAATTGTAAGCGGAACTGGCATTTTCGGTGTGCAAAGATGTTTTCGAGGCATTAAAGTCGGTTGTATAGAAAGGATTTACTACACTCTGTCGGATGAAAAGGAAGAAATTTTGGAGAAGGTTTCTCTTTTGCAATAAATGCAATTGAAAATCAGGTGAATTCGACGTGAGATAGTGATTCCGCTAACTCCTTATATTTTATAGAAATGGAGATAATGAAATCCTCAAAAAGTTTTGTGTAATGATATGATACATGAAGTTATTTTCTGTACTGTTGTACTATGAAAGTTAGTGGTTATTTCGGATTGTTAGATTCAAGGAGTGCGTACATCAAGCAAATTTTGAGGACAAAATTTATGTACTATGAAGGTCAGCGGCTTTTTTGGATTGTTACATTGAAGGAGTGGGTACGTCGAGCAAATTTTGAGCATGAAATTTATAAAAGAGGGGAGGAATGTAATACTATGATTCCCGTAACGGAATTAAGTAAGGATAATTGGGAAATTAATGGGGTGTAATAGGATTTTTGGATAATTATTGAAGATTTATTTGTTGGAATTATTAGAATTGATTATGTGGGAATTTCGGTTAAGGATTAATTGGGAATGGATTAAATAAAGAAAATATTAATTAAATTGAAATAAAGTAAAGAGAATAAAAGAAGAAGAAGTGGAGGCAAAAAAAGCTTGTGTAGAAGCAGATGACATACTGGTCGACTGTGCATGTCGACCGTTACCACAACGTTTCCCAGAAATTGGTGACGGTGCATGTCAATCGGACCATCGACCGGAATGTTGACCGGTCCCACTGGTTTTGTGGCCCAAGAAGATAGATTGAAAATCCCAAGACATGTTATGTGTTGTGATGCCTCCACGTCCATCCCCTTTTGCTGATGGAATCTCCTATGTGGAGACCGAGAAGGAAAAGAAACACAGAGAGAGGGAGTGAGAGTCTGGAGACAGAGAGCTTTCTACGGGAGAAGGAGAGAAGAAGCATAAAGTGAAAAAGAATAGTAAAGAACTAGGAGAAAAAAGCCAGAAGCAGTGAAGAAAGAAATAGAAGTGAAGGAAGAGGATCGGCCCTAGAGTTTAGTTTTCTCCTTATTGCCTCTGGTGCTTCAGGTATTCAACTTCCTTCATGGTTTTTATGGATTAAGTTATATTAAGAGTAAAAGATGAAGATAAAGTGTTAAAGGGCAATGTGGTTTCTGTTTCTAAACAACTGTCGACTAACTTCCCAGTCGGATTTGTGCTCGTTGTGTGTTGTTGTTAAGCCATTACTCTATGAACTAGTTGAAATGCTAAAGTTAAGAGGAATGTTGATATATGGATTGCATTGTCCACTCTGTTGTGGTTTTAGTGTGCTGGTTATTGTTGAAATAATGCTTTGATCGGCCCTCTGTTGATGAAGTTTGTTCTTTGTTCATTGTTGTAATGATAAAATTTGTTTAACAATATGTTGATGGAAATAGTGAAGAAGTTGATTATTCTATTGCAAGAATATTGCCTTGATAATAAGAATAATGGTATGGATAATGTTAAAAAGAATTATAAAGCATATGTACGTTGTTGAGTTATAGGTCTGTGATTTGGGATGGTGGAACTAGGTATTGATGATTGAATATTAATTGTGAAGGTATTAAGAAGAGGGAAGCACAAAGTGCAGAAACATGTTACAAAACCCTCAAGTAAGTGATATGTATATGTTTTGGTCTTCGGGCCCTACATCGCAAGAATTAGGAATTGTATGTTAACTATTTACCACTTTAATAGATTATTTAGTTAAGTTGCATGTTCCCAGAATTGTATTGAGGCTTGATATGTGGTTATTAGATATTAGTTCTTTTAATGATGTGTTTGATAGTTTTGAGTTAAAGATGGTGACAATGAGATTAAGCATGTTTTGAGGCCTACATAGAGAAGATTGAACTGTATGCATTCATGCACATTGCACACATCATGGTTTTCAAAAGAATTCGAAAATGGTTTTTCATGCATGGTTTTAGAAATGAAATGAATAATAAATGAATTAAATAGAATAAATGTAAATGAGATGATATGAGATGTGAGCTTGTTAGTTGGTCCTCAATTGGAGCCAAGATTGGCTAGCCAATGGGTGAGTGAGGATGTTTAAGCATTGGAGTGCACAACCGCTAGTAGGTAAAGGTTGTAGCCAAAGTCGTGGGTTGTGCGTTGTAGCATACAATTGCTAGCAGACCTTTCAGTCGTGGCTGAAGCTGCTTATCCATTAGGATTGGTCTATGTGCAATGGTGTACAAATAAGCTATCAAGCCGTTCGATTGGAGTTGAGCCTTTATCAAAGAACTATTTATGAGTCCTAGGTTGGAGCTAGGATGGACCAGCCAATGGTTAGCGAGGTCGTTTAATCGTTGGAGCGCACGACTAGCGATTATAGCCCTAGCCGAATGTTTTGCATTGTAGTGTACAACAGCTAGCATAGCTTTCGATCGGAGTCGGAGCTGTTATATCGGAGGTGTCTGGTAGGGTACATTGGATGGACCGGTCAACAACTAGTGTGCTTTCGAACTATGCTATTGCCGCTATGCCAGGGGTGTCGGGGTCAGGTGCATCGATGTAAAACAGAAAATAGAAACAGAAACAGAAAATGAAAACAGATTTAAAAGAGCATAGCACATGAATTCTAGATATGTATTTTATATCACTTGCTGAGAATTAGGTTCATTAGTTTATGTCTTGTGGTGTAGATATACGTACAAGAATAGGAGAACATGTTAAGGAGCAGTTGATGAAGGATTAGCATGCAAGGATTTTATGGCTGGCTGGGCTAAAAACGTTGAAAGGAAAATGGTTGTAAAAGATTTTTTGTAAAAATAATGTAAAAGGTTTATTTATTTTATTCTTCAAATGATTGGTTTTATTTATAAAAGTTTTCCGCTGCGATTTGTGAAAGAGTATTATGAAAGCAAGTATTTTATAAATTCCTTTCAATTGAATGATATAAATTTATTAAACAAGTCTAAATCCTACATAGGAGTGCATCATGAGCACATCCACAATGGGATAAACATCTTGTGTCTATTCTGATTGCAGCTTTGATAGATGAACTATGCACTATGTTTGGGGGCTATGGGCCCTAGAGGCAATGCAAATGGGTTACTTCAAGGAGCTTGGGAGGTTGAACCTACCTATTTTCAAGGGTGGACCTGATCTATTGAAGGTAGAGAAGTGCCTGCAAATTATGGTCAAGGCCTTCAATACTTTAGGGATCCCTATAAAGTACTACAAGATTTGGGGCCTACTACTTCCAACAAATGGCACATGTATGATGGAATTCACTTAAGTCTTATTATGATATACTCCATGGTTTGGAAATGGTTTGAAATGTGGGTTATCCTCATCTCATGATTGTTGTTTTGAATGATCTAACTCGGGGTGATATAGCAGTTGTAGAGTACAACACCAAATCTATGAAGCTATCACTTATGGATCCCCTATAGAGGATGGTAAAGTTCAGAACAAAATTAAGGCAAAAGATTCATTGTAAGATAGCGTGTTTGGAACTTTACTATTTTCTTGAGGTCATTTATATTATATAGAGAGTCATAAGGATTTAGACAAGAATTTTGGTGATTTTCTGAAGAAGACAGACAAAAATAGAAAAAAAAATGACAAAGAAGAACATGAAGGGTAAGGTGTAATATGGAGATTCGATAACTAGTGGAGCACTAGCTCGTCTTACAATGGTACACTTATCATTCTTGTAGACATCCTAGTCATTAGTGATTAGAGGAAGCATTGTCTATAGAATTAGAATCATGGTACACTTATCATTCTTGTAGACATCCTAGTCATTAGTGATCAGAGGAAGCATTGTCTGTAGAATTAGAATCAGTTATCTCCTCTTCCATAGGGTAGTATAGAGGTAAGAACAAGAAGGATATAATAAATATCAATACTATTCATATTGTTAACAATAAATAGGAGATGAACATAAACTAGATTGCTTCTTCAAGTCAAGATTTATCGATAGAAACGTTTCTTGAAAAATCATTTCCATCTAAATTTATTCATCATTAGTTCATATAATGTGAATTGTGATCCCTTTTCATATGATAGGTTTCAGTTTTGTCTGATCAGTTATAGTTTAGTTTTTTAATACATGATTTTGGTTAAAGATGCATGTTTTATCATCAACACATGACAACATTACAATTGCTAAATGTGATTCTGATGAGCTGGTGTTAAGTTTTAGATGTGATTTGTCTAATTCCTCAATAGTAAAAGACTTATAAACCTCATACGTTACTTATTCTTCCTATCATATGTCGCATTTCATCAAAGATGTTAATAGAAGTATTTGATGTTGAATATAATTTCATAAGTATATGACAAGTTCATATATCTAATAACAATTATATAATGACTATCATAAGTCAAACTCGTTAAAGAGGTCAAATAAAGTATAGTATAAGGCAGATAAAGTATAGTATAAGGTTATGTAATTCCCCGTAGCGTTAAATATTTTTTTTTACTATACATTCGTAGAAAATCGAGTCATTTAGAAATTCATACAATGAAAGTCCTTAAGAAAACCTACTTTTGAAATCAGAGCTTAATAAAAATCAACTTTGTTAAATATCTTTTTGTACCCTTTAAAACCATGCGGTGGAAGTCTTTATGCAAACTTATTTAGCATTAAACACAATAAAATTCATCTTTAAATGGTCCAAAGCATTTATAAATGTTTCTATTTAAATTTAAACAGTAATGGATATAACTCTTAATAAAAGTATTTAAGACACGTTATTAAAATCTGTCTTTCCTTTGATTCTCACTCACAGGTCAACTTTGCTTCGACAACACTCAAGCTTCACCAATGAGAATTCCTCTTCAACTGTACTTTCAATTGCTTCTATCATTGTAACACCTGTTTTTTTTTTTTAAACCATTTCCATCGAAAGCATGATTTAAAAGCCAACCATCATAAAACCATACCTTGTAGAAGTACTTGCAGCGAAAAAATTTTGAATCAAAATAGTACCTAGAACATTGTCAAATCCCAATCTTTAAAGGTCTCTTTTACAAGCCCATAAAAGTTATTTGACATAAAATAAGTTATGTTCCAAAATAGTTTTAATATGGTTCATCGCGAAAGTTAGTTGACACTCTCAACAGCAAGCCATAGGAGGTGACCAACAACCGCCAAGTCTTCTTCATGGGTGAGCTTCCTCCACCTGTTCATCATTCAAAGTAAAGGCTCCCATCTCTTCTTTACCTACAATGCAAAGCTCATCTATAAGTATAAGACTTAGTAAGTAATGCATGTGACCATCAACATGACATTTAGTTCTTTATCTATTCCCTTCCTTTCCTTTGTCTTTTCTTTCACTTTCTTTTATTTTCACTTTCTTTTCATTTCTTTTCTTTCCTTTTCTTTTCATTTCCTTTTTCTTTTCATTTCTTTTCTTTTCTTTTCATTTCCTTTTTCTTTTCATTTCTTTTCTTTTCATTTCCTTTTCTTTTCGAATATGAGTAGGCTAAAAATTGAAACTATAGACACAGCTCCTACCGAGCCCTCTGTTAGCTACTATGCCCACCTGTGCACATCGATCGAATTCCATCGCATCTGGCCCGTCTCAAATAGAAGCAAACTAATAGGTAAAAAAGTATCATCATAGACATGGCTCCTACCGAGTCCTATGTTAGCTGTTGCGCACGTCTGTTCACAGCGAGCGGATTCCATCGCATCTATCCCATCTCAAACGGAAGCAAACTAACAGGTAAAAAATTATCATCATAGACACGGCTCCTACTGAGTCCTCTGTTAGCTACTGCGCACGTCTCTGCACAGTGACCGGATTCCACCGCATCTGCTCCGTCTCAAACAGAAGCAAACTAACAGGTAAAAAGTATCATCACAACTTTGGGTAAAATAGACTATGGCTCCTACCGAGTCCTCTATTAGCTACTGCACATGTCTATGCGCAACAACCAAATTCCACCGTATCTGCCTCATCTCAAACTGAGGCAAACTAATAGGTAATAGTCAACCCTAGCCTTCCCTTCAGAACCATCTGTCCTCAATACTCATTCACATATATTCTTTCTTTCTTCTTTCTTGTTCTTCATCTTTCTTTCACTTTTCTCTGACAGGCGTTGGAGATGTCAAAACTTGATGAAGGTGCACAAGGTGGCCAGTCGTAGCACACACCAGAGGCGGCCATCTCGTATCACACACCTCAAGCGGCCAGCCCATAGCACCTACCCAGGCGACCGACTCAAGAGCTCACACCTTCAAACGTCTATTTACGTACAATCCTTTTGCATTGATATTAAGTGGGTAACCATTCAGCACAAGTAGGTAGTCCAGTTGGGTGATCAGCCCGCACAAACTTGTTCATGGGCTAGCGTCCCATACCACTAGTCTAGAACACATCCACTTGGTATGGATGGGCACCCAGTCATATCTCATGCATTTATCCTTATTTTATCTGTCTTATATGCTGACTCATGCATGAACATTCCTCAAATGTAATATCAACATTAATAACAACAACAACAACAAATCTCCAATGCCTATTCATCATGGACAGAACCACATACATATCAATCCTCAACGCACTAGAAAAATGGTAGCAATAAATCTCCAAAGACAGAACCTAGCAAATCCTCAAAAGCATCCTTAACATCATAAAATTGACTCATCTAAAGCTATAATAAATTCTCATGTAAAGAACATCATTACCAACATAGGCTATAAAAATCAATCCTTAAGAAATCCATCAGAGAAAGAAGAGTAAACAATACAACTCCAAAGAAAACAACCATTAAATTAAAATCAAACAATCAAGTCCTCAAGAGTTTCTAAATATAAGTAGCAAACATATTATCAAAACTACTATCAGTCAATAAAAACGTAACAAAAGACAGGGGATAGAGCAAACCACCTAGCGCTTTACCTTGGAGGGCCAATAGGCGAAAACGGATGTAGCATTACTTACCATGATCGGAAATATGGAAGAAACCCTTGACCCAGCTCAGCCCTACTTCCCAGCATTGAAATACCATCTCCTTACAACGCTCTCAAACTGGAGTTAATATAGTCGCCCCTCGATCGAGTGTCCCCTTTTCCTCAGAATGTTTGCTATTTATACCCTTTGTTAGGGCCTAGAATCGCCGCCCTCGGGTTTCTTCCTCTGAGATGACATCGCGTCGAGGAATCGAGCTCCTTTTTCACCATTGGACGTCCCCCAGCCATTAAAGGACGTCCCTTGAGCATATCCGACGGTCCTAACTTTGTTCGTCCCCTCATCTGAAGGTCATCGAACGCGTCTAATTTCCTGTAGATTCTCACATGCGTTGCACTTGGCATTCCTATACAACGGACGTCCCTCTTAAACAACGGACGTCCTTTCGTGTACATCTTACGATCTTAACCGCGTTCGCTCCCTCATTCGATGGTCATCCACATGCATCTATTTCCATCTAAACTTCCCCCACGTTCCTTACACGTGGCACCGCCATTTATTGCAGCGTCGGATGACCCTTATGGGCAACGGACGTCTCCCGCTCACATCCTACAGTCTTAACTGTGTACACTCCGTCATCTAACGACCATCCTTGCGCATCCTTTTTCATTAGATCCCCACGTGCCTTTCATGTGGCCCTTCTTATTTCAGCATCGGACATCTCTCATAACGGTAGACGTCCCCCGCTCACATCCAATGATCTTAACCTCGCTCACTCCTTCATCCGGCAGTCATCCAATGCGTCCATTTCCCCTTTTTATTCTCACGCTCCTTGCACGTGGTCCCCTTCCAGAATGGATGTCCCTCTTAAAGAACGGACGTCCCTCTTGCTGATCCAGCGGTCAACATTCCGTCCAATATTTCACAAACCTCATCTAGAGGTCCCTTTTTATTTCCCTCATATTGGCCTACACTACTCTCTAGCGGACCACAGATGTCCCTCTTATCCTATAGACGTTCCTCCTAAACCACTTGCATGCTTACGCTAGAATAATCTTTCCTTGTTGCGAGCTTAAAACATATATATATACTTTCTTAATAATTCATTATATTTTGACATAGTATTCCCTTCCAAAAATTCACCTAATTCCACCCATTACCAAAATAATCCACGTACCAACATAAACACATTAATCTTAGCACAATTTCCAACTCTTCTTTCAATTTAATTGTTATAATACCACTTAATTTTCCTAAATATTTCTTATCTTTCCCTTATAATTAATACTTCTTATGTCGATAATACCCACCATGAAATCTCAAAAATTCCTCTTTAATTTCTATAATCATAAAATAATATACCCTATCAATAGGTCAATCCCATAATTATTAAATACTTTGAATGAATCCTTAGTCATTTTAAAATTTTTCCAAAAGGAATTTCGGTCGTTACAATCATCATGTCCATTGAAACTCCATTCATACCTGCATCACAAAGTTCAACTATGAGTCTAACGCTCTGTAAAATGTGTATAACATAACATAACTACAATGTGAAACATGTAACATGACTACGAGATGCAACATGTAACATGACTACGAGATGCAACATGTAAAAACCATGTCTTTTCTGTCAACATTCTTTTTCTTTTTCTTTAACTTTATAGTCAGATTGTATGAGTTATCAGTCTATGGGAGAGTGATACCATTAGGTCCATCTCATATGGAACAGCTAACTCTAACCCGCCCATAACAATCATTTACGTTTATTAAGTCTGTCTTTTATTCTTTATTATCTTTTTTGATGAAAATGTTTTTCATGAATGCATGTACATACTCGTAACATAATGATAGTCTGACATGTGAACGTAAAGATAACAAGTTCTCAATCCACATCTCGTAAGCATTCTCATCAATAACATAAACAATACATCAAGTAGTAAATATATCCTCGACCATCATGATATCAATCATCTTATTCATAACATAATACTAGTCAAACCTCAAATCTATCACCATGAAACATGCATCGTCTAACATGTCCTTGATCAATAGCCCGTAAGCATAATAGACAATGTAAATTAAGCATAAAAATGAACATATCCTAAGTATAATAGTAACCGTATCCTAAAAACTCACAATGAAGGCGTCGCATTCTATCAATAAATCCATCAAACAATACATATCCTTGATCAACAACCCTTAGGCATCATGAACAATAACATAGATAGAAACATCAAGTAGTAAACAAATGCTTGATCGACATAATATTAGTTAACATATTTATAACATAACTACTAGGCAAACCTCTAATTCATATGCATGAAATACGCATCACATAACATGTCCTTGATTCAAAGCTCGTAGGCATCCAAACCATAACATAGACAGTTACATCAAGCAATAAGCAAATCCTCGATCAACAGCCCTTAGGCCTCACATCATAATAACTAATTCATGACAATAACCAAATCCTCAATTAACAACCGTAGGCATCACAGACATAATAATATAAGCATAATAGTAACCAAACCCTCAATTCATAGTAGTAGGCATCATAAATATCAAAACATCTATACGACAGTGAACATATCTTCAAATAATATCACAACATGGATAGTAACCAGCAACAATCAATGTACATCATATCCTACAACAAAAGCCTAAAGGCATCACATAATGATGTCCATAAAACATACAATCTTACCCTAGCATCTTTGTGATGTAGGCCAAGGGCAAGCACATACAAAACATCACATACGTGGATATCCTCATGAGGGTATGACTGTTCTTAATCCTTCTCCACACCTTGAGGTCTTCTCTTTTTCATAAACAAAGGACTAGTTATTAAGAGAATAACTCAACTAATTCACACTGTCAACATTACTTGGAACCTAAACAGTGGAACCTAGCTTGAGAATCCTAGAGGAAAGATAACCGGCGAGTTTGAGAGAAGGCTCTCATTGTCGCCATGGCTACAAGGATAACCAAAGCTACAACCCATCCTTTTCTATATAAAGACCCCTAAACAGAGAACCACGCAAGAGTAAATCCCATGAAAATTGCATCTGAAATCATTCTTTTACCTAAACAGTCTTAGGATAAATCATGGCTCGCAAAAAATCCATAAACAATCATATTTAGAACTGCCCAAGTGATGTGCCAACGGAAGCGCTGATACCAAATGATGTTGAATGAAATGTAATGGGTTACAATTGTTATAGTTGACTTGGGAAAAGGTTGCAAAAGCTATAATCTTTTTATTCCACCAAAGAATTTCCTCTTGTTTAATGAAAAGGGAACTCACACCAACAAGTAATGAGAGTTTAAGTACAATCTTACAGAAAAAATTCACCATTAGAAATTGGCTAGAAGATTGCACAAAAAGACAAAGCTCAATTAATACTCACAACACTCAAACTTTCAGGTTTCACAATCAAAAGGATTCAAATAAATCCAAGAGAATACAATATTAGCCACGGCTAAAAAAAAAGGTTATAATTCATTAAAGACTAAACTTCCATGAAGTCTTGATGGGGTATAAATAGTCCAAAATAAAAGAAAAACAAATAAACTAAGATAAAGTTTTGTTTATGCAAGTTCCTAATTGCATCTTATAATCTATCTATTCAAAATTTAAAATAACTTAAATTTAAAAAGATCTAGGAAAACTTAAAATAACTTAAAAACTAACTAACTAAAGATTTAATTAAATTTGAAGTTCACTCAAATATTTGAATGAATTCAAATTCGTAGCATTATGGTTCAAATTTGCGCGACATCCTCATTCCTCCATCTTGGCAGTTTCCTCATCAATTTGCCAAGTGAGCACATGTTTTGGTATTTCTTAATCCACTTCATTAAGTGTGTTGTCCAACTCATCTTGTATCTTTGAATCTAGAAAATAACAAACCAAATAATAATTTGAAAGCTTCTTTGATTGAGATCTTATAAGAACTCCTTGTGGCACATTAAATTCTGAGTAAGAAAGAATGGGCTTCCTTGGCAAAAAAATAGCTCTCTATTCAAGGAACTTTTGGCATAGCAAACAAACTTCAAATTTCATGGAAAACCTCTTCTAGAAAGTTTAAGATGTTAGCTACAATCTTCATTATACAAGCATTTTTATATAAGAGAATTATATTATAGATTCAAGCATTTTCTCGAGCTGTCAATCGTTAACAGTGAAGGTGATCGACCAGTTGGCTTGCTTTCCTAATCTTTGCCGCAACTCACCTTTATGGAAACTTCGTCTTTGAATAGCAATAACTGTCTCGTTTTGGAAGCTTTTCGATTGCATTTTGAACAGTAGCCATGTTTATAAGTGAAGAACAATTTCGCTAAAAAGAATGGTAAGATTTGTCACAGATTTTGAAACATATGCAGAAGAAGCCAATTTGCTAGAAATAGCAAGTGGTGACGATTGTAACTCCCGTATGGATTTCTTTGCCAATGAAACTCCTTTGGAAAGTTGGACACCTCTTCTCACACTCTTTCTGTAATACCCAAAATTAAGCCTAAACTAAGGATAATCATAATTGTGAATTATTGGAGAATTTGTTAAGATTTTACTATGGATTATAATACCCCAAAAATAAGTTTAGTAAATGTAATAATTTTGGGCATAATTAGCACTGTTTATTGGAATGGGGATTGAAGATTTATTATATGACTATGGAGATAATTGGTGGATTATTGGTTAAGGAGTAAATTATAAAGTGTTAAGAGATTTTAGAGGAAGGAATTGATAAATTAGAAGAGAAGCCTAGAGTAGAAGGAAATGGTCGATCAAGAGATCGACTGTAGAAATTACAAAGGAAAAAATATGACAGAGGTGACGTTACTACATTGGAGTGGCTGATCGCTGATCACCCTAGAGGAGTTGACGCGTGATCAGTCGATCTCATGGCAGATTGAGTTTTGACATTATACTGGTCAATCAAGTGATCGACTGGTACTGTTACTTTGCGGTCGATCACATGATCGACCGGCCCCATGAGATTTTCAAAAAAACCTAGTTTTATTGTTGCTCTAACATAGAAGAAAAATGTGAATCCCACGAATTACGCTTTCTATAATTCCTCATGCGTCCTCCTTTATAGATGGAAATTTATAAGGAGAGTTAGGGGAGATATATGGGGATAGATGAAATATACTAGAAAGCTTCTAAGGATAGAAAAGAGAATTAATAGGGGGAAGCCTTCGGCAGAATGCTAAAGGCTGAGAGAAAAGAGGGAGAGAGAAGCTGTGAGAGAAAGGGAGATGGAGGAACATAATAGAAGAGAGAGAAAGAGAAAGACAGAGAAGGAGAGACAGTAGTTTAGGAGGAAGGAAAAGGAAGTGAGTTCAACATGGTTGCAGGTTCTTCTGGTAAGCAGAGCTTCCTTCCTGGTTTTATGGATTAGGTTGTGTTTAAAATGGAAGATGAAGTTGTTTAGGGCCTCTGTCTCTTGTTGCTTAAAAAAAAGTGTTAAGATTAATCCCTATTGTTGGATAGTGCTCTTTGTGATTTACAGCATCCTGGTTGTGAAGTGTTTATGCTTACAGTTGCATTCATATTAGTGGTTGAGTGATAGTAAATGCTCTCAGTTTTGGTTATGGGTATTTTCGGATGAAATGTGCTCTGTTAATGGAAATTGGTTCCTTGTTTTAATTACTACTTGGGTTTAGTTTTATATTGATGGCTACGGTGGGGATTTGTTCTCTGTTGTCTTTACAGGTTTGATGAATAAGCTCTGGTTGTTGAGTAATTAATGGTTGGCAATGGGATTATTTTAGGATGGTTGTGTTTATGTTGTTTGTTGTGTTCGAATTATAATAAACAATGAAGTGAAGAAAAATGTGGAGAATAAGGTTTAGTTGGTTGATCTAATGGAATGTGTTTTGGTTGTTAAAAGTTGTTTAGTGGTTAAGTTGGATTTGGGTTGTGAAATTCTGTTAGGAAATAAATGGGGGATTTGTTGGTACTGTTGAGTTATTATTGTTTATAGGTAGAAGTTAGAACTCTGTTAATTGTTTTTGAAGAATTATTGATGATTAAATGTTATTGACTTGTGAATGTATTGGGAAAGTATTGTGAAGACTGACTTGAAGTGCTAGACTCCCTTAGTGGACATGTGACTCCTAGGCCTAGAAGAAGATTAAGCACTTCCAATGATTCAAGAGGCCGAAGCGAGAGTATGTTTGATGTAGATGAAGAAGAAACCAATGTAGAAGAATCTCTAAATCCGAAAAGGAGATCACATGGTAAAGATGATATAAAACATGTTAAAGTCTCCATTCCTCCTTTCAAGGGTTTTAGCAACGACAATGACTTCTTGGATTGGGTTGAAAAGGTGAACTGTGTGTTTGATTGCTATGATTATTTTGAGAAGGTGAATATCCAAATGGTGACCTTAAAGCTATTCGGTTATGCAAGCCTATGGTGGGAGGACGTCAAAGCTCAACAAAGGAGGGTTGGTTGTGATGATGTGAGAAGTTGGAGGGCTATGAAATCCTTAATGCAAAAAAGATTTGTTCCTCCCCACTACAAGCAAAAACTGCTTCTCCAACTCCAAAATTTGAAATAAGGTGCTCAATTAGTTGAGGAATATTTGCCCGAGTTTGTGACTTTAAAGATCCGATTTACCATGAAGGAACATGAGGAGCAAACCATTGCTAGGTTTATCAAGGGGCAGTATAGAGAGATTGGTGATTTGGTAGAATTGCAACCATTTGATACCATGGATGAGGTAATTCAATTAGCCTTGAAAATAGAAAGGCAAAAAAAAAAAGAAAGTTGAGAGAAAGCACTAATTGGCCATTTTCAAGAAATGCTTTGCCTCATAAGTCTCCTCCCGAGAATGATGAAAGAGGGGCAGCATTGAAATCACATGAGGGGCAAGCCAATGAAGAAAATAAAACACATGCTGAGACCACTAATCCAAGGTCGAGGGACATAAAATGTTACAAGTGTCTTGGCCTCGGACATGTAGCCTCTCAATGTCCCAATTAGCATATGATGGTGATGAGGGGTGATTCCGAGGAGATTTTCAGTGAAGATGAGGAATGTGTAACATCTTGCCTTGTGGAAGAACCCTTAGAAGATACCTATTATGCTCAAGAAGGACCACTACTTGTTGTAATAAAGAGATCAATGACCATGCAAAACCAAGGAGAGGAGAACCAAAGAGAAAAGAATTTTCATACCCGATCTAAAGTGGGAGGAAAGGAGTTCTCTATGATCATAGATGGGGGAATTTGTACCAACGTCGCATCCTAAGAAGTTGCATTTGTTGAGCAGTTGTTAAGTAAACGAAGCCTTATAAGTGAAATTGGTTGAATGAACAAGAGGCGGTGAAGGTGTCCAAACAAGCTCGCATATCCTTTTCAATTGGAGGCTATGAAGATGAGGTACTATGCGATGTAGTACCTATGAGTGCAAGTCACATATTATTGGGAAGGCCATGGCAGTAAGATAGGATGGTCACACATGATGGCCTGAACTTCTATTCATTCAAGTTCGGAGATAAACTCATAAAACTAGCACCTCTTCTACCCGATCAAATTGCTAGGGACTATGAAGCAATGCAAAGGGAAAAGGGGACATCCACTTTGCTTGTTTCCAAAAAAAAATTCTAGAGAACTTTTCATATATGATTTCACACAAGGAGGGAGAGGCAAAATTAAGAGCCATCACATTTTTACAAAGCACTCTTCCTTATCTGAATCAACTATCAAGATCTTTGGTTTTGGTTTGGTTAAGAAATTTTATATGGATGATAAGGGTTTGGACTATGAATATCAATTGGTCATTATTGATCCCGAAAAGGGTATCTTGTCCTTGACAATTTTTGTGAAACAATGAGGGGCTTACTCCTTTGGTCATGCAAGGGTGAAGAAGTTGTCATGGTTATAGAAAATGACATTAAATCTACATGGCCCGAGGAAGTGGGATCTAAGCATGGGATGAGTGAAATCTCTGTGGCCCAAGGAGACAAGATTCGAGAAGAAGTTGCATATTTAAGTGTGATAAAATGGAAGAACATGGAGGGGATGATCAAGCCTCAGATTTGAGGTCAAATCCTCAATCACCCAGGGAGGATGATGCACCTCAAGGGCCTATCCCCCAAGCTTGAGCCAAGAGGCTCATTGCTTATCTAACCAATTGTTATTTTGAAGGTGGAGTTTAACTCAATGGCATAGAAGATGAGTCAAAGCATGCTGACAAGGAGGCACCAAAACATGTGATTACTTGGCGCCATGGAGAGACCTCTTGGTTGGAGTGAAGTACCTGAGCGATTACAGCTAGCCATCTTGCTGAGGATAATGAGGTGCCCTAGAGTAAAAACATGTTCTCTTAGTATGATGACATGACAATTGGGTGAATGTTTTGATAAATTACTAGAACTTTGGTTTATTTTAATTAGATTTAGGATGGATAATATGCTAGTGTTTTTGTGGTCTCGGCGAGCTTGTTAGCCAAGTCACCATGCCCATTTTTGTGTTTAGAAGGGCTTTTACGTCATTATTCATTAGGGAACCATTAGGGAGGTACTTAACCCTCCTTAATGATGTCTTAACCTAGTTTAGAAAATCTAAAGCAACTGCTACAATCGGTTTTTGGAGTTTCCTAACAAAACTCAAATGGGATTCTTGTCTAGGGCTAACCGACGGCTTGATTCCAAAGATTTCCTTCTCACGTTCTTTTATTCATGGAGGTTCGATCTTACACTAAGTTTCTCCTAGCAACTTGTTTGAGTTGTGCATCAAGAGAGGAGGGTCAGAAGAGTGAAGGAAAACGAGTTGGAAAGGCTTTTGCAAAAGAGTCCATTGAAGTTTCGGTTTATTGGTTTAGGGAAATTTGCGAACCAGCTTCTAAGTTTGTGACTGTTCTATTTGTTTTGTTTGGAATTTGGTTCTGTAATTTTGAGGGTGTGACCTCCTCTGGATTGTGCTGAACTAGATGTATTTTGGGTGAAGTTTGGATTTAAATTTGTGACTTTGTGCATCGTTGTTTAAGAATCGTTAAAACTGTCTTGACTGGTTTTGTTTTCGGGACAGAGTGTTGTTGCGTGAATAACTTTTGTTCCTTTATGTTTTTATCGTGAAATTTGGAGTGAAGCTATTTCTTTGGTATTTCTTGAAATGATGCAAATTTGAAAGTCATTGGCTGCCAGCATTAGAAGGTATACCTGTTTGAATTTTAGTCAGCAGATTAGACCTAGTCGTTTGAGTGGTTATCTTCATTTCAGAGTCCTTGCACTTTGAGGTGCATTATGTTGTTATGGTTATATTTGGAATAAGGGTTTGTAGAACTCATGCGTGTCCACATGTGAAAACATGCGTCTAGAGTGGGCATCCGAATTTGCTTTCATTGAAAATTTGAACAAGTAGCCTTTCACATTTAAGGGAGGTCATCAGCATGTGAAAACAAGTTTTTGGAATGACCGACTGGATGACAAAAATGCATTCTGGACTAGATGACAGGACAATAAACAAATTGTAAAGTTTTAACACAGATTGTTGTATTCGCTCAAAGTGGTCATCCAAAATTATGTAAAATGATTTCAGTGGGGGACTAGGCGTTTGCAGAAGGGTAAATTTCTATGGAAAGCTATAAATATAAGGAAGCGGTCTCCCAGACATTAATGTGCAGAGGACTGGGAAGACAAAAAGTCACATAAAATGAGATTCCATGTCACGTTTTAATTGGAAATAAAGTGATGACTCATCATAATATTATCTGATAGGATCAACACCTCCAACCTAAGATAGTAAAAGTGGTTTGGGGGAAGTTTTCTTTTAATAAAACACTAAAACTTCAAAATACAAGGCAAGTAATTAAAACAAGAGGCTCTCTAGGAAATTTTCTCTTCCACTCCAATCTTTGAAGGCTAATAAGGGTTTTCTTTATGATTCTTAAGAATTTTATAAATTTAAAAAGGTTGGTAAGGTGAAAAGAAGTAAAAAGGAGGAAATTGGTCATAATTTGGTAGTTGTGCTATTTCGAATGTGTTGGCTATCTTAATGACATTGGAATGTGAAACCATTTGATTATGTTGTTCTTGACATCTTAAGGAAGATAAAGGTTATGGAATTGATGAATTTGGTTATGAACAAAGAGAATTAGGAACATTCAAAATGGATGAAAAATATGAAGTAAAACCCAAAAATGTATGCATACTGGATGAAGTTCTAACATGTGTTATTCTAAACATGTGCATGTAGTTATCACTAAATAGTTAAATACTATACACAATAGAGGTGAAGATTGTGTATATTAGAAATTATGCATACTATAAGACATACACATTTAAATAGGTATTGATGGAAGATTTATCATGTTTAGGTTTTGCTACTCATAAGGATACCTTTAAGTGTTGAGACAGCTTTAAAGATTTAAGGTAAGAGATATTGTATGTCTTTGGCTTTTTGGCCTATACCACAAGATATTAGGAAAGTATTGTTATTGGTGACATTGTTTGTTGTGTTGGATATATGGGGTTATTAGTATACCATGGTTCTTCAACTTGTATGTTGTCACATTTTCAATAAGTTAGGAGATATATGAGGTTATGCTTCATTATGTTCATATGCACATTTCATGCATCATGGTTTTAAGAGAGACTAGGAAAATGTTTTCATTCAATGTTTTGAAAGAAAGACTAATAATGAATTGAATAAATGTAAATTGACATTGTGAGATGGGGTTAAGTGACGATTCCACATAAGGAGAGCTAGATGATGAATTTTTCCCTTGAATTGTGGATCCCCAACATCTGGACTGTTGTATGACTAAAAAGGAAAAATTGAACAAAAACGCATGTTTTAATGAAATTGCATTACATAAGTATCTCATTGTTTCTACTTGTTTTATCTCTTACAAAGCATTAAGCTCATAGATAAATCTTGTGATGCAGGTGAAGAGTATGATCAGAATGAAGAGAATGTTAACTGTTAACATTGGACTGTAGTTGAAGGAGCATAGCCATACAAAGCACTTATGTTACTTGGTGATTTTGACTGCTAGGTTATGACTCGCTTTGCTTGATAAAATTGTTTTAAGTTATGACTGTATAAGGTTTTGAGTAAGGATTAAGACAATATTGTGTAATATATTGTGTAATATTTCTTTTAATACAATCTCGGCATAGGCCATATCTTGAACAAAGAATATCTTAACACCTCTATAAATCTCTACCGTAAGTCCTTGCACAAGTTGGTGTACTTTATGCTCATTATTCCTCACAAGACGCAAAGAAAACCATGACAATGCTTCAAACTTACGCACCTACTGTGTAACAGATCCTTCCTATAGAAGTGGGGTAAATTCCACCAACTTGCTCGTCCTTGTTGTGCAGTCAAAGTACTTGTCATAAAAGACCTTCTTGAACTCTATTCACGTCATCGTAGTCTCATCCTTGGTTATCTTGATTGAGTCCTACCAAGATAGAGAACTTAAACCAAATCTAACATAGATCCTATCATCCATTTTAAACTTCTCATAACTTAACCAAACACCAGGATATTATTCTCAACACAACCTAGGCTACAACCCACAATGATAAACAATGAGTATCTTAACCATCACGAAATTCATCATCAATATTAATCCAAGTCAATCGTACAAATAGACTAGATTTCCAAACTTCCAGTTCATGATAGAAATCTAACCTATGCAGGAAGTAGTAATTAATCTATTTCTCATTTTAATCAAAATAGATTTCTTATCCTTATTTAAGGCAGATTCCCAACTTAACAATGCGGGTAGTGATCACGATACCAATTACCCAACTATCCACCACTGAAGGTCCAAAACATTTTCTCTACAACTTCTTAATAATCCTGACCGAGTGGATAAACACTTGACTAATTAATTATCGTCCTCATAATTTAGCTTATTCCATAGCCCTCAATGCTTTTCCTTGCCACGATAATTCTACTCTCTATCTAATCCTTAGCAACTTAGGCAACCTTGCATAACTACCTACTTGATTTAACTCATGCAGGATTTACTTTTCACCTATCCCCATTCCAATTTTTAAAAATTCGGGCAAAGTTTCCCTTATTTCTTTACTCCCCAAAAGCTACATTCTTACATCCTGCAATCAAACCCAAGCAGTTCTAGAATCATCTTATATATTATCACATACAACATTCAAATTAATCCTCAACCTTACCTAAGTTTTCCAAAGCATTAAGTGAAATAAATACAAACCCACTCACAGTCTATTATCATCAACCTCGCCCAACAACCAGTAAGTGAATTAAATCCAAATCCTCCTAGCCATGATATCTTGTGAACATAAAACACAATACTTAGATTAGAAAACAAAGCAATTAATCATACTTACAATTGATAGAGTATTTTCACGCTGAAACTTGTACTGGTAGGCAGTCTACAGAATCATTTTTAAAACTCAGGTGCTCTGATACCAATTGTAGCTGTAACGACCCGGTTTTTATTTACTTTGAAAATCATGTAAAATTTAAAAATTTTCTTTTTATAAAAACGTCATATATTTATCTTTTAAAAGACCCGGTCATTAAAACCATTTATTTAAAACATTTATCAATTTTAACGGAAGTAATAAAAATCATTTTTATAAAAACACAACAAAATTAAAATAAAACATTAAAGAATATTAAATAATTTACAAACTCTTTTACAAATAAATTCCTTTTAATGCTTAGCCCCGCCAGCCACAAGATCTACTCGTGCAAATCCTTCATCGACTACCTCTTAGTCTGTTCACCTGTGCGTGTACTTACATCGCAAGACTTAACTAATGAGCCTAAGGCTCAGTAAGTGATATAAAATAAAATGTATGATGCACATGTCATGCAGCTTTTAAAATCTCTTTTCGTTTTTCGTTTTTGTTTCTCTTCTGTCTTTTCTTTTACCGTTTTATTGATCTTAATTTTATTATTCTGCCTTTGGTATTTAATTCAAGCTTCAACCAATGGGGGACTAATCCACCCAAAGCCTCTAACTATGGGGACCATGTCCACCAAGCCTCTATTTATTGTTCTACCTTTGGTATTCATCTCAAGCCTCAACCAATGGGGGACTAATCCACCCAAAGCCTCTAACCATGGGGACCATGTCTACCAAGCCTCTATTTATTGTTCTACTTTTGGTATTCATCTCAAGCCTCAACCAATGGGGGACTAATCCACCCAAAGCCTCTAACCATGGGGACCATATCCACCAAGCCTCTATTTATGAGTTTGAGTTCAACACCAAAGCCTTAACCGTCTAACATTGGGATGTAACTCAACCATTGGGGGACGAATCTACCCAAAGCCTCTAACCATGGGGACATGTCCTCCAAGTCTCTATTTATGAGTACATGCCAAAGCCTTAACTGGTTACCATTAGAAACATAACCCAACCATTGGGGGACTAATCCACCCAAAGCCTCTAACCATGGGGACCATGTCCACCAAGCCTCTATTTATGGGTTACGTGCCAAAGCCTTAAACTATGGGAAGCGCGTCCACTAAACCTCTAACCATGGGGGAACAATTCGCCCAAGCCTTTCTAACCATGAGGGAACAATCTGCCCAAACCTTTATCTTTTTCTTTACTTAATTATTTAACCATTTAATATTCGATTCTGTTTTCTTTACAAAACCATACTTAAAACCATTTTCGTATAAATTTGAAAACCATGATGCATGATGCTCGTGAATGCATACATTCTCTATTACAGGAATTTAATAAAACAACCAACATACAATTCATGCTTATAAAAACTGTAAACAATGAAACGTGCTATTTAAAACTGTAAACATCGACACATGCTATTTAAAACTATAAACACCAAAACATGCTATTTAAAACTGTAAACACCAAAATATGCATCTCCTAACTCTTGCGATGTAGGGCCCTAAGGACCAAAGCACATGCGTATCACTTACCTGGCGTTTGAGGCGCGTTTAGCACTCTATTCTTTTCCCGTTAATACCTTTCAAATAATTAACATTTATTTATTAATATTTTTATCAATCATAAATTTTAACTTTGCTATCGTTATTCCTCGTTTATTATTTAATAATTTAATTATCGCTTAACGAATTTCTATTACTCTATCTTTATTAATTTATAGTCAATAAATGAATAACCTTAATTTATACTTTTTCCCTTTAACACTTAATAAATCTCATTAGTCAACTTAATTATTTAGCAACCACGCAGTAATAATTCCAATATCTTAACATGTGCAACAAGATAACGATAGCCAATAATAGTTGTTCATTCCATCAATGTGACCCGATAATAAAAAGAATTTACTTTGTAAAACCGAAGAGTATTTTATCACAAAACCATATTTTTCATAGCAGAGTAGAGAACCATTTAATTCTCACATTATCCCACATTAACATGGAATTATCAAATAATTTACAAAGTCAACTTATTACACAATAATATTCCAAGCGACAATGAACCATCACAAGCCTTTCCTATCTAACAACAGAATCTCACAAGCAATAACGTCCGTATTTAACAAGGGAACTTCATGCTTTCAACACTTTATAACAGATAAACACTATCGTTTTCGTGCCACGCATAAAATCCAAACAAGTGCTTAATAGTTAAACTTAGCAACTAATAGACATCCAAAACAGAGGCAATCCAAACCAGTACAACATCATGGATGACTACAATTACAGCACATCAAATACTGAACAGAAACCAATTAGTAGCAGGAAGCATCACCAAATTCCCAATAAAGATCATGTAGCAATAACCAACTTTTCATATGGATAACTTTGACTAATTTCAACAACTTCAACAACATAACGTGATCGACAGTCCAATATCTTCCCTTAACAGAATATAAAATCCACTAGTTTAACAGAGAATTTACAAAACAAACTTATGCTTATTCATCCATACTTTGCAGAGAAAGAATCCAAATCAACAGGGCAGTCCAACAATCAATCCACAACACATAATATATATACATCTCCACTAGTATGATTCACTAATTAAACAGGAAAGGAAATTGCTCACCCAAAGAAGTCAAGAACAGGGAGTTCACTCTTCAACTCCAGTAGCTGAAAGCAGAAACAGACCCGAGATTAGAACCTCAACACCATTCTTGCACCTTCACTGCCAGCTCCCCCCCTTAACGTTTCCATCCAGCATTCTTCACTGTCATTTTTCCCTCTCCATCTCCAGCGAATTCCTCTTCACCAACTAACTGCCGACAGAAAACAGCCACTACCAACCTATATAGGCAGAGAAAAATTACACAACTCAAGGAGGGAGGTCCAATGCTTCATCACCACGTGGAAAGCAACTATTGTTTCAAGAGGAGGAATAAACCGGCTCAATTTGGAAACCACAGAACCGGACACGTGACAAGCCCTTGCCTCCAGCCTTCATCGATCACGTCCCTGCCGTCGTCCAAAACGCTGCTGTTGATGCCAAATCATCCCAAATCGGAAGCCAAGAAGATGAATAACAAACGTAGGGCATTGACTTACCTCCACCGGCGACCCATAGCTCCAATTTCCAACTCTGAATGCCGCGGAACACCGAGCCCTAGCTTGCTGTTTGCTCGCCGCCCGCGCCGTTAGCTGTAACCCGCACAGGCTAGAAGTTCGCCCGCCGAACTAGCACGAGCCATCGCCGCCGTCCGTCGCACGCCATCGCCTCCGATCGGCCTTCCCAATCGCTCACCTCTCTCTCGGCCCTCCCATTTCTCACGGCCTTCTCTCCCATTTCCCTTCTTTTCTCTTTTCTTCAAATTAAATCATCACTTGATCAAATTAAATCATCACTTCAAATAAAACTCAATTTAATAATTAATCCTCACTTTCTATTTATCCCCTAATTAAATTCTCCTCATTTCTTCTTTTAAATAATTACTCCATTTCTCTTCCTTTTAAATAATTAAATTCTTCATTTAATTATTTTCATCCCAATTCTAATTTTATTTTCTCTGAATATTGCATGATGATAATTATCGGCCCAATTTAAATTCTTCAATTCGACTTCCAAAATAATTATCCAATAATTGATATAATTATCTCCCAAAAATTATTTTTCTAAACTTATTTTCATGATAATATATTCCATAATAAAATTTCTCCAAATAATCCAATTATACCCCCAATCAATTTTCTTATCAATTAAATCTTGATTATCCTTAATTAATTCTGTTTACAAAAATTGGGTTATTACAGTAGCGACCCGATTTTACTTACATTTAAAAAATCATGTAAAATTTAAAGCTTTTTCTTTTCTATTAAATCCTTTTGTTCGAGTTCCATAGTGGAAGAATTTTCTTAAAATCATTTAAAAACAATGAATAAAATCTTTTTCTTAAAAACGTTTACAGCTTGGAAAGCTTTCCTTAACTTAAAGAAACAATCACTTTTACTTCACAAAACTTTTTTTCTATTTTCTTTTTACCTTTAGCCTAGCTAGCCACCAAGTTTTGTGCATGTAAATTCTTCATCAACTACTTCTTTACTCGATCTAGCATGAACTTACATCATAAGACTTAAACTATGAGCCTAAAGCTTAGTAAGCGATAAAAGATAAAATATGTGATGCATATGCTATAACGTCATTAAAATTCGTATGTAGTTTTCTGTTTTCATTTATGGAAAGGAACCTATCCTTTTTGTCTTTTAGTTTACGTTTCAGTATCTTTTCTGTTTACATTTTTGTTTATCAAAGAAATGATACATCCTATGGTCCATGTGGCTTAATCGTCACTCCATTGAGGAGTTGCATCCATTAAGGGTCTCACCACCTATGACCGTTGCCAATCTCTTAAGTTAAAGCATTGGGGATTTTTGGTACAAGAGAGAGGATATATCTTATGGTCCATGTGCCTTAACCGTCACTCCCTCCCTACGTGGGATGAGTTGCATACATTAGAGGTATCACCACCAAGGACCCTCACCTATTCTCTCGAACCCCCACATACCTATTTACGTTTATTCAATTTATTATGTTTCGTCTGTTTGCCTTTACTTATACAATGGATAATCATGTAGCCTAAATGGAGGTTGTCCGCTTCGGGTGATCAGCACTCGAGAACACCATAAACTTAGTATATATGAGCATTCATTATACCATTTTCCAAAACCATGCATGAAAACCATTTTCGTACCATTTTGAAAACCATGATGCATGAATGCTTATGAATGCATACAGTCTATCATATCATTACTATAACATCGAAACATGCTAAATATCATATTTTTTTAATGTAAAGAACGTGAATCTAATAAACACGGCATGAAACAACAAACAACAATACATCCTCAAAACATTATCAGTATTAACATTCTTAACGTAAAGAACCTAATTCTAAAAAACATAGTCAGCATACAAATCCTAACTCTTACGATGTAGTCCTTTCAGCAAAACACAGACAATATCAGTTACCTGTCGTCCTCAAAGCATTTATCACTCCAATTTAGCCTTTACAATACCTGAAACATAATCAAGGAAGAAGGTTCTTCCATCTCCAGAGCCTCCACTTCTTCTTTCTTAGCTTCTTTCTTCTTCTTTTTCTTTTCTCTCTTGGAGTTGTCACAGCCACTCACAAACATCCCAAAACACTATAACTCTCCTCTCTCTTTCTTCTTCTTCTACACTTCACTCTCGGCTCGGTTCACAAAGAGCTTCTCACACCTTCACCCTCTTCCTCTATCTGTTTTTCTCCTCTAGTTCTCTCTTTCTTTGTTCTATTTAATCAACAGCTTCCCAATTACACCTCACATATCCCAAATATATCTCACCTAACCCTCATCATCGAATGCCATGTGTAAAGGAGAGAGTACATGGAGAAATCACAAAAGAAATTCATCTTGGGATTGGCATTTCTACTCGGTAACTGAAAAATGCGTGAGACCGGTCTATCACTTGATCGACTAGTAAAACTCTTCAGTGGGGCCTATCGACATTACTGATTGATCAACTATCGACCGATTCAATGCTGAAACTCAATCTTTACAAATTACAATGATGGCGTTTGACATTACCAGTCGATCAACTATCGACCGATATAACGTGACCCCAAATTTGCCTTGCATTTTTGCCTTTGAAGTTTTTCATCACTTGCAACTGGTCAATCACTTGATCGACTAGTCCAATTATCCCACTTTTTCAGTGGTTGTTCGATGATCAACCAATCCCACGAACACTTGTTGTAACATCCCTTACTATTTTTACCAACTGTAACATCCCTTACTATTTTTCCATAATATATTTAATATTTTAAAAATGGTTATAAAATTTTCGCTTTTTATTTCACAAATAATATAAGTCATCAGAGTAACCTACCCAACTTAATTCAAAAAAATTTTCAAAATATTAGTACTTTACCAAAAAGTCGTCAAACAGTCATTTTTACATTTTCAAAAGTTTAGATAACCTACATTAGTGACTATTAGCAAAATACATCATTTACCTACAATTCTATCACATCATTCATTCCATACCAAAATACCAAATTCTGTCTGTAAAAGTATCGTTATATCAGTCGTCGAAAAAACTATTTCCACAATCCAATGGTGATGCACCATAACCAACAGGTCAGAATGGCTGATAATCCAAAACGTCGTCTGGGAATACCTCCTCCACATTGTGACTGTTATCCAATGCATTACCTACATCACGGGGGAATACAATGAGCCTAATGCTCAGCAAGAATTAGAATGTAATGCATGTAATGCAATGCATGACCATACAATACAACTTAATTCGAAGTACATACATGACAAACACCGTGGGGTCATGAGGAAGATGTGGCCAAGTAATTACACAGAAACATTTCATGATCTTCCTCATGCTGTATGTACTTTTTGTTCCGAGAACGTTGGGGATTTCAGAACGAGAGACAATGAACACTCGATCCCATGTACATAACCTATTTTCTTTCTAATCGTTTCACTTTATATTTTCATTTTCAACATTTTATTGTAACTCATGGGATGTCATTGTTATTCTCGAACCCCCACACGTCCATTTACATAAATTAAATATGCCATGCAACATGAGCAATTTCATAATCCTTAATGTGATGCATGTATGTCAATAAATTGAAAACTAAAGAAACATTACAATTTACAACAGCTTTACATGCTTTTGAACAAATTGAAACTACTCATGCTTGTGAATAAAAGTAGGACTAATCATACTATAAATTATATAGAAGATTCATAGGATTGCTCTAACTATAATAGTTCATTACTATGGATTTTGAAGAACAAAATTCAACATAACCAGACCAACATGTTCTGTAATCCATGCTTTTTGCTATTCCAGTTCAATATTCATTCAAAACAGAAGTCCATCTGAATTTATACTTGCAATTGATTCTATATTTTGCACACAACCAAAATATCCCACTGAACCTATCACGTTAAGATAATCCAAGAATAACTTTAACTTATCTTAACAGACACTTCACAAAGTCAAAGTTTAACAATAACACAACTCAACAGGATTCTAAAGACAGTTCTTCCACTAAACAAACAATTTCAGTAATATTCAAAGTGTAACAATCACAAAGCACAAACATGCATACCCCATGATGTAGGCATCCACTGGCCACACACCATTCCAATTCTTACCTTATTGTCTGTAGACAAATCCAATTCCCCAGCTATACTCAACGTATCCCTTATCCCAATTTCTCCTAAATTAACAACAAAAGACTTAGTATGATTGTAGAGGTACCCATCGTAGTATACACAGAACTCAACTTTATACTTATAGAACTCACCTTTCTCTATCAACAACTGCACCTACCCGAACACTAGTCCAGCAAAAGAGAAACTTTGACAGGGAAGGAAGATAAAATAGGAAGACCCAGCTCACCTATATGTACACCAGACGAAGGAGCCGATTCCCCTTCCTTTGAGCAAAGGTCCAACCATTAAGAGACACTTCCCTCACCGTCAACCGCCAGAGACGTGTCTTCATCCAGAAATTTAAAAAAAAATAACAAGAAGAGGAAAAAGACACCAAGTTTAACAACAGGTTTTTCGGACAATTTTGACCTTCCGGACGCTGTGCGTCGTCCGCGTGATGCATCCGCAGTCGTCCGCATTGTCCCAGAATTAGGACAGATGCATTCGGACCCCAATTTTTTGCGTCCGCAATCGTCCACATCGTCCGAATGTTCCCAAAAAAATGGACAGATCCATTCGGACGACTCTGTTATCGTCCGCAGAGTCCATCAGCGTCTGTACTTTGACAGATCAGCATCCGCACTTTAACAAATCAGCGTTTAGGACGCCAAATGTCGTCCCCAATCGTCCTAAACTCCCAATTTGGCATTTTCTTTTAACTTTTTACACTACATTTTACTTACCACATACTTTGATTATTACATCATCAAAGTTTATTATAACGTAATATATGGATTTACACGGTATCCTTCTAATTTTGGGACATTACACTTGTGATTCTGCCAATGTATTTCTCCTCTGTCCTATTTTGCGATCGATGATATTAAACCGCACAATCGACCTCCCTATCGACCGCAGAACTAAGATGCAATCTATAATATATTTTTGTCAATATCCTTAACCGCATTCACTATCGCTTAGTCGACCGCAAAACTTGGGAGCACTTTGTAATATTTAGCGGTCGACCATTTAGTCAACCGATTCCTTCATAGTCAACTGAATCATTCCTTCCAATACCCAACCAATTGATAAATGATCAACCTCTCCTACACATTCCTCCAACCTTCATAACTTCACTGCCCTTTTCTGCCACTTAACATTTCCCTTAAAAATCTCCTTCAATGTTTTTAACTAATTCTTTGAACAATTTAATCACTATAAATATCGCACATAACTCTAACTATTCTCCACTTAATCTTTAATAATTATCACTAATTATTCCCATCTTTATTATGTTTACCAAACTTTTTTTTTTGTATTACAGTTCATCACCCAAAAGCAGTTTCAAAATTTCAGTTTTCTGTTACGGAAACTTACACTTCTGCACTGGCTACACTTGCATCCACTGAGAATATTCACAATCAATATTCCCTTCCTTAAGTATAAATCAACCATTCATCATCAACCACATCATCATTTCAGACACCTTTCCTTCCACGAACATCTACATTTTGACAACTTATATTGTTTAGCTGGTTCCTTTAGTCAAAACGATATCAATCCTCTCGATATCCTCTCTTCGTTTATTTTACCATGGATGCATTTGTTTATGAGGATGGACATCCTTTCCTTTGATATAATGTCATTCCTCCCCTTATTTCCTACTATAGATATATTTGTTTTCATGGATACTTAAAACTCTGCATTTTTCCTCTAAAATGATGACATTTACCTACTTTTAATATACTGTTATAGACTTGTTCGCTACTGCGGATTAGTTCCTTAACATAAAATGATGTCATTTATCTTTACATTTAGTTAACATTTTCCATGTGGCATCTTTCCCCTCCATGGAACAATCTTTCTTTAGATCCAACGGTTCTCTATTCAATTGACTCTTAGCATTTCGATCTTCAAGTTTTGAGAAGGTTCTTCAAGGGTACATCATTTTCTACCCCTCATTTTCTTATTGGAATTTTTGTTTATGTTGAGTTCAGATTTGAGCTTGGAAACTCATGATCTCTAGGTTGTTTCTCCTTTTTATGGGTCAATCTATAGTCTGTGCTTGATTTTAAACCAATTGGTGGTAAAATTTCATGAAAATGACATGTTTTTCTCTTAAGCAGGTGTTGGAAATGTCTACCTCAATCAACTATTGTTTGTGTCTAGTCAACTGCGAGAGTGAACAATTGAATCAACAAAAAATGCATCGAGACTGGGAGTCTGCAGTCTAGTCTAAGTCTGGTCATTTGTGGTAGGATCCTGATTGTCTGCACTAGTCGTCTACAGTAGGACCCTGGCCCATCCACGTTGTTAAACCTTCTAGGATGGGCATCTGCAATAGGACCTTGGGCATCAACTCATCGTCTATGGTAGACCCTAGATGCTTGAGATAGGGACAAAATGACCACCGTAGAGCCCAGGTCGACCGTTGCATAGTTCAAACACCTATAGTAGAGTTCTAGTTAATCGTATAGTATTCTTTAAGGGGAAACTTTTGATCCTATTCCCGTGAATAGTGCTCCCGCTAGTAAGAAGAGTAGTCATCTTTAAGGTAGGGATTTTATATTGTACTATGTTGCATCATGGTTTCCAAACCTTTATTTTGTGAATTATAACATTTGAACTCAATGTGTCTTACAGAACAACTGTTTCCATGTTATATGTACGCCATTTTTTGCAAATTTATTTTTTGCTTGCATGGTATTTCATTATATCGTTACACATGCATTTGGTGCATGAACCTCATATTGTTATAGACAGTTTTGAGGACAAAACAACATGAGGTTATCATTATACACCTTCTGCTACATGAAGATGTTTTGTTTATATGACAAAATGGGTAATAGGATGGTGATGACATGTCCATAGGTTTCAAAATCAAGCATATGGCTTTGATTTTTATCAAATCTTCTACTACAAATAAGGCCTTGGGTTAGGCAATCAAATTCTCTTCGAAGATCAAGTCATTCGACTCGGCAATTATGTTAAGCTTGTCTCCAAGTCATGAAAACTATAATAGTTAAGGTTTTTGGATACGAGGAAGCAAGCGAAAAATATGGGCAGCAAGTCCTTCAAAACTCTTGTTTCAAAAAGGGGGTTTATATTGAAAGCTTAAGCTACATTAGGATACCCAGGATTGTCCATTCTATCATTGCAAAGAACACATGGCAAAAGTTTTCCTAACAACCTAGGGAAGCTGTTGTGCCTCTAGATAAAAACTTCTATGCAAACTTCATAAAGGATAAACTAGTAGTTATAGATGTCAAAGGGTTGTACATACTACTGTGTTCAAGGGGAATAGAAAAATTTTATAAGTTGGATGAAATTCAAGATGAATGTACTTCTTAAAAAAAACTTTTCTGACAAAGTTTTGGACATAGTGCTCTAAACACTCAGTATGAAAGAAGTGACATGGAACATCATTGCTCAAGGAGTGTATAAACTCCCTTGTAAAAATTGTAAGCTCTAGGCTAAAGTTTGGTATCACTTCCTAAACTCTAGAGTAAAACTATCTCTGCATTTGCTACATTTTGACTAGGGAGAAGGCAATTCTCTTGTACTACATCCTAAAAGTAAAGTGTTTTATTCTATGCTCATAAGCCTACTAGGCTGATATAGTTTCCTTCTCTAATCTAAAAGTTGTGTGATGTATATGAAGTAGTGTTGCAGCGTCAAGTAGCAACATTCAAATTCCTAATATACTAGCTCAAAGCTTGAAGATGCTAGAGCGGTCGGTAAGAATGCAAGAGATTAACTAGTAGCAGACTCTACAAATGCTGCCACATTTAGATAGGGAAAATCATCAATATTGGGAGTATGGAAAGCATAGGAATGTGCTTTGAGGTGGACACTACAAAGATATTTTCCGATGCTTGTATTTCACTTTCTGCAAGTACACACAAAAATGTTGAAGGAGCTTGATAGCAGCACAAAGAGAGGAGGCACAACACCTAAGGTCATATGAAAATTAACTAATTATGCAACATGCTTATGGTTCAGGGAGAGCTAATCCATTCTTTCTATTCTCTGCATATGTTTGAACTTGTCTTTAGGCACCATTGGAACATTACTAATTTTAAAGTTTGTTGTTGCTTTTACTTGTTTATTTACAATTTTATGCATGAATTATTTTTAAGTTCCCTTTTATCTACTAAATTATTAATATTTTATTGAAAATACTTTATCTACTTTGAACCACTTAGTTTTAAGAATGGTTTGTTTGCTTCTTTTGTTATGTTTTAAATAGTAAGTTGGCTCTCTTGTTTATCTAAAAAAGTAAAAGAAAAGAAAAGAAGAGAGGAAAAAGGAGTTGAATGAATGAAAAATACGTGAGCAAATAGAACTTTTAGCTCTAAGTTAGTCGCAATATAATTGTCAATAATGTTTTTCTTGTCTGAATGAGAACTTTGATTTGGTTGCATTATTGTTATTAAAAATGAAAATCCAATGAGGAATAACTTTATGCTTTGAAATTTGCAATTTTTTTAGATTGGCATGATTTAAATATTTGTAGCTAGGTTTTCCCTTTGAGTGGATATTCTCAAAACCTTGGGCAATAAGTTATGATTTCGAACTCCGTTAGAGAACACGGGGAATTATTGCCTATTATTTTTAGAGTTAGAGGTTTTACAACTGATTATGTGAGTCTCTATTAGGAAGTTGCAAGGATGTTATATATAATTGAACAATTTAGGCATTGTTGTGATAAAAGTTGAGTAAAGCCATAAAATTTACCACACTCACATACGGTAAAATTCCTTTTAAATTAAACTTATTTAATCCCCCAATTTATGTGGGGATCAATTACAAATTTTATGGGAATCCCTCTCCCTATTTACGGCAATATTGGTATCCCTTAGTGAGGATATTTTCTCAAATCAAAATTTTCATTCTACAAGGGAATATCAAACTTTTGAGAGGAGTAATTGAGAACGAGAAGATTTTTACCAGTGCAAATAAGGAACATTTGAAAAGGTCAATAGTAAATAAGTTATTTTCCCCTTTTTTATGCTAATTTTATAAAAAAAAATAAAAATAAAAAATAACATTGGATTTTGATGAGAATGTTTAAATTGTGGGTTGAAAGGTTGAGATCTGACATTTAAAGGAAAAAGCTTGAAATTTAGCCAAGAATGGACGATCGATAAGGAAAATCTCAGATTTTGAAAAGTTAGTCTAAATCCAACCTTGGTTCTCTAAAAATTTGTTAATTTTTAGAACTTCAAAAGTGGGTGAAGAGAGAAAAATTAGGCTTTGGTGTATGAATAAAAGTGACAGTTGAAATTAGAAATTTATGGCATGGAATTAAAATAAATTACGTTTGGAGTCATTTTGAAATTATTTAAAGTCAAATTTTTGTAAAAAAAATTGACGTCTTTCGGAGTTCCAGAGTGGTTCATAGATGCAACGGTTGACCAGGGTGTAAGACTGCTTCACCTTAAAATTGATAATCGAGCACTAGTTTGTCAACGATCAAAGACCGGTTGTTCACTCCTTGGAAGGGTCAACTAGACAAGAAGTGGGTCGACCAACAAATTTATTGGTCTACCGTTGTGGTCCACTAAGCATTA
Organism: Begonia loranthoides; assembly: GCA_022433065.1. Taxonomy (NCBI): domain Eukaryota; kingdom Viridiplantae; phylum Streptophyta; class Magnoliopsida; order Cucurbitales; family Begoniaceae; genus Begonia; species Begonia loranthoides. The sequence continues at coordinate 12,520,143 of CM039473.1, forward strand.
GGATGACCTGTACGGTCGACCGAACACTTCCAAGGTCAATTAGAAAGTGTTTTAAAAATAATTTTTTGTTGAATTACTTCGTAAGGTCTCTGAGTTTGTTTATTTCCTAGTTATGAGTTCCAACAAACTTATATATATATTGATAGGTTTTAAGACTTGACGTGAGATTTGGATACTTGGACATAGCTTTGGTAGGCCAGTTTATAATACATACATATATATATATAGGTTTTAAGACTTGACGTGAGATTTGGATACTTGGACATAGCTTTGGTAGGCCAGTTTGAAGTATAGATTTATTTTTGTCAAGAATTGCATTATTTTCAAAAAACTAATATTTTATGACGTGATCTCATATAATATGACATGTTCAGATTTTATGACATGTCTATATTTAGACTACATGTACATTTTTAGTGAATATATTTTTATTTGTACATGCACATTTATTTTTACTGATCAACTTGGTCGTGTGAACCAAATTTGATCGACCCCTATGGTAGTTTTGTTTTATTTTACACATTCGGACGTTAGAGGATTTTCTTTTTTATTAACTAGAATAATGAAATAGTTGTATGTATCGTAACCTTGAGCACAAAACGCTAAACCATATCAGGTTTTTTCGTGGCTTAGTTTTTATAAAATATTTGAAATTGGCATGCTCATACTTTTTTCTTACACTTATGATGAATGTATGACTCTATTCCAACTAAGTTTAGTCAACTCACCTCGAACAACTTCCCTCTTTCAAATCTTAGCTGAGGGGAGATCACTATTTGTCTGCATAAGATTAGGCTCGGCGTTTATATTCCTAGATTATTCATTTTCTTTTTTTTGTTAGAGTTTATTTTTGTGAGGTTAGACTTTGATAGATATTATCTCTTTTAAACTTTTTATTTTATTTTTATTTTAGCACAGTTATTTTACGAATATATATTGTCACTTTATCTTTGTTGTCACTATTGCACTTTCAAATTTAGCCTTGATGTATTGGGCCCTTGTTTTTATTCTGATTTAAGTCTTCTATTGCTATTTGGAAAAATTAAAGATAAGGGTCAGGTGATTCTATTTTCGAGCTAAGTCATTCATCATTCTGTCTTAGTTCCCTTGTAGGCCATGACAAAGCTAAGCGTTTTGGAGTTAAGACATTGTGTAAAACCATGGAAGAAAAAAAGAACAAAAATAAAAAGAGAAATTTTTTTTTAAGATACGAATATGTTATAACTCCCCTTAAGGGTGACTCTATGTAACTAGGTGTCTTCATCACAAATATTGTCAATTGTGTAAAGAGACAAATTTTACCGTAGGATTAGCCAACAATAAAAATAGTCCCTCTATTGATGTGCCATGAGAACCTGTCACAAGGTCACAAGCAAGGAGACTAAAAAAACTTTATTTATCTCTTTATTTTACGAGTACTTCTTGTAACACCAATAATTTTAACCTATTAATTATAAAATTGTGTTATGAGAATGTTCATTGATTGGGTGTTAGTTTGGTTGAGTTGTAATAGTTAAAGTTATATATTGCTATAGATTAATTGATGATAAAGTAAGATTTGAGGTTTAACATATAAGGATTCCTTGAAATCGCTCTCAGGTGCAATCACAGTCGACTGAGGTTGACCAGGCCAAGAAAAATATGTTTACCCGCAGGAGGGCACGGACATCTGGATTGCACTTTTGGAAAACTCTCGGGTTGTATTGTAACGACCCTATTTTTTTGTAATCTTTTAAAATGCGTGAAAATTTAAAGCTTTTACAAAATGACTAAAATCGCTTTTAAAACAAATCAGAGTGTAACGCTAAACTTGACCGCTACTAACTTTTCGTTAAACTCGTTATGAAAATCCAACTAATAAAATGAGGAAGCGTTATAAAATCATTTATTTAAAACATTACAAAAGCGTAAATAATTTAATGAAGAATCTAAATAATTAATTACAACTTAGTTACAACCATGCTCTCTTTAATAACTTTAGCCTGGCCAGCCCCAATCTCACTCGTGCAAACCCTTCATCCTTGCTTTATTGTCAGTTCATCATTTTTCGCATTTACTCCTAAGTATTTGCATCGATTTCACATACAAGTACCTACACCTACACCATAAGTAACTGTAAGCTCAAAGGCTTAGAAATGAAGAGGGTTTAATGCAACATGATATGCCTCTCTTTAGTCCTTTTTGGAATGGGGGCCACCCAAACCAATCATTTCATCAAGCCTTTTGTTCGTTCATTACTTTGCATTCGTTCATTCGTTCATTACTCGTACATTGAGTGGAAGATTGAAGGATTTCCTCTGGGATGGAATAGTGGATCAGATTTAACCTTTTACTTGCAATCTAGAACTCTCGTACCCTACTAGGGAGGGGCTTCGGCTAGATTGCAGACTAGACCCGCTACCCATCCGCCCTTCAACTTCCCATTTCCTTTATTTTCTTAACATTTTACCTCACATATACATGTGTGAGTACCACCACCAAGGTGGCACTTCCTATTACTTTCTATTAACATGATGCATGATCATACATTATTAACCTAGCATGATGCATGATGCATTCTAACATAATATTAATGGTAATTGAAGTGTGCATATAAAGTAATTGGAAGCAAATTATAAATTGAAAGCTTCATATAAAAGAAAGTAACTGACAATAATGAAAGGTAATAACCGAAATGGAATGGAGCATATAAGAACAAGTAATAACAATGGAACACCCAATAAAGTGAAGCATGTGAAGGAGATAATTATAGAATTAATTAAACAATAAGGGACATGCTTGGATATATAAATTACGATAATAAAGGACACATAACAGAATCAACAATCGACGTGCATCTGAAGCAAAGCGGAATTTAATCTAACATGCTCCAAGATTTAAGTTCATGCTTTTATCCCAGTTAACTAATCGTGCTTGGGTTTAATAGAAATTAACGTGCTAAGTCCAAGTAATTACAAGCAATGTTATAAGCAACTCCAAGAAGACAATAACAAAGGAAAAATAAAGACATCTATTCACGTAGTCAATGAATTCTTAATTCGTTCATGCTTAGTTCATTCTTCTTTCATCTTCTCCATTCTTTTCTAATAAAGTAAAACATTAATTGTGGAAGTTACGGTAAAGGAAATTGAGGAAAAAGGATGATATACAAAATATTAACAACGGGAGATTGAACATGTTAATATTAATCTAGTTAGTGGTCCTAGTTCATTACATGCTCAAGAAAGGAATTCAGTTATTACTCCAGTTAATTACCCTAGTTGATTACATACTCAAGTAGTCAATTTGTGCTAAGTCTAGTTAATTATTCTAGTTAGATTAACATGCTCAAGAATGTTTTAGTGGATTAGCATGCATAGCTAGTTAATTAGACATGTTTGTCTAATCATGTTCAAGTCTAGTTAATTACTAGTTAATTTACCTTAGTTAGTTATAAGGGTGGGCAAATCGGTTCTTGGTTCCAATTCTGGACCTCTTAGAACCGACCGTTCGGTTCTTGGTTCCGAGTGTAAGGAACCAGAACATAAACCGCAAGGAGCCAGATCCGGAAACAGGAACCGAGTCTCGGTTCCGGTTTAGTTCCAGTCGGTTCTGGTTCCCAACTTGAAATGCAAGTTCTTCCAGCATTAATTTGCAGTTGACTGTGTTCATCATCTCCATCCAGTCTGAAAGAATTGAGAGAGGCCCGAGAAGGTATGAATCTTCAATGTGGCAGAAAATATTAAAGCAAAACTCAATCACAAGAAGGTATTTGAGTGTGATAAGATATTAATTGACCCATAATAAAATGAGAAGGTAATCAAGCAGACAAAAACTCACATACAATAAGACCAAAACTAGGATGAGCACATGCAATTAATAGCAGACAAGCATGAACTCAACTCCCTCCATGTCCATCAATGCCAGCTTCTTTTCTCTCCAAGCAATCATATCATAGTATTAAAAAATAGCATGGAAACATAGCAGATGAAGTTACCCCCAACAAAAGATCTAGTGACAACTTTAACTAGAATCTCAATAATTCCAATATGACATTTCTGTGCAATATTCTTTATTTCTTATAAAAAAAATAGAACATAAAATCTTCCTATAAAAAGAACAAGTCTAAAAATGGAAAACAAAAACAAAATTACATGTATAAAAAGATTTATGATAAACTTTTGAACCCTACAATACAACCATTTTTTAGACATCCCCATCCAATTAAGAGAACCATTATCATATCTAGAACTTCTTTTTGCAAACAGATAAATGCAAGCTCTTCCAGGTTTGATTCTCAACTTGGACACTTGTATATATGATTAACAAAATAGAACAAAAACTATAGATACCAAATTAACCAAAAAGAACATCCCATGAAAACTATAGATACCAAAAAGATAACCAATACTGTTATGTATTGCATTTTCGATAAAAGTTTCAATAAAAAAAAAAAGGGATTTTTACATTGAACCGAAAACCATAACAACAAACAAACAACAGGGGTTCACTTTTAACCAGACGATTTCAATAAAAACAGAAGCAAAAACCCTAAATCAACAACAGAAGCAACTTCTAAATCAAAGTCTCAGTCAGAATCGCAAACCCTAAATTCAATGATTTTTAATCAGACCTAACCTTGAAATCAGGGGAGCAAGGGTCAGAAGCAACGATTTCGCTGGTTCATCTTCGTGGATTCACCTTCGCAGTCGCAGGTTTGTCTTCAGGAACGCAGAATCGCAGCGCCTCTCGGTTCCAGGTTCTAGGTTCCTGGTTCACAATCGTAGCTGCCATCTCCTTTGTTGAAAATGAATTAAAACAACTCGGTTCTCGGTTCTCGGTTCTTGGTTTATGGAACCAAGAACTGAACCACACATAAAACAAAAAACTGAACTCAAACCATTTAGGAATTTAGGAACCGAGGACCAGAACTGAACCGGAACTGAAGCTCGGTACCGGGTCGGTTCTCGGTTCTGGTCGGTTCTTGCCCACCCCTACTCTCCACGCTTCAGCAAATAAAAACATAATAAAAAAATTGTTTAATTAAAATAAATAATTATAATTATATATATTAAATTACATTAATATATATGTATATACACTATCATTTTAAACAATCCGATTTAGGTTCCAATTCGTTAGAATGCCACCCGAAAATAATTACTTAGCCAAAATAATGTACTAAAACATTTCCGAAAATAAATCTTCGCTCGGAAAAACCTAATTTGATCTCTTTTCGAAAAACACACACGTCACCGCTACGCGACAAAACTGGTCACCATTTCACATTTTGCCAAAAATTCACAAAAAAATTACACGTGGCATTTTTAAAATCTCAAATTTTACAAACTGTCCGTCTGAAAATGTATAACTGATACTTAGAAGATGGAGGAGTCACTGGAAACCAATAGGTCGCACCTCCTCGATGTTTTATGAGTGGTCCAGAGTGTATTTAGAAAGTCATAAGGAAAAATAAGGAAGGAGGGTTGTCTGTGTTTTCTAAATTCTCTCTCTCTCTCTCTCTCTCTCTCTCTCTCTCTCTCTCTCTCTCTCTTTCTCTCTCGATATTCTGGTGTTTTTCTGGTTTGGTGTTCTGTGGAGGAAAGCTTTGACTGAGAGGAGAGGATTGTTGCTGAGTAGAAGAGAGATTTAAACAAGAAGGAAGGTGAGGGATTATGCATGGTCTTTGTCCGTAAGGACCTACATCACGAGAGTAGGATTTTGTTTGCTGCATGAAAATTTTTCATTCCCTGCAAGTATTGCTTCGGTGATAGACTACTGCTCATGTTCTCCTCTACATGATTTCCTTGATATGTTCACTATGATTTTCATGTCTTCGTTAATGATTCCCTACTCATGTTATTCTCTTCTTGTTTGGTTACCAATAATTCTGCATGTTGTTCGCTGTTTGTTTGGTTACTAATAATTCTGGGTGATAAAAGACTAATCTACTAGTGACCAGTTGTGAAGGAATGGGTTTTGCATGTTGTTAGATTCCTTGAGTTGTTCTCTGTGGTGGATAAATCTGTGGATATTATGCCTATGTTTGTTTCCTTTCCTTGCTAACAAAAATATTCCTTGAAAATGAACCTGTTAATTGTTTAATCATGAAAATAGGTTTTGTGTGATTTTCCTATGAATTTTATGCTTTTGTATTGGTGGAATTAGGGGTGAAAGTGTTCATTTTTTCCTGTTGTGCTCCCTGTAGTGTTTCTTACATGGTTTAAAATAATTAGAATTTGTTGGTATGAATTAACATAATTTGATACTCTAGCACATAGTATGGCTATAGAAAATTTAGATTAACAACGTATTTTCCTTCAGTAGTTGTTTATGTGTCCTAAATGCATATTAAGTTTGGTTGTTGCCATATTTTAGTGTCTTCACTGTTAAATAAATATAAATAAAGAAATTGCTTTTCTTAAAAATGAAATTCTAATTTGTTGATAGCAACACGTGAAAAATAAAGGAATAAGTGTGTTGTATCACTGTTGGGGCAAATGATATTATGTTAGTAAAAGCATGCTTAGTGTTAAATTATAGTCGGTACATGATTCCTGCTCATTGTTATTTTTAATTGATTGTATTGTTTGTTTGTGATATATAAACTGCTGTGTTACATTCATATAGGCATGTCAGTAGGGTTACATATCATGCATAGCACGGAATAATAATGAAGTTAATTGGCATTTTCTACATGAGTTCGGAGACTGAAGAGGTTGCTCTCACGTGGAAAATAGTCTGTTTGGGTGAGTTCGGAAACTGAAGAGGTTGCTCTCCCAACGGGTGGGTGAGTTTACAGACTAAAGAGGTTGCTCTCACCTAATTGTGAATAAATGTAAACACAAATGGATTCATTTTTACATGAGTTCAGAGACTTAAGAGGTTGCTCTCACGTGGAAATGAATCTGTGTGGTGACTTCGGAGACTGAAGAGGTTGCTCTAACCTAGCGTGCAGATTTAATAGACATATGCATATAGAGTTATCATAGGCATTGCATCTACATTTCATTTATATCTTTTACTCGGCAATAGTGTAATACCCCGACTTTTTTTTAGTTGGATAACAAATTAATTATGAGGATATTACCAAGAACGTATTCGTTAGATTAAATTATGTAATATTTGGGATTAAAAATGTAAATGGATTAAATCAATGGAATTAATGAATTTATATTATAATTTAAATTAATTTAATGAATTTAAATTACATTAAGGATTTATTTTTTAGAAGATTTAAGAGGTGGGTGAACCGGTTCACTGTCTGTGAACCGGTTTGAGCGAAAATTATGAATGGCCTTCGGCCATTCGCTGGAGGGGAGCCCAAAACGCGAGCGAAGAGATGAGAGAAAAGGGAGAGAAAGGGGGAGGCATGAAGAGACAGGAGGAGACGAAGAGGGAGACAGGGATGAGCGCTGGTGAGCGAGCGAGACGACGACGGGTCCGGCGAAGCTCAAGCTCAGGCAGCTCCTTCGCAACGGGTTGCGGAATGGGCTGTTGCAATGACAATTGGGCATCAGGTCATGAAGAGCGGTGATGCTTTGTCATTCCCTGTGATGCTCGGCGATGGTGGTGCGTCGGCGACAGTAATGACGGACGGCGGCGGCGATTCTCGGTGAAGCTTGGTGCTGCGGTGTTCAACCTCGATTCGTGGGTTGCTTCGGGCTGTTGGGCATTTTGGCGGTTCAAGTTGGACCCGCTGAAGGCCATGGTCCAGCTTGTGGTTTGGTTTCTCTCCTTCTGGTGCTTGCTCTACAAGTCGACAGGGAGACAAATTGTACCTTGTAGGGTGGCTTTGGCAGGGGGTAGAGTGTTGAGTTCCCTACTCTAAGGTGAGGCAATGGCAGAGTATAATTGGAGTGCTCCTTCCTTGCTGGTGAAGCCGTGTGCAGGGGAGGGAGAAGGAGGAGGGGGTTCTCTGGAGTTGTGGTTGGCCGAGAGCTTCATCTTGGCTGCTGGTGAGTTCTTCTCCAATTTCTCTGTCTTTGAATTCTGTTGGGTGATTGTCAGTCTCTATGAGTGTTCATTTCCTTGGTTGGGTGGTAACTGTTGTGGAAATATTGGATGAATGAGTTGAGAATTGCTCTGTATAGCATGAACACCCTCTGTTGATTTCTTCTGCTTGGTTAGTGTGAGTTTGAACACTCTCTGTTGGTGGCTTCTGCATGGTTAGTGTTGGAAAGGTTGGTTGGTTAATAATCTGTTGGTTGGTTAATAATATGTTGAGTGTATGCTTAGTGATCTGTTAGTATGAGTTTTCCAAGTTGTGATGTCGATTATGCACTCTGTTGGTTGGAAATTTAAAAAGGATAATTGTGTGTGTTGTTGGGTTTTATACTCCGTGTGTTGTTGTGAGTATTACGTTTAATTAATTATTGGATTTCAAGTATGTTAGATAGGAACTCTGAATATTGAAATATATGGAAATGCTATGTTTGGATTGTATTATGCACTTGATCATTATTGGCTAAAAAATTCTTTGGGTGTTACTACTCTGTTGATTATAGTAACGTAGTGTTAGTTGTGTGTTGTGATTGTTACAAACTAATAATGAGTTGAGACTTTTAATTGATTATTGAAATTGGACTCGTTGTATGAATGACTATATTGAGATATAAGGAAAGTGCTATGTGAAGCTTATCTGTGAATTATCGAATGTTATTAATTTGCAATTTAGTTATAGCTTAATGCTTGTTGTATTTTTGCAATGGAAAGTTGATATGTTGGAATTGGTTAGTTAATCGTTTACGTTGGATGATCTATTGGTCTAATGTTTATGCTGGTTTATATCAAGTATAATGTATTGTGGGAATATTGTGAGAATTAAGTGAGTATTATGCACGTTGATAAATGCTTTAAATGTTTGAGCGATTCAACTATTGTTTTGTTAAGATGAAATATAATTAAATGTGTTAGTTGTTGTTGTTGGCTGCTACGGTTGTCTTGATTGGGTTTATGGATAATGCTCTCTGTTTGACAACATACTATTGTTAGTTGGATTAATATATTCTGAATATAAAAAGTTAGGTCGTACATTGGTTGACCATTGATGTCATTGGTTTCATACCTTTCTTGTTGGATATTAGTATAGGTCGTTGGCTTTGTTCGGGTACTTATTATGTGGGTGATGTTAGGTACAAAGAAGAAGAGAAGAAGAATAACGACGAAATACTAATGCGCCTTAAAGCTTTGAGGTAAGGACTTTGGGTGTGTCTTGGCCATTTGGAGGCCCTACACCACAAATTGTGTGCGTGAGTTTTATGTCTAGCGCACTGTGGTTTCCTTATTGTTACTGTTGTAGTTAATTGTTAGCTAGTAGTAAATTCTTAGTTGATAATTGGTATTTCCTTTAATTATTAGCTTCCTACAATTTAGATATATTGCTGTTTATTTTCTGCAATTACTTCCTTTATTGCATCCTTTACTGCAAATTAATCCCTGCAAATTGTTAGTGATAATTGTGATAAATGAGAAATGGGTAGACGATAACGGTTAGGTAAAGTCTGGAAATAAGCTAAGAGCTTTATTCTTGTGATGGATGTTTACTTACTATTTTATTATTAACTATAATGTTGTTATTTCCTTCGTTATTGTTCTCCCATCATCTGTTCGTTATTCTGCCTTAATCTAGTATGCTTACTTGTTAACCAATTTAGTTAAATGTTAATCGATAAATGCTAAGCCACTTAGTATGCTAATCACTTTAGTTAAATGATAATCAATTGAGCATGTAAATTGGCTAATAAGTAACTACTAGCATGTTTAACGAACCAACTAGCATGTTAGATTAATTAACTAGCATGTTTAAACTAAATAACTAGCATGTCTAATTTCTCAAGCATCTTAATTAACTTAGGTAATAATGATAGATAATGTGATGATGCTTGATGCATGTAATAGATTAGGATAACTAATAATTGTAATTACTCATTAGCATGTTAATTAACTAAAGCAATTAACTAGAGTAATAATTGTAATTCATTCTTGAGCATGTAAATTAATTAGGATAACCAACAAGATTAATAACGGTAATTAAACCTGAGCATGATTAGTTAACTAGAACAAAGGTATGAAATTAACCCTTGAGCATGTTAACTAGGTTATGTTTCCTTTATTGCTGTGAATTATATATATATATCCATGCATGTCCCTCATTGTCATTATTTGTTCTTACGTGCGCCTTCAATTTTGGTTATACCTTCCATTATGTGCTTTACCTTCTTCTATATGCGCGTTCATTTACAGTTTGCTTTCAAGTACAGTTACATTCCTTTATATGCGCACTTTATTATGAATGTTATGTTGTGAAGCATCATGCATCATGTTAGGTTAAGAATGTATGGTAATGCATCATGTTAATAGAAAGCCTAGGAAGTGCCACCTTGGTGGTGGTACACAAGCATGCATAAGTGAGATAAAATGTTAAGAAAAAGTAAAGAAGAAGAAGGAAATTGGGAGTGGATGGGTAGCGGATCTAGTCTGCGATCTAGGCGTAGCCCCTCCCTCATAAGGTACGGGAGTTCTAGATGCAAGGAAAAAGGCTAGGTCCAACCACTATGTCATTGCACGAGAAAAACCTCCCAATTCCAGCTCGAAGTACGAGTATGGAAGAATGGAAGAATAGAATAATAGAATAATAGATCCCAAGGGATCAAAGTAAAAGTAAAGTAATAAACGAATTAATGACTTAATGAAATGATTGGTTTGGGTGGCCCCCATTCCAAAATGGATTAAAGAGTGGCATTCATATGCATTAAACCATTTTTCCTTACTAGGCCATTAGCCTCACGTTTTACTTGTGGTGTAGGTGTAGGTAGTCGTACGTGGAACCAATGCACAGACTAGGAGTAGCGAAAAGAAAAGACGAACGGATAACATCAAAGCAGGGATGATGGATTTGCACGCGGGAGAGAGTCTGTGGCTGGCCAGGCACATAAAAAGGGTAAAAGAGAAATAATGTAATTAAATTAAGTTTTAAAATTGTATTCGATTGCAAAATTTACGCATTAAAAGTAGTATTTCAATTGCTTAGCATTTCTTCCTTAACTATTTATGGATGCTTCTGCAAAGTTTTAAATAAACAATTTTTAAAACGCTTCCACATAAGTTTTATTAATGGGGTTTTTATAACGAGTTTTACAAACGGTTGGTAGCAATCCGGACTTAGGAGCTCTCTGATTTGGTTTCGAAAAGAAATTTCAAATTTTCACGCATTTTCAAGGATTTATGAAAATATGGGTCGTTACAAATAGGCTCATAATTCCTCCTGTGATGTAGGTATTGATTGTGATCCAAGTGAAGTGAACGTGAAAGAAATGTGATCCGAAGCAAGCTTGTGTTACCATGCACGGATAGACCTTAGGTGTTATGGCTCATGAAGAAATAAAAGTGTTTAAATTGTTTAAAGACTTTATATTATGATTTTCAAATTTTTTAAATAATATTGTTTGAAAAACAGTTTAATATTTCCGCGTATTTATTGTGATGTTTCCTTTAAGTATTTTTGAACGGGTTTTAAAATGATAAAAATTTTATAGAATTGTAAAATGGAGATATGGAAATGTAAAAACGGAAATGAGATGTTACACAAATTAATCAACAAAGCATTATCCTCACAATGTCCATAAAAGCAATAATTTGAACATAGAACAAAGCTTGCCTAACAAGGTACAACCCATTAACAGACTTATCGAGCAGTAAGGAAATAAAAACCATTCCTAACTTTTTGTACCTTTCATCTTCTATCTTTAACAACAATCATCTCATAAATCCATAAAAACCAAGAAAGAATGGTGAATACCTAAAGACTCAAGAGGACCCACGACACAGCGTTGATCTTCTTCTCCTTCTTCTTTCTTCTTCTTTTTCTTCTTCTTTCTTCTTCTTCTTCCACACTCTTGGGATATTACTCTCTTTCTCTCTCTTTCTCCTTCTCTCTTTCTCTCTTTTTATCCTTCTCTCTTTCTCTCTTCCTCTCTTTCTCTCTTGGCTCCCTCTTTCTTCACCAGAAGCTTCCCCTAGAAGCTTTCCTCAAATCCCCAAAATATCTCATTTTCTACACCTCTCCAACTGTCAGCTGGAGGAGGGATGTGTGGAGGGATCACAGAAAACACCGCTTCTGGAATTTCATGAAAGCCGGTCAATAAATCCCTTCCCATGATTGATCGGAACAAGGCCTAAAACACAATTTCTTGAATTCTTAAAGGAGCCGGTCAATCTCCTACATAAGGGCGATCGTCCGCCAATCACAATTATACACAAAAATGTAGGCAATGAATGACCGCCAGACAGATCTGATCTGCCGCCAACCAAGAATCTCGGTCGATCACTCAAGCAGCTCATGATCGACCAGTCTGGATATCCTTTGCCACTGCCATTTTCGCAGTCGATCACTTGATCGACCGATTCTAAGTTTGCCAATCTACCTATACACCACTGCCATTTCTTTGATCGATCATTTGATTAACCGATTCCTTCAGCAAAGCTTCGCCACTGAATTTACTGCAAACACCGGTCAATCACCTACATAGCCCACGATCGACCAGAACCACACATTTTACACTTTGCTTGCATAGTGATAGACCACCTATACAATAGATAATCAACCAGACCTATTATTTCACTTATTTAACACTACCATCTACTCATAAATTACTATAATTTTCATCTTTTCATCCAACTAATCCTATTAACATCCAAGGTAGTTCTTAATTATTCTTACTTAATAAATTTTAATTGTGGCAACCCACCCTGTGAAGTCCAGGAAAGGCCCAGATGTGGGTCTGGTCCATATCAGGGGGGCACAATCTCATATCGCTTGGGAGAGTAGAAAATTCATGGTTTATAAGTAAGGTTCCCCTCCTTACTTAGTACAATGCATTTTGGGCTAACCCTAAGAACAAAATAGTGCGTGCTTCGGCCCAAAGCGGACAATATTGTACTGGGAGCACCAGGGGACGTTACATTAATAGCACCCCAATTAACTCTAAAATCATCTAATGAATCTTCAATCCACTCCAATAATTATCACTAATTATACCACATTACATTTACTAAACTTACTTTCGGGGTATTACATTCCTCCCTGGTAGATTCCTCTTCAACTTGCTAAGTAAGCACATATTTTGGTATTTCTTGGTATGCTTCATTAGATGTGCCTTCCAAATCATCTTGTATCATTGAATAACAAGCCAAATAATAATTTGAAAGCCTCTTTGATTGAGATCTTATAAGAACTCCTTGTGGCCCATTAAATTCTAAATAAGCAATAATGGGCTTCCTTGGTTAAAATGTAGCTCTCTATTTAGGGATCTTTTGGCATAGTAAAAAAAATCTGAACTTAACAAAACACCACATTCTAGAAATCTTAATATGTCAGCTACAATCTTTATGAGTAACTCTTTTTCATATAAAATAGTTAAGATTGTCAAATTGGCCAAATAGTCTGCAAAGGTCAGGTCACCGATTTTGCATTTTACCATAAGTCTCTTAGTCTTGTACTTGATTTTCCACTTATGCTTTATCTTGAATAACACCATGATATATTTGGATGTTTGATTAATGTAATTCATCCTCTTTCCCCTATGAGAATCTATAAAATAAACACTAAAAATATTGTTAGAGAATCTCCGTGCTCGATTGTGAATCGAGGGAATCCGTGGCACATCACTACCTGCACAAAGACACATACTAACACATGACTATTAAACTTCATATAAAATAATCTACAGATAAATCTTAAATCTTACATGTAGCAATGATCTAATGGATGATTCTTCAAGGACCATCTTCCAATTGATTTGAGCTCCAATTCCGCATAAGTGAGATTGAACTTCTTTAGATGAAAACAAAGCTCTCTGTTTAGGGATCTATTCGTAAAGCAATCAAACTCCAAATTTAATGAAACACCTTATTCTAGAAAGTTTGAGATGTCAACTACAATCTTTATGAAGTACATGTTTTGATATGAGATTGTGAAGGCTATCAAATATTCCACATACTGCTTGAGGGTCAGATTGTTGGCAGTTTTCAGTGTTTCATATATTTTCTAAACTTGTACTTAAACTTCCATTTATGTTTTATCTTGAACAATTTCATAAAATATTTGGAAGATAAATGGATGTATTTGATACCTTTGATATGTTTTCCTCGATGTTCACCTACAAAATAAAAACTAGAATTAAAGTTAGAAAATCTCTATGCTTAGTTGTGATTCGTTGGTTCCGTTGGCACATCAAGGATGCTACTGAGGGCATAACTGACAATAGAAATGAGTAAAAGATGCGATTGAAAACGAATTCTCATGGTCGAAGCTGCAGCATTGTGAGAGCAATGTTGACCCGTGGGTGGCTCATGAGACGTATTTTGGTATAAAAGACATTTTGTAAGCTACAGATGGATTTCATTTGTTTTACAGAAATGAATGGAACATTTTATGGTTAAATTAAATGGTTTTTCAAAAGTACATTTTATCACGTTTTAAAAGATTTCAACTTGGATTTTATGAAAGATTTTGAGAAATTTTGTTTATATTTTCAAAGAATGGTGACTAGTTTCCCATTTCAAAAAAAAAAAAAGATTTAGACAAACAATGAATTAATGCCTCGGGGCATTACACTGAGAGATGAAAGCGAGGGGAGCAATTGGAATTACATACCCTATTAGTCCTAGCTGTAAATGATGGATATTAGGCATTAAGTGTATTGATTCTTGCAGTGTTTAATCTTTTCTTAACAATTAATACTATCCTTGTTGTAATGACCTAGATTTTTCTTACTTAGAAAATTGCTTTAAATTTAAAACTTTTATAAAATGACTGAAATCTTTATTAAAACCTTTTAAATTAAAATCAGAGTTCTTCTCTTAAAACCTAATCGTTAAAACATCTTACTTAAAACTCGTTAGTTGAATCTTGATTAACAGTGAAAGACTTCATTTATAAAATTCATTTTCTTAGTTAACAGCATAAGCATAAAACATTCTATAACGGAAGCATAAATCGTTTATTTTAAAAAGGTAATAATTAAACTATTACTTTATATTTACAAAACCCTTTTTCTTTTTTCTTTCCTTAGCCTAGCCAGCCACAAGTCACGCATGTGCAAATCTTTCATCAACTGTTCATTCATCTGTTCTCTTGTGTGTACCTACACTATTAGCAAGTTGTGAGCCCAAGGCCCAGTAAGAAAATGAGATATGCAATATGATGTATGCCTCTACCTCATTATGTCGAAATGGGTACCGCCTCAAACTATTCTTTTCTTTATGTTTCATTCATTCATTCATTCATTCATTGTACATCGAGTTGGGAGATTGGAGGAATATGTGTCGGAGAGAATAGTCTCTTTTTCGACTTCTAACCACTTAGGGTAGACAGTCTCTCGCATCCCGACAAGGGAAGGGCATAATTCTTTTTGTCTACCTAATTAGATCTTAACTACTCTTCCATCCCCCAACTCCCCTTTTCCTTCTTTCCATTCATTTTCTTTATTCATTTTGCTCACGTAAATGCATATGAATACCACCACCGACGAGGCATTTCCTACTTATTTCTATTATCATGATGCATGTCAATGCGAAGCAATAATCACAACGATATAAAAGCATGAGAAATGAACCAGTAATCACAACAATATAAAAGCATGAGACATGGAAAATCTACTAACATACTATACATGGCGATATACTCTAAAACATGTTTGGCAATTAAAAGAAACAATAACAATATAGGCATACTTGGTAATTTAAAGGAAATAATAACAATATAGACATGCTTTGCGATTTAAAGAAAACAATAATAACATAGGCATGCTTGGCAATTTAAAGAAAGCAATAACGATATAGACATACTTAGTAATTTAAAGAAAGCAATAACAATAGAGACGTGCTTGGCTATTTAAAGGAAACAATAACGATATGCTAACATCCTAAACATGCTTAGAGACTAAATTAATAACGTGCGAACAACATAGGCATAATATGGCAGCATAGTAGAAACGCAAACAAACAATTAAAGGAAAGACATTGTTTATGGTGTAGGGCCTCTACAGACCAACGACTCCACTCAATTTCTTACCTTGAAGCTTTATCGCGCATTAGCACTTAATCGTTATTCTTCTTTTCCTTTTCAATACCTTTATGATTAAAACATTGACTCATTAATAATCATAACTTATTAATTTCATTCTTTTCCTATTCTTAATTACATAACAATTCTAGGAAACCCTTTGACACCCTAAAATGGAACTTAACGCTTAACAATGCTAACATTCTCAACTTAACAACTTCATCATTATCTATACCCTTATTCCATGTTATCCAACAGGAACCAACAGAGTGCAATCCCACAACCAAAACTAAATCCAACATATTCATGCTTCAACATTGAACAATAAGGACAGTAGCTATACCAAAATAGATGATCTATGATGTCCATCACAGAGAGTTCATAGAACACTAATCCAAACAATAGAGTATTTTCGTATATATATTCAATCATCCAACAGGTTGATTCAGAACATCAATTTAACATTTTCCTACGTCCAACAATCCATCCATAATTTCTACCCTTAACATGCTTCAGACCAACAACTAACAGAGAATGATTCAGTTACCTAAAGGAAGCCTGAGACAAACCAAGAGATACAAGAACAGGGGGCTCCCACACCTAGCTGCACACTGTCAACTAAAGCTCACACCCGAGACCACAACCTGCTCATCCCTCACACTCTATCTTTCTCAACTTTCCTTCTTCTTTTCTCCAGAAGCTCTCTACCCTGACTCCATCTCTCTCACAGCTCAGCTCACCCGAGAGCATTTCTCTGCCAACCTCCCCCTTTCCTCTGCATTCCCAATTCACCAAAGAGCACTCATTACCATGCCTCTACTATAGACACTCGTGGGTGTCCCCAAGTCATGCCCTGACATCACCACCATTCCTCCACACACTCTACGCACATCCCACTGTCGATTTCTTCAGAGCAAGAATCAGCAATGGCTGGACTGGTTCAAACCGAATCACAAGCCGCACCAGTCGTTCCTCCCGAACCGCCAGCCCTTACCCTTCGACCCGAGGTTGGAAATCACAACCACCCTGACGCCAATCCACCTTGCCGTTGCCATTCCATCACCACCGAGGATCACCAATCACCCGAATCAACGAAGCATCGGAGCTCACCATGACCTGATGCTTCACAACAATCATCCCGTGAAGCCGCTACCTTGAGCCCTAGCCCGAAATTGCTCGCCCAAAACAACTCGCTGCTCTCCGGACAACATGCATGATTGGAGCTGTCCCGAGCACTAGAGCCCGAGCTCACACTTCTCTCTTGCATCTCTCTCTCGCTCACTGCAGATTAGCTGCTCTCCCTCATTTTCTCTTAAAACTAAACCGGTCCACAAGGGAGAACCGGTTTACACCTCAATTTAATCTCCTTTATTTTAATTTCTCCATTTTCGGGTGTCTGCTTACCATTTACGCTAAGGGAGACGTCCGTTGTCTTCATAATTTTTTCATCTGTCAATCTCTTCGCTGTAACAGACGTCCGTCCCTCATGAGGAACATCCGTCGCCGACTCCCTTATTTTGGACGTCCTTCATCCATAAGGGATGTTCGTCCCTTCCTAAAGCGGCTCCCTTCTTCGCTCTCAAATGATGTCGTCCCACTTAATATTAACGCCGTTCCTTTTTCTTTCAATCTCGAACGTTTTTGTCCCTAAAGGACGTCCAGAGCTTCCCACAACGACGCTGCTCTACTTACATACTAACGTTCGTCTTCACAAAAAATGCCCGTCCAGCCAAGGGGCATCCATTTCCCCCTACAACGAACGTCCGTCCCTCTATAAAGGACATCCGTTCTTTCCCACATCGAACATCCGTCTTCCCCCCAGCGATGCCCGCCTTTCCCAAAGGCATTCGTCGACTCACACAACATAAGGGATGTCTATCTCACTACAAGGGACGTCCGCCATTCACATAAAAACATCACGGGTGTGTAAATTGGTCATACCTTGCTCTTCTCTCTCTTCACTTCTAATTAATCCAACAATTTAATCACCATAAATACCCCACTTAACCACTTCCAATAATTCTATCTAATAAATCGTTAATGATTATCCACATAATTCAATTACACCCAACTACCCATATTAATTTCCGTTATGAAAAGTCGGGGTAGTAAGCAATTCAAGCTATATCATAATAATAACCTTATATTCCAAACAATTTCCTATCTCCTTATGATGTAGACCAATATGCTAAAAACACGCAATATCTCATATCTTGTGGTCTTCAATGCAATTCAACACTTATGCTTGTCTTCCTGAGTATTCACACCTTCAAAGTTAACAAAACCCCCAATCAATAACTATTTCATAAATATTTATATATCAAGGATGCATACAACTAATATTTCTTCTAAATTCTTAATCACCAAAACCAACCACAATTTTCTCAATGAGTAACTGTAACAACCCAATCCTAACTTTTTTGTTAAACAATGTAATCAGACTGTGGAGGAAAGAATTGGCATAATACATGTATTTACATCATCTTTATATGTGTTAAATTATGACTCATAATCTCATAAAGAAATCAATTTGGATAAAAACTTGGTCGGAAATGCAAAGGAATTAGAATTTTGAACCATTAAGACGCATACGGACGCCTTTGCAGACGAGAAGTGTCATCCGCAAAACACCTGGAACGTCACCCAGGCCTTGGGGACGACTTGGGACGCAATCTGGCATCCTAACCTCACTGTACTGAGGTGTTGCGGACGCGGATGCAAACGATGTGGATGAGAACAAACACGTCCACAACGAATCTGTTTAAGTCTGGACACCTTAGGACAACTGCGGATGCCTGCGGATGAAGAAAGGAGTCGTCCGATTTGAATCTGTCCAATTCTTGGACACATTTGGATGATACATGCGGACGAGGCTTGGCGTCTGGACCTGGACTGTGGACGGTACGGACAAAGGGGGAGGACGCCGATTTCCGTCTGAAGCCAGATTTTAGCCTACAGATTTTGGTCTTGCGGACAGGATTAAGTCGTTTACACCCATTCGAATCAACCTAGTTCAGCGACAAAACTAGTTTAAAATCAGAATGAAAACAACGCCCAACCAGTAATATCACGACTCTCAACACAAAATCGCCCACTCAAACCGACAGCCAGGATTTTCCCCTTGCCATGCATGTGGCTGTTCCCCCAGGTGAGTTTCTACATATCCCCAGCCTTCCCCCATCTCGGTCTTCTTCATTTTTCTCCGAGAAGAGCTCTGTTGGAGTGGCGAGGCAAGGAGCACTGCTGTCCGCGTGAAGACTCGTATTCGAGGGTAAGGAATGGGGTAGTCTTGGCCAGGTGGAGGCCCTACACCCAAGTAAATGTGTGTGTGTGTAAGCTTGATGGTTTACTATGTTGTGGTTGATAGAATATGTAGATATTTCTTGATGAACTCCGTTGGTTTCCTGCAATATTTGCTATTGTCCTTACTCTTCACCTTGTAGATGTTTCCTTGGTCATTTTCTTCTATGTACGTTGCTGTTAATGTTCAACAAATAAATAACAAGAAACAAAAGAATGAGATCTAAACACTTCTAAAGAAAGCATGAATGGGAATGAGAACCATGGCTGAAATGTGAAAGAAAAATGAAGGGAATGAAGGACCATTGTTATGACCTTATTTCGATGTCTATTTACTCTGTGAGAAGGGATGAATAACTCTAGAAATCATGAGATTTCCTAGTGATACAACCTTTATTATTTTTATGCTCTGTTATTATCAAATGCAGTTTACTTTCATACTCAGTACAAGCATGTCTTTCATTATTACTTCTTGCATGAGCATATCCTCACCATTGTTAAATTACTGTCCTGTATGGAGCACGTTGCGCATTGTCTATTTTTGGATTTTATCGTTGCTGCTCATAGCCAGTTGATACGCATGTTTTGTGGTTTGTTTCATCATTATTACTACTGTCTATAACCTTTAAACAAGCCTGTTACATTGTTACGTTTTCATAAATCCTCACTGCCTTGGATATCATATGAGAAGCATGTTATTGTTGTTCTACATAGTTCATTCACTAGCTGTTATAATTGTATAGGAAGCATGTAGCTCCGCTGTAAATTACCCTTGCTGTATAGAACTGTCGTCGTAACTTAAAGTACGTATGTTGCTTGATCAGAAGTATGTTCACTTGTTCGTATTTCCTACCCTTGTTTTTTAATCGACTAGAAGCATGCGTAGTCATTTATAAATTCTGCCATTATATTAGATTAAAGCATGTTTAGCCAAGTATGTTCTTTTCCACTGTTATAATCAATTAGAAATATGTTTAGCTGTATACACTTTCCGCTGTCTCGTTTAGTCATTAAAAGCATGTTAGTTTCTCTTGTGTAGTCGATCTAGAAGCATGTTAGATGTTGTAATTTGTTGTTATATTAGCTGCTTAAAAGCATGTTTAGTCCTGTTACATAGTCGATTAAAAGCATGCTTGTATGGTCGTATTCTCCTGCCGTTAGTCGATTTAGTACATGTTTAGACGTTCGACGTATGTTTTGCTGTTATAATTTGACGTGATTCGCTACTGTATTTAGATGATTAAATCATGTTTCGCTATATGTTCATCACCATTTTTCTGTCGTACGTTAACTGATTAATAAGCATGTTTCGCTGTTCTATTGTCGATATTTCCTTGTTGTATATTGTCCATTAAAATCATGTTTAGTTGTTGGTTTCTCTATTGTTATGTTCGATTAAAAGCATGATTTGTTGAACATATTTTTCTACTGAATAGTCGATTAGAAACATGTTTCGATGCTTGTATTTTTTGCTGCTTAGTAGATTAAAAGCATGTTATTGCCATGTTAAATTCAACATGTCTTCACTGTTTTTTCTTTGGATTTACAAGCATGTTGGTGGTTCTAATTCGACATTAATTCATTACTCTATGTTGTTGTTGCTTTCACTACATAAAAGCATGTTCTGTTCTCGTTTTATTGGACGTTAATAGTATGATTAGTTCCCATCTCCTAGTTAAGTGCCGTCATTACCTTCACTATATGAAGCATGTGCTATTATTCATTTTATTCATTGTTCACTGTGGATCCCCTAAAGCGTTGTCATTTACTTTCCATATATATGTTATTCAAAAGTGCTAGGTAGTATTCACGTTAATAGAAATCAAGTAGGGGGTGCCCCCTAGGGATGGTGCTCACATGCATGAGTGAGGAAAAACGCTAAGAACAAAAATGTTCGAGATGGGTGGGATATGCCCATCACCAAAGAAACCCTCCGGTGGGATACGTCGGAAGGGAAGAAACTCTTGAAGGCAGGATACGCCAAAAAGGGGAGAAACCTTGAAGGCGGGATACGTCGGAAAAGGGGACAACTAGGGAGTTGGAGTAGATGGGTAGTTTGGATCTAGCCTGGCAAGTAGGATACACCCTCACCAAGTCGGGAAAGGGACTAGTATGCACATAGGAGGTTAGAAGCCGATCAAATTAGGTCATCTCAAAGGACAACGTCCAATCTCCAGCTCGATATACAAGTAAAGAACGAATGATATGAAAAGAATTGGTTTGGGTGGCTCCCATTCCAAGAAGAACGAAAGAGATAAATGCATAAATTTTTTGCCCCCATCTCCTTACTGGGCGAATGCTCACGTCCTTACTTGTGGTGTAGGTAATGAAGTGATTATGCTAGGAGCTCTAGAGGAGGCCATTCCGGTGGAGCCTGCGGTAGGTCCGGAAGAGACACCAGCAGAGTAGTAGTACGGCTTCAAGGAAGTAAAGAAAAAGGAAATTTTGTAAGGGCTAACGTCGAGCTATTTTTCTTTTACGAACGTTAATTACCCTTTTACCCTTAATTGGTTATTCAGTCAGAATATTATGTAGACCTTATGTGGAAACTCAAACCATGGGTTTTAAAGTTAATGCCTAAGAAAATGTTTTCAAATTCCATTTTTCTGCTAAAATGTTAATCATAGTTTCTTGTTTTCGTAAATTGGATTTCTTTTTTAGTTACGTTTTTGCAACTTTTAAGAACGAAATTTCATCGCTTCCGCAAATCATAAATGGTAATTCTTCGCTATTTAAGGAATGATAAATGAACTTTTGGTAACGATCGAATTAGACGCACTCTGATAATCCCTTTATGAAAATATTTGTTTTAAAAGGAAGATTTAACTTAAAAATTTACTTCGGAAATTTTTAGTATACTTTTAGTACAGTTTAGAATCCGGGTCGTTACAGTAACCAAACTCCCCAATTCTCAATCCTATTTCCTTCTTTAAACTATTTGAAATAACATGCATATACAGTTCGATTCAAGGATACCCAAAAATTAAACAATATTCTTCAATCATCTAAACTACCCAATCACTAGATTATTATTCTCAGCAATATACATATCCGAGTAGTAAGTGAAATGGAGGACAAATCCCAAATCAACAGAACATGGCTTTTCCAATATGTCCATCAAACAGTAATAACCACAGAGAATAAAACCTTAAGTAACAAAGTCTATCAAACAGAGACTAAACTAAATCACCATAACATAGACATCCAATAATATCCTATAACAGTAACTAACTACATAATAGAATATTTCATCAATAATCTCATAAATTCTCAAAGCATTATTCCTAACACCTTCATCTCTTATTTTCTTCTTTTAACACAACTTCCACATAAAAGCTATAAGAAAATCATGGGAGAAGTTCTTATACCTGAAGAACCCGCCTGAAGAACCCAAGAGAGAGAAGAGTGAAAGCTTAAATTCATGAACTGATCTTCCTTTTCCAGAATTCTACCTTCACTTTCTCACAAACTCATCCTCACGATTCTCATTCACACTCTCTCTTCCTCTGAAGGTCTCTTTCTTTCTCACGATTTTCTCCCTCTTATGAAGCCCTCACTTTTCCCTCCAGACTTTTTCTACCTTTCTCTCTAAACTTTAAGCAACTCTCTGTTTCTCAAATCTTCCTCCTTATCTTCTTCTCTCAAATCCCTTATAACTTAAAATTTCCCCCACTTTTTAGACAACCCAGCACCATGTGGAAGAACGCATGAGCATCCACGAAGTTCCAGCCTCATTTTCCTCCAACCAGAATACAACATCACTTATAATTTTAGGTGACGTTTCAAATTCCCGGTCAATCAGACTTTTCCCATAATCGTCCACAAAATAACCAAATAAAAGACTGTCTATTTCTCAAAAAATCGATCGATCACTGACAATCAACCGCAAATTTCATCATTACAATCTGCACTGACCATGATCGACCGCAATCCTTGCCTTGATTGACCACAAATCCATAAATTTCACAATCTTTGATGAGGTTGATCGATCACCAACACACACACATGATTGACTGCTCAAATCCTCATTTCATCTCTATAATAATCGGCTTAGAAGGAGAACGACCTCACCTATCTCTAATCGACCAATATCCTGCAGAAAACTCCTTATGCTTTATTCTACATAACTCGAGTCGATCAATCCCTTCGAGAGATCGACCACTCCCCTGTTATCCCTCCTCAAACATAGAAAATTTCATACTTTTAGCAACCAAAATCACAATTCACATTTTCATAAGAAAGTTACCATGATCATCCTAAGTTTAATATGACTCAAAATTTAGTGATGAAGCATGTAGTTTAATTTGATTCAAAGAAGCAACCTTACTTAATGTAAAAGGTTTATCAATAGTGATCTTCGCCATCTATTTGTCTTGTGATGATCCAATTTTAGTAATGATATGACTTAATATACTTTTATAATCATCTTGTTACTAGAATTTGAACATACATGCATAAATGAAGTAGCAGGATTTCGGTGCAACCTTTGTATTGCTACGTTAATGTTAAGTCCTCTTGTAGCATAGTCGTGGAAGTGTTGTGCGGCAGTCTCTATTGTGAAGACAATGACGGTCGAAGATCAAATAATTATGAGGGCTCAACACATATCAGAAGAGTCGCAATCTCATATTGCTTGCACAAGGTGGAGAGTAAAATCATAAGTAGAGTTTCTCTATCAATTTACTACAATGCATTTTGGAGTATAATCTTATAGAAATTAGAAGCTTTTTTATTATTACCTAAAAATTTAATGAAAATAAATTATAATATGTGAGCTTTATTAAAAAATGTCATGGATGAACTAATGCTTCATTACTTGTTTATGTTAGTTGATATTAAAATGACGATTTTATCATAACTAAAACATCTTTAAGGTTATCAATAATTTAAAATTATATAGACTACAAATACCACTCTTTAATATCCAACTATATATTGTGTGTGCTTTTAATCAGAGTAATAGATAATTACAGTCTTTTATTGTGAATTAAAATCATTTTCAATCAATAAGCTGGCTTGCAAAGCCTATTTCTCGTTGTTGAGATAATATTTGAACAAACAATCAACCATTTTTACACACGAACATAAATGAGTGCTATGAATGTTGTCCTGGAAGGCAAGAGCCGCATGTAGTCGTTAAAAAGATTGGAATCAGCCTACGTGCCAACAAGCTACCATCTCTAATCCAAGAACAAGCTTATTTCTCTGGAAAACACATAAAAATAATAATAATATTATATTTACTCTAATTTTATAGTCGGTCATTTTCTTGTTACTTACTAAGTCTCGTTATAAATAGTTAAAATAATGAAAACGTACAAAGAAAACTTGCCCAAAAGTGTGCCGAGAATTTTAAAAGCTTTTCATGCTCCCAACCAAAAAACCACTCGAAATAGAACCGTCGGTCGGTCGACAAAAAGAGCCCTCGAGGGAGTGAACTCACTCTTAACAACTGATAAACATGAGCTCATAGTATTAAAATGAACAGAAGCTACACATGAAACCTGAGATAAGGAATACTGACGATAAAATGTGCAAATTAAGGTTACAGCCACATCCAAATCAGGACCACACCAGCATGCTTAGATATACTTGTACACTGAACCTATCAACTTCTCCACCTTGAACAGAAGGGTATCACCAACTTAATCCACGGGACATCACCAGGGAACCAGTATAACTACTCATAACATCCTACCCAACAAATAACCAGGTTTCCACACTGAATCTACCTGCTAATGCAACGGATGCAGCAAAAAGAAATAATTCAAAACTTTCTGTCAATTAACAAGTTCATTCATAGCCAACAATCTTCATGATACCGTCGGTTTTGAACTTGTGGTCTGCTTAGCAACGTAAATTTGCTTGACTTTTGCAGATGGGAAGTTCCTGTCAGTGCCAGATGACTGGTTCCTGCCTTGAGCCCCTGCTCTCCGATGAGGCCAGTCGTTGATGGAAGTGCTCTTTTGAGAGGCCCCACCCCCTCTATGATAACTATACCCAGAGGAATTGCTGTACTGCTGGCTAGAGCTATTCTTGTGCTGAATTGCCTGGGCTTTGAGAGTGGCATTTGTGTTCTGACCATTAATTTTGATGTTGCCGACATCCTGAGTGTCAATCATACTGCCAGCATGAGCTGAAACTTTGGTGTTTGCAGCAGTGGAAGCATCTATTATTCCTAGCTCATCTGGCAAGTGGACGACACTAGCATCAGTTGTGAGGGAAAATTGAATGCTCTGGTCGGGCACTGGAGAAATGCAAGACTCTGGAAACCTCTTTGCAGTTGATGAATGATCTCCAGATGATCCACGACTAAATTGAGTAGGAACTACCCCTTCTGTCTGCTGCTGCACGGACATTGATTGAGAGAGAGACTGAATGGATGATGCAGGAACATGAGGCCATAGAGCTTGACCCGAGATGTCGAGAGAAGACTGGAAATTTTGTTTTGAAGAAATATTAGCTCTTGTTGATAAGATTAAACAAATATTGACTACTGTTTTTTCATAAAAAGATAAATCATGGTTTTTATAATCATGGTATATTCACTTGATCTTATTTTGAGAAAGACGATTTCATCATCTTCAAGAATTGCAATTGCTTTTTCATAGCAAAAAATCATAATCACATACCCTCAAAGAAAAATGGAACGAAAGAACAAACAAGAGAAGAAAGAAAAGGGGGAGGGGGGCCTACAACAGAAATAAGAGTTAAATCCACACCTTATATGGAGATACGTCAAATATTGCCAAAGGAGAAGCCATCGGCAGTAATGGTGAACCAGGGGCAAAATGCTGAACTGGAGCTGGTAAGTTGACAGGATTGAGTTGTCCAGGAACTAAATTCAAATTATTCACATCACCCAGAGCTGAAGATGTAGGGTCATGCTTCCAATCAGGTTGCTTTCCGGATGATATATATGCACCCATGAAACTCAGCCCAACTTGTCCGAACTGATTGACAGGTGTAAAATGGTTGTAAACAACCATGTGTGGAGGCCCTTGAACCCGCGGAATGCCCCCATGTGGACTAATGAAAGAGCTAGTGAAACCTGCAGGAGGGCCATAAAATGAATCCATGCCGGAATGGCATTGTTGCCATGTCCCAAGTGGCCCCGAAGCTGGAGCATTACCTTTTTGTGATTGTAATTGGGCAGTAGAAGAGGGTTCATCATTGGGCCCAAAAGTAAAGACTGGACCCCCCAGCAAGGGATTCATCTCATAGAACGGAAAATGAGAAGGCGAGCCTCCAGAAAAATGTGTACGCAATGGGCCAGAAGAGCTCTGCGAACTAGGTAAAGGTGGCCATATTGGAATTGATGGGGTGTCAATGGAAAGATCTGCCGGAAGAGATACAGTGAGAGGTTCATCAGCCCTTGATTGACTACCCAACAGCTGATCATCTGTCGAACCTGCAGAAGAATACACAGTATAGACCAATCAGGTGTCTAAAGATGAAAGAGCAAACCTAAATATCAACTTTAACACAAACGTTTCTGCTACCTGCTGCTATTCCATCAATATTTGTCACACAAAAAGTTTTTGTATGAGAAATAGAGGAAGTACTAAGCCTGTCACCGACAATCTCATCGGTACTGATAGCTGCGACAGCAATAGCTGAAGCAGCTGCTTCAGCTTCAGATTCAGAATCTTCAAGGTTAGTACAAGACTCAGAAGGGAGTTTCTCCTTGTGAAAGAAAAGACTACATCCATTCTTAGATCCAGAAAGTTCTTTGGAAAGTTGGTCTACACAAGCTTGACTGGGGGGACCAATCCTATTCAAAATGGCAAGGCTGGTAGGGGAAAGAGTTGTTGGAGATGTGACAGCACCTAAATATTTAATGGACCGATGGTAAGTGAAAACAATTGCAAATGAAAAATGATTTCTCACAAATTGAATTTTGAAGAGAATGTTCAAGTATATAATATATTGCAACCCAAGAGCAATTGTAAGCATGTGCATTCTCACCAAACTGAATTTTTTCCCCAGAAAATAGGGAACTGATGGAATGAAATATCTTGTCCTTTGCCAAGATGCAAGATGCGGGTATGTTGGAGTCAGGAACTGCACTGCTACTACGAATCCCAGCAGGTGGGTGTGATTCAAATTGAGCAGGGTTCATAGCTTCATCAAGCTGCATTTGTGTTAGGGACATTACCTAACAAATACAATCAGAATAAGAATGCAAATTTCACCATGCTGTATCTAAAAAAAGCAAGATTTATATACATTTATGAAATACACGTGGATCTGACGTACCTGAAAATGAGAAGTTTACTGATTTTGGTTAAAATAGCCATAATCTAGTTTTAAAAAATATAGATAAAAAAATACTTCTACATATCAGCAATATATAAAAAACAGAACAAAAATCCATGTTCTGTCCAGAATTACAATGATCGTATTCTTGGCTGGCAAAACTAGATGACCTTCCCAAAAAAAATGATATTTGACATCCAGAGTCAGACAAAAAGGCTAATTCACCAGAGGCAAGTCAGTACAGGAGTATCACAGAAAGGACCAAAAAGGCTATAAAGCAAAATTATTAAGTACATCATCAGTATCATACATCGTACATGAATGGAGCCCACTAAAGAAACAAGGTTTGGTAAACATAGCATATGTATGTAAAACTTCAATATTGGCTTTTAAAACAAAATGAGCAATGTTAATGAATACTATTTTATAAAAATTGAGAAAATGCACAAAAATGCATAATCTCACAAAAAGAAGTGAATGTGCTTTGCTTTTATCTTTTTTAAGAAAAATCTATTTGTTTATGTTAATATATAGGTATGAAAAAACAGTAGGTCTCTGAGGCAGAAGGGAGTGCTTCCAAATAGGTAGTGCATAAAAATCACCAGCCCTAATTAATTTGAATCAACAAAAATATAACAATGTGGACGCATCCTTGCAAGCTAACAATCACAATCCATTTCCGGATGAATGTTTGGCCATGCTAGAAATCAATACTCTTTTATCATAGCAGTTAATCAAATAAAAACAACAATCTTTCTAGGTTAAAGTTTATAAACATGGTACGGTAGTGATAATTTTATACCTGCTGATCAATAGGTAAATTTCCCCATGAATCTAGTGGCGTTTGAACATTTTCAAGAACACTGTTCTTGCTCTCAAATATCAAGCCTGGCCCAAGTTGCTTTCCACCTCCACCAATTGGGGTTCTTGTCTGCTGGGACCTGCTAAAAGAAAAGATATTATACTTCTATTAGTACAACTCAGTAATTATTTTTTTTAGTAATACCTAATTGTCTCCGACCTAGAATCTGTTTTCACAGCAGGTGTTCCAATTGGTGCCAAAGCAGCAGCAGCATTAAAGGAAGATGATTCTTCAGCATACCCCGCTACACGCCTATCAGTGACAATGTTGGTGCGCATTTGTTTTGATGCTTCCCCAACAGTTGCCATAGAGAATTTATTGAAATTTTTGGATGCAATTGAAATCTTTGTCATTGATCGTGGTTTGCGAAGAATCTGAAGCGAAAGTTGCCATCAGTTTGACAAAAAATTAATAACTTGTACAAACAGAAATGAAGATATTGATACAGAGTGGGTGATAAAACCTTGGACGCAAGAGACTTTTCCTTAGACTCTTTTTCTCTCTTTTCACGCCTATCATTCAGCATTTGTCTCTTTGATCTAACTTCAATGAAGTCATCTTCATCGCTTGGGCCTTCTATGCCAGGTTGCTCAAACACGCGTACAACGCCACTTTGTAAAGATCCATCAATCACTTCTTCAGAGCACAAATTCCTCTTAAGCTTTCCCTCTCCAGAAAGTGGGATGTTCTGACTCTTATTGAAGGTTTCTTTTCTATTGCCCTTGTCACCCCTTTTACTAGCATCAATCTCCAGAAAATCAACCACACCTGAATTCAAGCTTTCTGGTTCTGGTATCTGTTTCACTAATTTATTTGACAAGCCAAACTTCCCAGACACATTTCTTGCAGAAAGTACAGTTACAGTAGATGAGTTGCTTTGCCCCAAGTGATTGGATGAGACCGATGCATTTGATTGTCTTTTATCAACAGATTCAAGGACTCGAAACTCCATCCGCTGATGTCGAGGTCGTCTTTGATAACCAATAGAATCTAGGCGACTGACCTCTGAAGCAGAAACCATACGTTTTGATCCAGAATTTTTTTTTGCAAAGACATACCTTTTCCCTCTTCCATTAGAAACTTGACCACCAGCATTTGGTCCTCTCAAGGCATTTTTATTTGCACCAGATTCAAATCGCCCAGCTTCAGTCTGAATTTGATCTTCTGATTCTTTTCCATTGTGTAGAACATTGTCCCTATTCAAATCTGAAACTCGGTGCTTGAAATCTTGAGCAGGAAAAGCAGGTTTCAATCCAGTATAGTCAACAACAATGTCAGATTTTGCAGCCATACCCTGTTCATTTGAGACAGAATGCTTTCTATTTTCTCTTGATAGCAATGCGTTTGGCTTTCTTGGTTGATTATTTTGGGATAGATCCAAGGGAGTTGAAACCAGTCCCTGTTGAGTATCCATTGAATGCAACCTCAAGTCACTTTTACTGAGATTTGGTGCATAGGTTTCTCCAGTGGATGGAACAGACAGAGCAACTCCCAAGTTTTGAGCTAAAGGGATGCCAGGTTGAGCATTGGAATAAAGAAATGGCATTGAATGAGGAGCCAATGGCCGTAATCCCGGTGTAGATGACGGGTATCGTAGTTGCCCAAACTGAAAGAGAGGCTGAGATTGTGGTATCTGAGTCAGGGATGGGCTAACTTGAGGATGCAAAGGGAGAGGCATCTGTATAGATCCAATCTGTATGGCTGGTATTTGAGATGGTATCAGTGAAGGGCTTGAAAACAGCCCAAACTGAAGCGGCATAGGTACTTCTCCTTGGCTTGGAAAAACAGTTGCATTTGATACAGAACCAGAGGAGGATTGCGATTCCACTATAATTGAAGAGGATACTGGAAGCTGAACAGATAGACTAGAGGTATGCGGAGCATTCACTTGATCCAGAACCTTCGACGCTGCTGATTTTTCAGGAACAGCCATTGACTGAGGAAAAAAATCATGTGTTTCTTTCTGTGGCTTATTGAACATTCTGGAAGTAGTATCAGTGCCCACTTGAAAGGAACCAACAGTAGCCTCACATGTTTGTCCATCTCCATTCAGTATATTAAAAGATCCATGTTCTTCTAAAATGTGAGTTGGAATCTGTGCCATTCCCAATATCCTTTCCTCCTTCCTAGAGACTGTTTCAAACTCATCATTCGGCATGCCAACTTCAACACCCTCATTGAATCCCAAGACTAAATTTTCCATCAAATGGGAAGACTCTTTCTCCTCCAAATGCAGTCCTTCTAGCTCCTGGATGAAGTCCATATTCACATCCTCCACTTCATGAGCCTCATCTTCTTCCTCATATCCATCTTCATCCTCGTCATATTCCTCCTGCTCCTGCAGCTCATTGTTCTCAACAGCCCATTCATCTTCATCGACTGGCAATCCTATATTTGTAGAGATTACATTATCTTTTCCATCTTTTGCAGGTAAGAAAACAGATATATTGCCCTGTACTAAGACAGGAATATTTACGCCTCCATCGGTAGCTGATAAGACAGGAGAATGAGAAGCATCCAAGTCGTCATGAGATAGATGAGTTGGGGAACTAGGAGGACTTGAAACAGAGAGAGTTGATTGTGAGTCACATCGCAGTGTCGAGTTACTAGTTGGCCTCTGCTTCTCACTCTCAACATTGTCTGGCTGATCATCAACTATCTCAGATATCCCAATATTCTCTTCATGAACACCACTATACACTGTACCTTCAACAGGTTCATTTCTCATTTGATTACTGTACCCCATCTGCCTTTCTGCTACAGCTCCTACATGAGGGCGTTCAGCCTCACGCTTATAGGACTTCTGCATAGAAGCCATTGATGGTGGGGGAGGAACACGAGGCTGTCTCCCTGAGTATCGTGACCTACCAAAAGGAAAAGAACCATCTGCTTCAGTATTTGAATACATTCGTTCATGGAATTGAGTTGACAAGTTTCCATGAGTATTATCCTGGCCCCACCTAAAATCATCAATATTATTAACATTATCATGAAATTCAGAATCAATTTCTATGTTCCTGATAAGCTTTTCTCCATCCCCATTAAGGTTAGATCTCTGTTCTTTCATGGGAATGTTATCATGAGTAGGAGGTTCTGAGATCCACCCTCTATGAGACATTCGAGGAGAGGGAAATTCTACTCCAACAAGAGACTCCTTTCGAGCAAATGTCCTTGCACTTGGTCCTTCTCGCCTGTAATGACCATTGCCGTGGTCCTGAACAAATAAGTTTGAACTGCTTCCACTTTCATAAGTATCCCTTCTCCAAGAACTGATAGGCTTCTCTCTTTCCATAAAGCCAGAAGACCCATCTCTGTTAAAGTAAGACCTACTAGAACCCATTTCCAATGTTCTAGGAAAATCTAATGATGTGATAGTATTCACCTTTCGTTCGCTTTCCTCCCAATCACTTACGTCTTCGACCCTTGAAACATCAGTTTCTGTCACTTCTGCAGCTGCTTTCACTTCTGGAATGACTGAGGTAGTGTCTAACTTCACTTTTTCCACCTGCCTCCTAGCCATTTTCTCCTCCAATTCTAACAGCTTCTGCTTAGCAGCCTGTTTCCTTCTCTCTTCCTCCATAAGGATTTTTTGTTTTTCCTCCTCTCTAGCTTCTCGTTGTTCTTTGGCCTTTCGAACAGCATCCTTCCGTTCTTCTTTTGCTCTCCAAGCTGCTTCTCTGGATTCTTCTTCCAGCCTTCTTTGACTTTCTTCCTGTTCCCTAATCAATCGCACCCTCTCTTCTTGTTCCTCAATTATCCGCTGCCGTTCCTGTTCTTGCATCCTTTGAACACTCTCAAGCTCAGCCTCAAAAGACTCCCTAACAGGATCATGAAAATCAGTCTGCTTAACCACATCCTTCTTCCTCTTAACCACCCCCAAAAGACCACCGCTAATGGGATCCTGTCCATCAAAGACTGTGGTTGCAAACTCTTTCATAAAAGGATCGTCATAATATTTTTTTTCACTCTTTGTGAATGGACGTTTATCCCTTCCAAAATTGAGCCCTGAATCATTAGCTGGAATTCCATTTGCACCAGTTGAGTATGAAGACTTCATCGAAAATGAATTCTGCAAAGCCTCTTCTCGGTATCCATTGTGTTGTTCACTAACATATCGGTCTCTTAGAATCCTTCCACCACCTGTGTTGTAATGTGAATCAATCTGATTGTTCCCGTGTTTGCTCCCTGCTTGTCCATATCCACTATCCTTCCTTCCAAAATCATTGTCAGCATTTTCTCGGAAAGGCAAAGTGTGCTTGTTTTCATTGTTCTTTTCCCAGTTCAGGCCAGATGGTTTAGAACTCAAGTCCTTTCTATCACTGATAAAGGCTGGATTCATAAATCCATCTTTGGGAAGAGGGGAATTTCTCCAGAAATTTCCTTCACGTCCTTCTCTGCTAGGTAATCTTATATCCCTGCCATAAGGATCCACTTTAAGGACTTCACTAGAAGGGACCTTTCTAGTTTCATTGTCAAGCAGACCTTTTCTCTCAGAGTAACTATGAAACGGCTTGTGAGGAAGAGCACTCACCCTAGGCTTGTCAAAATCTTGATCCCAGTAAGCTTCTTTCTTTAAAAACTCATAATCTCTGCACCTATCAGTCAAACCATGGCTTGTATCGCGTTCATCATCGGCCCAATCTGATCTTGGATTAACAAAAACTAGAGGTAGCAGTCCTGGAAAATATTCTTCCGGTTTTTTAGCTTGATGTGATCGTAGAGAACTGCCCAAACCACAACACTGAACATTTTTCTCGTTACTTTCATCTACAACATTTTGACGAGGTAAATGCACCTGCTGGGGAATGTCAGTGTCCATACGCAAATGGGAAGTAACACTCTGCTTTGTATACAGATCCTCACTAACAAGTTTCAGTTTTGGATTCGAACCGTCTTTTTGTTTCTGTGCAGTTCCAGAAGGCAATACAGCCCGCAGAGATGGAAAATCTTCGCCCCTCAACACTGTGACTTTTGCTGGTATTGGATTCACTTGAGAGGATGTAGAAGAGGCAATGGGTCGGACCAAACTGGGCCGTGCTGAAGGAGGCAAATAAACACCGCTCCCTCTACTTGCGCCATCAACACCAGACAATACTTGATCAATTCCCTCAGGCACGAGGCTATTAGACCCTTCTTTCTCCTGCATTGTGATCGAGCTGAGCTTTGTCCACCCCATACCAGCTGACGTAGGCCTCTGTCCACTTCCAGAAGCTCCCACCCCGGAAATCCCAGCACCTGACCCCAATGAATCAAATTTCTCATGCTCCTTCCGTAATGAAGGCAGATTTAAGGGGGATGGAACAAAAAGCTTTGGCCCAGCCTTCTGCGAACTACGAGGTCTTGAAAGGACCACCATTCCTCCACCTCCCGTATGATTGCTTGGCCGGGTTCTATTGGCTCCATACGTGCTGGAATTCGTTGAGTGATTATGAGAAGGAGGTTGCCCATACGATTTGTTGAGATTCACCGACACAAACTTGGTCCCCACTCCGGAATTAGCCATTGCCAGGTTCGAACCAAGCCCCTCGATCCAAATTCCCGCCAAAGCATCAAAAGCCAGATAATACTCTTCTTTTCCACCAGAAATAATTCACAACTCCTGCGTGGATCTCACAGTAATTACATATGTTGCCAAAATAAAATAAGAAGCGA
This sequence comes from Begonia loranthoides, assembly GCA_022433065.1. Lineage (NCBI taxonomy): Eukaryota > Viridiplantae > Streptophyta > Magnoliopsida > Cucurbitales > Begoniaceae > Begonia > Begonia loranthoides. Next base: position 12,554,261 of record CM039473.1, read on the forward strand.
CCTTGAACCCCGATCAGCAAGAAAAATTACCAATTACAATTTCAACGCTTGATCTACTTAATCCAGCAAGGCTAAAGAACGAAAAGAATATAGAACAAACTTATTTGAGTTCAATTAGGGTTCGGAACTGATGGTATAGGCTGAGGAAGTTGGAGACGGCGATCTAATCAAAAAATGGAAAAAGAAGCTGACCTCCGGGGCGTAAGATAGGGCCGGCGGTGGTCGACGATGGCGCCGGAGGAACTGAAACGACAGCGTCGTGCAAGGGAAGGAAGGACGAAATGCAAGAGGAAGAGTTAACTGCAAGCATCAGGAGAAAATAAAGAACAACTTTCTTATTATTATGTTTCTAACCATATATTTTAACTTATTTATTTCGAGGCCCCTAATGTTTTGTATTAGCGTTTTTGGTCCGTTTGCAAGTTTGCATTAAGGTGTTTATAAATCTGTTCGGTTCGATTTTGATATGGAACCGAACAGAACCGGTTGGTTTCGATTTTGATATAAAAAAACCAAAAGTGAGCTTTTGGTTATTTGGAACCGAAATCAATTCGGTTCGATTTTGATATGGAACCGAACAGAACAGAACTAGTTGGTTTCGGTTTTGATATTGAAAAACAAAAACTGAGTTTTTGGTTATTTGGAACCGAACTAAAATTTCAATTCCAATTCCTGTTTTGCCCTCTCTTTTTTTCTTCAAATATCAAAATAATAAAATTCTACTCTTCCTCTCTCTTCTTAAACTAAAAGTGAAACTTTATAAAAAAAAAGAAATTAACACCACAGACCCTCTAGTTCGAGATCAATGACAAGTCCAACCCTTGAGAATTTTTTTTAACAACTAAAACTCTAAACTATGAAAAATTAACACCGTCAACCTCGCAATCAACTTTTTTCGTCCAAATCCGTCAAACTTAACTCCTCAATTAATTTGAAAAATTTTTCTCTCAATCTCGATCTCGTTCGTAGGCGCTAATCTTTAAAATCGATGTAAGTTCTTCCATAAAAATGAATTTCAGAGTCGAAGATCAAAAATTTCAAACTTTCTGACAGTAAAACGACGATTTTTGAAGGAGAGTCGTTCGTTTTAGGTTAAAATACGATTTTTAACATATAACGGACGTCGGTTATAGGCTGATGGACATCCATTATACGCTAATGGACATCCGTCGTAGGTTAAAAGACGCATTTTTACCTAAATGGACGTCCATCCAGCCATATTACATTTAATATTAATAAAAAAAATTTCAAATTACTGTTTTAACCCTATAAAGAAAATGTCAGTAATATTTTTTAGGGACAAAAGGGTAATTGAACAGACAAGTTGGGTACAGCTGTCTGCCACTTGTCTGTTCAATTACCCTTTTGTCCCTAAAAAATATTACTGACATTTTCTTTATAGGGTTAAACCAGTAATTTGATTTTTTTTATTAATATTAAATATAATATGGCTAGATGGACGTCCATTTAGATAAAAATACGTCCTTTAACCTACGACGGACGTCCATCAGCGTATAACGGACGTCCATTATATGTTAAAAATCGTATTTTAACCTAAAACGAACGGCTCTTCTTCAAAAATCGTCATTTTACAGTCAGAAAGTTCGAAATTTTTGAATCTTCTACTCTGAAATTCATTTTTATGGGAGAACTTACATTGATTTTAAAGATTAGTGCCGACGAACGAGATCGAGATTGAGGGAAAAAAATTTCAAGTTAACTGAGGAGTTAAGTTTGACGGATTTGGACAGAAAAATTGACTGCGAGGTTGATGGTGTTAATTTTTCATAGTTTAAGGCTTTAGTTGTTAAAAAAAATTCTCAAGGGTTTGACTTGTTATTGACCTCGAACTAGAGGGTCTGTGGTGTTAATTTCCCTATAAAAAAAAAACCAACTCTATACTAACAAACGTATAAAATGAAAAAAAAAATATACATAAACCACAAAAAAAAATTATAAAACCAAAAAAAAATTTAAGACTTCCAACAAACTTAGGATTATAACAAAAAAAAAAATTTATCCTCGCATTTCGTAATGTCCACTTTAGTGAACCAAACAGGTCAACAAAATGAGTATCTCATCCCTAATGCAATATCTCAAACAGGTAAACAAAATGTAGTATCTCAAACGAGGCAAGTAAAACAAATAGGTCAACAAAATGCAGTATCTCAAAAGAGGAAAGTAAACCAAATACAATATACCTAATTTTTGATAAGATATTTGAAGTTTCATCATATAAAGTTTCTAGCACAATTCACAAAGTTTCTAGCACAATTCACAAAATTTGTTGTTAATTCACAAAAGTTCAGTTAATTAAATCAAGAACAACTACACTTCAACACTTATACACTTCTATAGAAAACAAAATTTGTACAACAATTCCGTAGAAATCAAAACTTGCCACATCAACAACTACACTTCAACAAATATGAAAAAGAACTAGACTTCAACAATTATGTGGAAAAACAAACCGTAGCAACAATATCAAAAACATAAACCAATTAACAACAATCTTCAACCGTAACTTATCATCATTCTCGGAAGTTACCAACAAAATCGTAAGTTATAAGCAAAACCATAGGTTAGGAGCAGAGACTCACCATCAGGAGTCGACCGAGAGGCGATATTGTGAGCAGGACAAAGAGCACCGGAGAGGCGACTGGCGTCTGGCGACTGGTGAGTAGCGTCTTGGTATGGCAACGTGAGTTTCTCTCACTGAGCAAGGCAACAAAGAGTTTCGAGGGCGAGGGGGTCACAGGCCAAACTAAAGGAGATGCAGTCTGCAAATTGCAGAGCACTAAACTACTAAAGGGCGAAGGCTGAAGTGGGGAGAGTGGAGATTGTCGAATGCCGAGTGCTAAGTGCCGATTCTTGACAAATGGTTTAAGGGAAATGGAGGAATGCTCTGGATTCTGGAGAGTAATGACTAGGGCAATGGGATTCTCGACGAATCGCAACAGATGGTTTAAGGGAAAAGGAGGACTTCGGTTCGGTTTGGTTTTGTCGGTTTGTAGAAAATCGAGCCGACATTTCCGGTTTTGCATAATATAATGTAACGATCCGGATTTTTCGTAAATCATTTATAAGCGTAAAAATTTGAAAATTCTCTCCTTTAAAACAAATCAGAGTGCGATACTAAAACTGGTCTGCTGCTGACTCTTTTCTGAAAACGCGATATGAAAATCCCTTTGATAAAATGTGCGAAAGCATACATAATAAGATTAAACCATCTGTTTAAAATCTTATAGAAATGTAAAAATTCCATTCGAGAAGAGAATATTAAACAATTTAAACATTACGTCTAACAAATAAAACTTGGCAATTAACCACCGTTGATTCACAACCATTTACTCATCTTTTTCTTTGTCTTGCCAACCCTAGTTTCGTGCGTGCGAAATCATCCATCCTTGCTTCACTACGTTTTTATCTTCTACTTCTTATCTATTCGTCGTTGTACCTACACCACAAGTAAGGACATGAGCTTTCGCCCAGTAAGAAAATGGGGAAGACAATTATGCATATCTCTCTTTAGTTCTTCTTGGAATGGGGGCCACCCAAACAAATTCTTTTTATTACGTTCGTTCTTTTGTTCCTTCTTTACTCGTACGTCAAGCTGGAGATAGGAGGGGTCTTGGGGGATAGAATCCACCCTCCAACTCCCTTTTTCGGTCCCTTTTTCTGACGTATCCCATCTTCGAGGTTTCTCCCCTTCCAGCGTATCCCGCTTTCAAGGTTTCCTCCCTCCCGGCATATCCCACCGGAGGGTCTCTTTAGTGATGGGCATATCTCGCCCATCCTGAACATTCTTTTCTTAGCCTTCGTCCCCTTTCCGACGTATCCCGCCTTCAAAGGTTCCCCCCTTCCAGCGTATCCCGCTGGAGGGTCTCTTCAGTGATGGGTGTATCCCGCCCCTCCCGAACATTCATTTTCCTTAGCATTTTTCCTCACTCATGCATGCGTGAGTACCGCCCCAAAGTGGCACTCCCTACGGTTTTCTATTAACATGAAGCATACTGCATTATAACGTACATTAACGAAAATTAAAATGCACATTGAAGTAAAAGTACTATAATTGAACTTGCGCATATAATGAATCACAATAATTGAAAACATACGTAGATACAAGGAACAATTATGATACTGAATTGTAACAGCGAGAGAAAACAATAAGACAATAAAATAACATACGACAATTTAATTAACTAAAGATGCTCAAGAACTTGTTGCCACTTGCGACTAAACAAATTAACATGCTCAAGAAAGATTGTAATTAGCATCTAGTTAATTATCCTAAGTAATTTACATGTTCAAGATCGATTACATGCTTCTAGCCTTGTTAACTATTCATACCTAGACTTAATTTCCACTAATCATGCTTAAGAATGGTTCACATGCTTTATTGTCAACATCATGCCCATACAATACTAATTAACATTTAAATATACTAGTTAACTGAACGTGCTGATCAGGTTACTTTAACATGCTAACTATGCTTGAGGGTCAATCAATCTATTTGATCACTCTAACTAATCAATGTGCTTGATAACTAAATTCAACAACAAACATGCTAAATGGGTCTATATAAGCTAAAACCAGGAGGTTTCTGTCCAGAACCAAGAAATAAACATTCATAAGCTAAGTTTATTATTCAAGAATTAGTTCACAATCCTCATTTAAAGAAAATAATGAAAATTCGAAATAACTTACAATGTTCATGCATCTTAACTACTTAAACCTTTTTCTTTCGTTTGTTTAGTTAACTAAACATTTTTTCCTTCATTTGTTTAGTTAACTAAACATTTTTCTTTCGTTTGTTCAGTTGACAAATCACATCATAGTAGTTCACATTTAATTCAATAGGCATCGAATGTATCACTTAGAGATTAAGACAATAAAAGGAATATCAATAGAGAAATCAAAGTTCATTCATGCTCATCGCCCATTCTCTTCTTCAGTTCATCATTCTCTATTTTTCCACAACTACTTTATACTTCACTTCACAAAGATCATTCATCAACTAATAGTATCTACCAATAGCTGATCACAACACTAGCAAATGACTAGAATATTTTATGCAAACCTAGGGTATACGAACCCTAGACCCAACAACTTTTGCGGAATTAGACGGATCGTCTCACGATTTCAAGATCAAAAAGGTGGAACTACGACCCTAGCCAAACCTGTCGACTAGAACCGGAGTATTCCGAAGAGGAGTTGACCCTAACCAAACCTGTCGGCTAGAACCAAAGCTATCAAAAGGTTCGATCTTTGAAGAATCCACTTGAAGATATCAAGTTCTTCGCAAAGAACTCAAGAGAAGGAATCCTCCCACAAAAGCAAAAGCTTCAATTTTCAATTTGACAAAAGGTTTTCACAATTGTTCCCTAAGGTGCTTTTATAAGCTAAACATATAGTATATCTAATCCTAAGAAAAACTAGGATAAAATAAATTCAAACGTAATTTAAAAAAATAACAAGATAAGATCTAACTAACTAATGACATGTGTTTGGCATGTGCTCGGCATGTGCTCGATCCACTTCTTTAAGTGGACCTTCATCTTGAATCTTTGGATCTTCAAAATAGTAATCCAAATAACCCTTTGAAAGCTTATTTGAATTACGCCTTGTATGAATTCCTTCAGCCACATCCTAAGTTGATCGTCATATTGATTTGGGCCTCCAATACGGGTAAGTGAAATCAGAATTCTTAAGCAGAATCGTAGGTCTCTATTCATGGGCCTTTTGGCATAGCAAACGAGCTTCAAATTTAACGAATAAGCCCATTTTTGAAACCTTGGGATGTCAGCTACAATCTTTATGAAGAATACTTTCCGATATAAAATACGTAAGGACGTCGAAACCGCCAAATAGTAGTCAAATGTCGGATCAATGATTCTGCATTTTACCATAAATCTCTCAATCTTGTGCTTGATTTTCCACATAAGCTTCATCTTGAAGAATACTATAAAATATTTGAATGATAGATTAATATAATTCATCATCTTTCTCTTTTGAATCTTTTGTTGGATTTCTTCCTCAAAAAGTGGATGTCTTTCATTCATCTTCTTCATCCTTGCTCTAGTCTTTCCGTCTCCAATGTCTCCTAATGAATCATTGTATTTGTAGGTTTTCTGGATCACATCAATATCACTACCACTATATCACTGAGCAATACAATAAAGAAACAGTCAGAACATATCACAGAGTAACAGCGTCTACAAAGTGCTAACAATCCATCACAACAAGGGAAAAACACGGCAGGAACTAGAACTCACCATCAACAGCCAACAACTAACAGTGACATTCAAGATAAAGAATCTACTTATCCACTAGCAGTATACATTTTAAGAACATTAACACTAAACTCTCACACACACACACTTGTGGTGTAGGGTCTCCTAATGGCCAAGACACACCCAAGTTCTTTACCTCAAAACCATATTGCGTTTTGCGCCTAGCTGTTATCCTTGTCCTTCTTTTGACACATTCACAAATTAAAACATTATAACTCATCAATGAATCGTATTCTAATTTGTACGAACTCTAAGTACTTCTCCGACTCCTAAACAGAATATCATATAGCCAAATCAATTAATCAAAAACAATATCTAACCAAGTCACAAAACTACATTACATATGCTTCACTCCCTTTACGTAGCTGAAATAACAAAAAATTACTTCCAACAAATCATGTATCAAGGCAGTAGTTAATTTCACATGACCAAATCTTACGCAGCCGATTACCATTTCCAATAAACCCAGTAAACAGAACACCACACTCCCATTGTGACCAACAAAACAACAACTCATTCATCAACACAAAATCTCTGTGGCCAAACCACATATCACTAACAGAGAGTCCAACCAAATATCACTAACAGAGAGTCCAAACAGCCCAACTAAGCATATTTATCAACTCTGAAACTAAATATAAGCTCATTTCCAAGTAGCAGAACATCTCCATTAATTCATAAAGAAAGCATGGAGAAATCAATACCTGAAGAAGAACCAAAAGCTGACCTCTTCTTCCGCTGTCACAACTCTCGGCCAATCCCAAGGAGAGCTCCCAGCTCTGCACGCCCCGAGGGACTTCACTCCCACAGCTCTGCCTCTCGTTTCTCCCCTCACCGCCTCCCATTTCCCACTGCCTCTTCTCTGTATATTATCAACGGAGAGGGGACACTCTCTGCCAAATCTCTGGAAGGCAGAGAGCAACACCCTTGAGCATGCCCGACCAACCTCTGATTTTTCAGAGTGTGTTACCCCCCTTTGGACATACCGTCGTTTTCACCTGGAGAAGGCCTCAGTTTGGGCCGAGCTGCAACCCGGGCCTAGCAGCTCCACCTAGCCCGTCCAACCTGGCCCATCGACCCTACAGCTCCGAGGCTGGAATCGCCTCCCGCCAGCATCCCGATGCCACCACGCTCATCGCCTGCTGGCCATCTTCGTCGCCAGTCGGCCGTCGCCGAGCCTCCGACACGCAACCCGGCGCTTCACCGCTCAGACCCGCGACACATCGAGCCCAAGGTCGAAGCTGCACGTCGCCCAACCCCTGCCATCCGTCGTGTCTTCGCCCGCCGAATGGCAGCCTGAGCTTCGCCGTCGCACCCTCCTCCTTCTCCCTCGTCTCCGCTCGTCGCTCCGATCGCTCGTTTTCGTCGTACCCGAGCGCTACTCGTCTGGTCTCTCCCTCTCGATGGCCGAAGGCCAAAGACAAAATCCCCCTTCTTTTCTCATTTGCATTTAATTTCTTCATTTTACTTTAAATCTTCGTTATTTTCATTATTCACTTAATATGCATTTAATCCACATTTAATTATACCTCATCGCTTTATCTCTAATCATCCTGTGATAATTCAGTTAAATTATAATATAGCAGTTACGTTTTTAGTAATACTCTGAAAATTACCCAATACAACCAAATGTCTCAAATTAATTTCTGATTATTCTTAATAAATTCCGATATAAAAATTCGAGGTATTACATTCCTCCCTCCTTATATAAATTTCGTTCTCAAAATTTGCCTAGTGTAGTACCCCCATAACTTACAAACACTAAATTACGCGTCAAATCTCTTCTCTAGCTATCTCCTTATGATGACGTAGCTCTCTTGTGGTCCTAATACTTCTTTTTATCTAGACTACCGGCTCTCTCTTTTACCTATAATTATTCGTTTAACTTCACCCAGTCACGTCTCTTGTATCCAAAAGTCGACCAAATCCTCACTTTCACTCACCACACTTTCGCTGCGCAACTCTGATTACATCAATTCCAAGGAAAGAAATGCCTTAATCATAGGCATTCTTCAACATCAAGAGCAAAATAACAGCTCTCTTATCTCCAAATGTCACTTTAATCCGATAATTATTCCACCGTTGTCGTTCAGCTCATGAATCTGCAACATTTTTCTCTTAAATTTGATGTTCCACATCAGATTTTCCACTAATTTTCCCCTAAGTCTAATGTTCCACAATAGATTTTCCACAAACTCTGTATGACTTCAACACTAATTTTGACATCGAACTCACATTTCCTATACAATTCTACCCTTCAAGTCCCTTACACTTCGTCACTTGTGTCCAAGCACATACGACCTTCCACTCTCACTTCATGACTTTGGCATACTCGAACATGCTCTCCACCATCAAATTTTTCCATCCAAACTTTCCCAAGTTATGAGCTACATCGCTCCATGGCTAAGCCAGACGCATTTTGTCTTGCTTCTCTTTTTTGTATCTGTACTCATTTTCGATTCGGGTTCAACTCCTGTTCCCGTTTTCTGTCTCTGTTCTTGTTTCTGTTTCCGTTCCCATTCCCAGAAATCACTCTGGAAACTTCGTTTCTGTTCCCGTGATCGTACGCATTCTCGTATTCGTTTCCGTGTCTATTTCTATATCCGTATTTGTATCTGTTTCCGTATCCGTATATGTATCCATTTCCATTTCTGGAAACTCGTTTCTGTTTCCGTTTCTGTTTCTGTTTCCGTTTCGGTCTTTATGTGCTCGAGTCGTTCGGCTAGGCTCTACAACACTCTCTCCTTCCCTTCCCAAAGGTCAAGGCCCAATGGTCAGTTACTTGGTTAGGGAAAATCTTATTAGTCATTAATTTTCACAAGGTAAAAGGCATAGTCCTCAAACACAAGTAGATATTGTCCTCTTTGGCGTATCTCTCCTCCAAGGATTTCTCCCAATGATGGGCGGATCTCGCCCATCCTAAAACACGTCCACTTGTCCCTGAGACCCATCCACTTATACCATGCTTATCTCTCTTTTTACCTTTTACGTTCTACCTGTTGCAACCTCTCATCTTTTCTTACACTTTTATCTTTTACGTTTCAAATCATCGTTACATTTCTCTTTTCTATTCGTGACCACCGGATGGCATAATCCGGGAGCTTGCTAACGACCGTGTCCACACAGGACTTAACGACCTTACATCGTATCATTACCGTTGTCTTTTCTTTTACTTACTTCCATCTTCTTTTCTTTTCTTTTTGCTCTTGTGCCGGGCTAAGCTACTGGACCACAGAAACCATTATCTTTTCTTTATCTTTTATTCATGTGTCGGGCTAAGCTACCGGATCACACAAACCATTATTAGGAGTCTTGTTTTAGTTCGCTTTTTATCATTTCTTAATTCACTCTTATTGCTCGCGATTTGTTCGTAAATCGTGCATAATTTAATATAGTGCCCTCGTTTAACTATCTGAATTTATCTAACTATCCAGTTGGTCTAATCTACGTCCCTTCCACTTTTCTATCTCGTTCCTTATTTTCAAAAAATTTGGGCAGAGTCTCTCTTGTTTTTACACTCCCCCAAAGCTATAAATTCTATAAAAAATCTCAAACAATTCTAGAATATTTATATATCTCAATCCAAAATCCAGAAATCCAAATCCAAAATATAACATCCAACGATATCGAGTATATTCATGAACCTACATCCCAGCTACAACGAAATGCTTACCGCGTCTCAGTAGTCCGCTAGTCCTCTAGTTCCTACAAGTTACCTCCTAGCAATTCATCTATCAAACTAAAATTAGAAATCATGTATTAGTAAAGCATTAAGAAGTATACTTACAGCGATGAAAGATTTCTCACGTTGAGGCTCGTGCTGACAGGTAGACTGTCTTTACTTTACTTAGACTGACTTTTGCAAAATCTTTTTACTTAGCACAACGTACTAGAGCTCGTTTAAAATGCAGTGAAATAAACAAGTGAGATACAGACAGTTTTAAAAACGAGTAGATCAGTTGCAAAAATCATTTTTAAAACCACTGCTCTGATACCAACTGTAACGACCTGGATTTTTCGTAAATCATTTAAAAGCGTAAAAAATTGAAATTTCTCTCCTTTAAAACAAATCAGAGTGCGTTACTAAAACCGGACCGCAACTGACTCTTTTCTTAAAACATGATATGAAAATCCCTTTGATAAAATGTGCGGAAGCATACATAATAAGATTAAACCATCTGTTTAAAATCTTGCAGAAACGTAAAGAATCCATTCGAGAAGAGAATATTAAACAATTTAAGCATTACGTTTAACAAATAAAACTTGGCAATTAACCATCGTTGATTCACAACCATTTACTCATCTTTTTCTTTGCCTTGCCAACCCTAGTTTCGTGCGTGCGAAATCATCCATCTCTGCTTCATTACGTGTTTATCTTCTACTTCTTATCTGTTCGTCATTGTACTTACACCACAAGTAAGAACATGAGCTTTCGCCAGTAAGGAAATGAGGAAAATAATTATACATATCTCTCTTTAGTTCTTCTTGAAATAGGGGCCACCCAAACAAATCCTTTTTATTACGTTTGTTCTTTTGTTCGTTCTTTACTCGTACGTCGAGCTGGAGATAAGAGGGGTCTTAGGGGATAGAATCCACCCTCCAACTCCCTTTTTTGGTCCCTTTTTCGGATGTATCCCGTCTTCGAGGTTCCTCCTCTTCCAACGTATCCGTACACATTGTAAAACCGATCTAAAAAGAATCGAGAGAACAGGTTCCGGTTTGGTTCGATTATGCACACCCTTACTTTGCATAGCTTAGCTCGATTCCATTCAGTTTTGGTTTGGTCGGTTTTAGGGCTGAACTAATCCGAACCTATCAGTTGTTGGTTATGTTACTAGGATTGAAATGATCACCTGGCAAGACCGAACCCAAACTAAATTGAAATGTTTGCTTCGGTTTAGGTTTGGTCTAGATTTGGCTTTTTAAAAAAAATATTGATAAATGCTAAAAAAACATTAGACAAAATACACATTAATGATTATTTTAAAGAATTAAAAAAACAAACCAATATCCTTAAATATTGTTCACCCAATACGACAATATTATAGATTATAAATCAAAAATTTAACTTAAATCAATACTATATATAGTTTGCTAAATATAAGTTTAACGAACGTGAAATTAAAAATTAAGTAAATGGCTTCAATTGAGACCTTGAATAACTTGAAAACACAAAAGAAAAAATCATCTATAAAAAAATAATAATAAATATTAAAAAATATTTTGTTAATATTATAACATACTCTTGAAAATCTTCATAAAACAATAATAGTTGGCAAGAGTACATCTCCACCTTAAGGTTGTTACCATCAATTTCTTGAAAAAATAAAATAAAATAAGAAAAAAAATAAAGAACAATATTAAACCGTTAAAAAGGGAAATTTTCATTGTATACTATTTACAAGAGTATATTAGATGGAAAATAAATAACTACATAATACACCTTCATCAATAAATTGATATTCATCCATTGGGTGAAACATACTTGAATTGTAACGCTCTTTTCCTATAAATCTTAATTTTTCTATAAATTCTCTTTTGTTTTTTGAAAATCTCAATAGTTAATATCTGTCACTTCAATAACATTTGAAATAAAACTATATTTTAAATCTACTACTAATAAACCATGATGTTTTTTCTTTAAAAAAAACTTAGCGTTATTAAAACTTCTTTTCTCTTTTATTTCAAATACTTTAATTTTTTTTTTAAATATACATATTTAAACCATTAAAATCTTTTTATCGTAGTAGCGGAAGACTTTTAAACGTCAATTCTTCTTAAAACGCTATGCAATGGAAATCATAATACTCAAATAATATAAATCATCACCGAAATCATTTCCAATGAAGTCCTTACATTAAAACACAAAAATATATGTTATTCTCGTGAAACCTTATCAATAAAATCATTCTTACTATAACAACATCAAGTCATCACCATCATGGAAAATACTCCCTCAACTACTCCAGCTTTTAACTTCATGTATCATCCTCTAGTCCATTACCTATACCACAAAACGCATATATAAGTCTATTGTTCATTAAGTAATGAAAAATAAAACATGAACTATGATTTTTTAAATCACATGCAGTTTCAATTTTTTTCTTTCTTTTCTATTTATGTTTCTTGTTTCATTTTTGTGGTTCTGTCATTGAAAATACACCATCAAAGCTAAATAAAATCATTGGGAATCACCCAAAGCTACATCAATAACCGAAGTCGTCGAAGCAACATTGATGGCGGTTTCACCAAAGCTTTTGTTTCGTTCTTATTATGTTCAAACATATGGAGATCATCCCAAATTTGTTACGTTTCTTAAAATCATTCTTCATCTTTCTTACACGAAAACATTTGCATGAGAAAACATTTTCATACTTTTAAAAATATAGTGCATGAAAACAATGCAACATACATGCAACTCATTACTATAAAAACCTGACGGGAACTGTTCGATAGCATGTTAATTTTTATACTATGTATGAACGTGAGTTGTACATGTTCATTTCATGTGCATGATATTTCAAGATATGGTTTGATTTTGTTGTGGGGGTGATGAATCCTCTTGATACATTAGACGGTCTCGGTGTCAAAGTATCACGAGTCTATCTCTGGTACATCTCCTACTGCGTGGAGATGGTTGATTATGCACTGTGTGAAAGAAGGGATTGGAAAGGTAATAATGCCTCCTTGGGTTTCGAATTCCTAAATCCAATCAGGGTGTTTATGGTACGGGTTGTGTCATCACAGAACTTGCTCGCCGACAATCCAGGTGATGCGCACTGGGTCTTCAGACCGCCATCATTTGTTTTTCTCCAGGCTCATGAGGTGTTGTCCAAAAATGGTCATCGCCTTTCTAAGTGATTGATCGGAGGAGTTTCTAAGTGTTCCTCCATTTTCACTGACAACGATTTTTAGGATAAAATACGACGAGAATATTTTGACTCATAGCTCTTTATGTATACAGTCATGTTTTCTTGATGTCTCATCGGGAGCCTTTGAAGCCAATTTTCCTTAAAAAATAAAAATAATTTTTAATGTTTTGAGAAACATGTATGATTTCCCCAAATCTATAGTTTTGACAAAAAGAGTAAAACAAGTTTTACAAGCGCATTGCATTTAGTATAAGTTTCATACTGAGTTAGTCACTCACTCTAACGACCCCTTCCGTCCAGGTAAAGACAAGAGTAACTAGGCTTGCGTAGGATAGAATTGAAGACTTTACTTTTAATCACTTTTGCTCCCTAGTTGTACATTTATTTCTTGGTAAGCATATCATAGGACAATCAATATAATACTTTGGATTTGATTTCTGGACATCTGGATTGTATGTACAATTTACTTTGGACCATGTAACTTTATATTTCAGTACTAATAATATAACGACCCGGTTTTTTCTTTATCTTTAAAAATGCGATAAATTTAAAACTTTTATAAAGCAACTTAAATCATCGTTAATTAAAATCAGAGTTTTCTTCTAAAAACAGAACCGTTAAATTCTTTCTCTTATACTCGTTATTTAAACACGGAAAACTATAAGTATAAATCATTTTTCTAAAAACATAGTGAAAGCTCAATTAAACTAATTGCGAATAAAAGCAACTGAGTACATTTATGTTTACAAAACCATTTTTCTCTTTATGTCTTTAGCCTGGCTAACCACAAAGCTTGCCTGTGCAAATCCTTCATCAATCGCTCCTCTTTGAATTAATTGCAATCACACGATCACATACATCACAAGCAAACTGTAAGCCTAAAGGCTTAGTAAGGAATTGAGATATGTAATATGAATGCCTCTAACTCATTATGTCATAATGAGATCCGCCTCAAACTGTTCTTTACTCATAGTTACATATATCATAAAATCCGTGGATCGAGTTGGAAGATTGGAGGATCCTGGCAGGGAGAGTGGTGGGGAATCGGCATCTAACACCCTAGAGTAGACAAGCTTTCACAACCTGGCAGGAGAAGAGTATAATTCTTTTCGAGTCTACCGGTTAGATGCGAACCACCTCTCCGAACCCCAATTCTCTTCCTTTCTTTTCTTTTCTTCATTTTCTTCTCGCAATATAAATACCAACCTGTTCTTGGAATTTCCTAGAGTTTCAATTATCATAATGCATGATGATACAATATGGGAAATAAAACTATGAATAATATCATCCATTCCATAAGTTCACAATTCTATTCTACCAAGAATTCCAGAATAACAATGGAATAAACTACGGGAGTAAATCACGGAATTTCAACAACTAAAACTATTGAGCATAAATTAATGAACTACTAGAGAACTAATTAAATTACAGACAGTGAGAATAAGAAATGAACAATGAATATAAACAGCGAATTAAAATGTGCAACATGCTTTACAATTTGACAGTAAAATAACGACATATAACGGTGAAATAGAACGTGCCATACATGCTATATAGTTTGACAGTGAATACAACATATGACAGCGAAATAAGAAAACTAACAACAAATATAAACAGCGAGTTAACGTGCTTGGCGATTCAACGGAAACAATCTAACTATTGAATGAGTTCAAGGCGGAACCCTAGAAACCGCTGCAAGAATAGGCTGCACGAATGCCCTCTTGAAAGGAAATTACAACCATTTAAGGGATGCTAAACATGCTTACTAATAAAAAGGAAAACGACAGCTATATAAGGAATACTAAACATGCTTGCATATGCATATTAGACATGTGCAACAATATATATAAAATTTACTTGAAGCATAGAAATGTAAACAAACAATTAAAGAAAGACAAACAATTAAAAGAAAGACATTGCTTGTGGTGTAGGGCCTCCACTGACCAAGACTCTACTCAATTTTCTTACCTCGAAGCTTTAATGCGCATTATCACTTATTCGTTATTCTTTTTCTTATTTTCAATACTTTCATAAATTAATAACATTTATCATTAATCTAATCGATTAATCAACTTATAAATACAACGTCTCTTTCCTATTCTTAATTCTTATACATTATTTGGTTTCATAATCTAACATCGACTAATCGTATAATAGTTCTATGAATATATTTGACACCCCAAAATGGAAACATAACACTTTAACGATTCTAATATTCTCAACTTAACAACCTTCATTATCTATACCTTTATTCTTAACAATTCATATTCCAAGTCCAACAGAGAACAAAATCCCAAACTATCCGCCGAACACATATCCGTAGCAACACTAAATCCAACATATTAATAACCAACAACATCCAAACAATAATCATAGTTCAATAATATTCCACTGTCATAGGTAATGAGTTTAACAATTCTACATATTTTTCCTCTGGTAGAAACCAAACTGTTAACGAAACTAATTTCAATAGAGTAATTTCCTCATTCAGTCAATCGGCAGAACATTAACACAATTAATATAAACTTAAGCGGCATAATAAAATCTCCAGCAATGCGTGCATAAAACCAACAATTAACAACATTAAGCAGTGCGTAACAGCTGCAAAGAACACTTCATACCTTGAAGAACTCCGGCATGTAGAACACCAAGAGCTAGAGTTCCACCAGCCTCTCAACTCTCCCTCATTGTTTTCCTCTTAACTCTAGAGAAGACAATCGGCCAAAGTACCAAAACCAGCTCACACTCGGACACACCCTGAAGGCCCAAGAACACCCGAGAGCAGCTCTGCTCTCACGCCCTAGAGCTCTCAGCTCTCTCCCCCTTCTTCTCTCCTCTCTACCAATTTATTTACCAGCCCCGACAACATCCCCCTCCTTTCTTCTCCCATTCTGTCTTTTTTGTCAATTTAGTAGGATTCCCTCGACATGTCTTCCAATAATTCAATGCCCATCCCTTCACTTTCGGCAGTGCACAATCCAGTTGGAAAGGAGGGCTACGTGGAAGATTCGCCCTTGACAGCAAATGGCTCAACCCGAACCGTCCAGACTGGATTCGGTCACACTGGGTCCCAGCACCCGGGTGGGAGCCCAACCACGAATGGTCCGAGGCTGGAAGCCGTAGGCTCATCGTCGCCAGACCCTGTCGTCGTCGTTCTAATGATGCCAGCCACCGAAAAATCGACAGCACACTAGAAAAATTGCAACATACCTCGATTTGGAGTTGTGACGAACCAACCGCGAAGCTCGAACATTTCCCTCATTGAGGAATGGACGTCTGTCATGGCATTAAGACTTAAGTGGAACGGACGTCCCTCGTTGGGTTACAGGCGTCCCTTATCGAGAAACGGAAGTCCCTCATTGAGGAACGGACGTCCGTCATGGCAAAGAAGCTAACAGACATCTCTTTTTGGATGATAGACATCTAAATAACGAAGGCAACAGATGCTCCTTGTTGTAGAACAGACGTCCCTTGTAGCGAGGTGGTTGATGGACGTTAGAGATGGAATAACAGAGCCACATGTGTGATGCCCCGCATTAAATCCGTACTTTCTTACTTTAACTTTTCTCTTTAAATTCTCGTGTAAAAATTTTTCTTTTTATTTACTTAAAATGGAAAACTTGAAATCTAAAGAGTATAAGTGAATCAGAGTAAAGCGGAAACATTTAAATGCATTAAAGTTCAGGTTTCAAAGCGAGAACATAATTAATATTCAAAATATGGTTTGAAGGTTATATTACGGGTTAATATTTTACAAAACTGCGTCCTTTATCAAACCATTTCAAAATAGTATACCCTTTCCTTCTCCTCTTGAGCCATAATTTTACTCAGGTCACAATTCATCCGGATAATCAACAGGCTTTATGGGAAATGCATCCTTCTCTGCTCGTGACATTATCATTTTGTTTCCTACACCACAAGTAAGATGTGAGCCTAAGAGCCCAGTAAGGAGTGGGGTTATGCAGTATGTTTTATGCCTCTCTTTAGTTCTTTCTAAAATAGGTACCATCCCAAACCAGTCTTTTCGTTACTTTCGTTCTTTCATTTTTTCTTTCTTTCATACTCGTACGTCGAGCGAGAGATTAGAGAAATCCGTGTTGGAGGTATAGACTTGATCGACTTCTAACCACTTATGGTGACTGGTTCCATTTCTGATAAAGGAGGAGACATGTCCAGCCTACATGATTAGATCCACATAGCCCGTCCGTCCTACACCTGTTTTAGTAGACTGATCTATACCAATCTGTTTATTGTAGCTGGCCACTTTAGACCAGTTCACCTTTTAAAGGGATTAACCAATCGATCTGCTGAAACTTCCGGTACGAGAAGCGAATATTCCAAAAGCTTGGGAAGGAAGAGTTTAGGGATAGACCTCCTTCCCTAGCTGAGTCGGAAAATTAAAAGTATAGAAGCGAAGCAACCATGGTTATAGATGCATTTGAAGCTTCGTCTCCCTCTCAGTCCCCTTTAAATTTCGGGTACTGTTACAAGTTCGCATTGTTCGTATAATTTCTTTGAAGTTTGAACTCTATTAAGTAATTTTTTGCTGTTGAGTTTTAGGGTTTCTTGCAGTCAACAGCGCCACTTCTATGTTGCTGTAGACAGGCTTCAGTTCAAGATGGTTTCTTCTATCTCTTTCTCTCAATATTATGAAAATTTTAAATTTGATTGCTAGAATCGACTTCCTGTTTGATTTCGTGGTGAAATATTGCAACTCATCGGTGTAAATTTTGCAGGAGACGTTGGTGGATTTGATGGGTGTTGTGGGTCGTCGACCTTTCCTTCCAATGATTGTCTGCTGTAGTTCTCGGGACGAGCTCGATGCTGTCTGCTCTGCTGTCTCTAACCTCCCTTATATCTCATTGGCCTCGTTGGTATAACTCCTTTACTTGCGAAATGACTTTACTTGCTGTGATGAAATCCTAGCAATTTGTGATCCTCTATTCTTTAGTTGAAGGCTCCTATGATTCCATTGTGAAATACTTGTTGAAAGTTGCAGGCAATGCGTTTCTTTGAGTAGAAAAAAGCCTCAATTGAAGAATGTATGTTTAAATTTTTGAACATTAAAAATTGTAAGTAAAAATAGAAATTTGCAAGAAACTCTACCTTCTGTAATGGAAGATTTCTTTTAACTTTTCTTCTTTTTTCTTGGTTGCCAATTTAGTTATCAAACATGGAAGACAATTATTTTTTAGTTGAATTTCTAGTCCTTTCCGTATCAACTTCTAAGATCCAAAATATAGCCTCACTGCTCTGATAAGTTATTTTTGTCAAATAAGTGAATTATAGTTACGAAAATTCCAATCCCACATAATAATAGTTTTGTTCTTCTTTGATATGTCTAAAGCTGATTGCCTTTTAATAGCTATGACTATATGTCTTCTCGTGGTACTTGCAGTATATGTTTTTAACCTTCTTCCTCTCAAATGTTCTTTCCTTTATTTTTTGTATACCCATTTTGTGGATATTTTGCCGTGGATGTTGAAGTGTTATGGTAAGGATCCTTCTTTATACATATCGATTCACCTTCTATGCTATGACCAATTTTATTCTTCACAGAAAGAATTCATTTTCTTTGATATGTTATCGATGACAGACTGACAATTTTTCTCTCATGTCAGTACAGTGACCTAGCTGAGACAGAGCGTGCTGAAATCTTTGAGAAATTTCGGCAAGCAACTACAAAGTGGAACCAAAACGATAGTTCTTCAAAAGAAGGTGAAGATGAGTTTAAAAAGCATGAAGAAAAATCCCACATGCTAGTTGTATCCGATGCCTGCCTTCCACTTCTTTCGTCTGGGGAATCTCCTTTTTCTTCTCGTGTTTTGATAAATTATGAGCTACCCTCAAAGAAGGTAAGGATTATCTGATTTAAACTGAAATTGCAATAGCTCATCCTGCATTTAATTTGTTTATGGAGATTGATGTGTTTTTCTTTTCAGATTCTTGTTAATTTGAAAAGAGATCTGATTTGTTGTTTTTCTCAAAATTTCTACTGGTTTGATCTACTCTATTTGATTGTGGAGCAAATATCTTTTTTCCACCCGTTCAATGTTGGAAGATTAAATCCTAGATTGATTTAATTTTTTGTTTTATTTTTGTGCTGTTCTCATTGCAAAGAACATAATTGAACTTGTTCTGCATTTCATGACATTAGTTGTTATAGAAAACTTATTGATTTTGTCTGGGAGTCATTGTTACAACTCGTTCTCATGTATTGACAAATGATGTTCTGCTTGAATTGACATTACAAAAATTTATTTTCGATAACAATTCTAGGGGAGGAAAATGTTAAAAGTAAAAACAGTTTTAACTTAGAAAAAAATCTTAAAAACTATTTTAATAACAATTCTCACGAGCAATATATTTTTTTTATTATGTGCAGAATACTGTTCTTGAAAATAGGAAAAAGATTTGTTAGTAAGATGTTTGTTTAATTGTTTTCTTATCTGAAAACAAGGGAAAAAACAAATGAACTGTTTTCTTACAGTTTCAGGAAAACAAACTATTGTTATGAATTATGCTTTGAAATTATCACTAGTTGCAGAAAATGATTGAGGAAAATTGAAAGTTTTCATTAATCTTTGTAGATTACAGTGTGTTTATATTACAGAATTAAGTTGGCAGGAAAGATTCGAAAACTTAGCTAACTAACTAGCATTTACAACTAAGCTTCAGTTAACTACGTCATCCATTTAACATTTCTCTTAATCTATCATACAGTAGCATTCAGTCAGCATTTAATCAATAGGGTGTGATACTCCCCTCCAGATGGAGAGTGTATAATTAAAACTCTCGTCTTCCTAAGAATCACTTTAAAAAGATTAGGATGTAGAAGTTTTGTAAGTAAATCACCAAGCTGATGCTCAGATGAAACAAGTTGAGCTTTGATCCAACGAAGTTGAAGTCCTATAACATGACATTCAATTTCTATATATTTTGTTCCAAACCAGATTTACCTCAATGTGGAGAGTGCCTTGATTATCAGAAAACAATGATGTTGTTGCACAACATCTTAATCTGTAAGCCTGCTAGTAAGGACTTGAAGCAAATCAATTCACAAGTTATTTTAGCTGTTGACCGATATTCTGCTTGAGGTGTTAACCTGAAACAGTGTTAACCAATTGCTGACTTCTGTGTGTCTATACATGAACCCAATCTGAACCACTAAAGGCTTTTGGCTGAAGTGAGGAGGTGACTGGATAAAATAACCCTTGACAAGCTGTGGATTTGATGTATCTAAGAACTTTATTAAGGTGCTTGTAAGTGAGTGGTTGAGGTTGAGCTAGACACTGATTTAAGGTATTTGCATAAGTAATGTCGCGCCTTGTTATGGTTTAGATATAAAAGCTCTCCAATCTACCTCCTACAAATTGTTTCATCCTCAATGGGAGATCCAGTTTCTGTTGACAGCTTACATGTTGGAACTGTTGGCGTTGAAGCAAGTTTACACCCTAATGTCTTTGACTAAGTGATATTCCTTTTGACGATCTTCAACTTCTAGGCGTAGGAAGAAATATAAAATCTCCAACATCTTCATGCTTGAACTCCACATTTAAAGTTCGATAGATCAATGACATCACCATACTATTATTATACCTAGACCAATTGCCATATTGACTATCATTAGAGGGATGTTGAGAGATTGTACCATCAATGAATGGGAGCTTTCTTTTGGAATTTAGCGCCATAATCATTAAAATTAGAACCTCAAAGTGCATGTGATATGAGTCATAAATTGAAGAGGATGAAGATTTTCTGGAGTTTCCAGCTGCCTTGGCAGTCCATGGTTCATTTGAGAGAGAAATGCATTTAGTTATGTTTCCAATTGCTTCTTGTTATTGTGTTCTAAAACATTGAACACAAACAAATTAGAGAAATAGATTACTAAACGGATCCTTGGATTTTGTTCAAACTTTATTTCAGGAAACATATTTGAGGCGAACTACGACTTGTTTGGCAGCAGGTTGTTTTTTTCTTGGAGCTCCATTGTTTTGCTTTATCTTGTAGTTAAAATTTATTCTCACATTTAGTTTATAAAACTATTTGCAGATGGAATTGCAATAAACATGGTTGTTGGAGGCGAAGTGGTAAATCTCAAAGCAGTTGAAGAAGGCAGTGGGCTTGTCATTGCTGAGATGCCCATAAATGTAAGTTCACAAAGATTTCATTTTTTCAAGTCCCATTTCTTCCAAATTTAAAAGTAGAAATGGACCATAAATTGCATTGAAATTGAGGAAGCTACTCTTATCTTTATAACTAGTGATGTTCGATTTGGGGTACTTTTTCATCCTATTATGTGTGTTTGAATACTACACAATCCAAAGCTAGTTAATTATTCAAGCAATTCAAATTAACAATTATGCATAAGAAACTAATTTAAACGGGTTAATTCAATTAAATAAATCAGAAATAATTGTTAAAAAATTTAAATTTAAGAAAGAGAAATTAACAAAACAATCACTGAATTATGGAGATAATGACAAGTCAATCACTAAACAATTTTTGCTAACTAGTAAAACATTCAATTATATGAAATGAACGGAGCAAATATCGTTGTTACGTTTTTCGTTAAAAAACGTTGTCTTTCTGTTACGGAACGTTGCCTTTTCTAAACAGAACGTTGTCTTTTTGTTGTGGAAAGTGAGTCATTGAAATAAGATGCATGAAAGATTACTTTGTGGAGGTAGAAATCTGTAGGCAGAACGACACAACGTTCCACAGTGGAATGACAACGTTCTGCCTGCGGAAAGATTACTTTCCCCTACGAAAAATAAAATCTTGGTGATGAGAACTGAACGACGATGATGACAGACCAGGAAGAGGAAAGATAAAATAATGATGAGAACTGAACTGGTGAAATCGAGAAGAGAGGTGAGCTATCGAAAGATGTTAGGAAAATTGAAAACGTTGAAATTGTTTTCAACGATGAGAAGACCATGTCGGAGCTTCCTGACATCATCTTTGCGGTAAAAATTGCTTCAATTATTGCGATTTTAGTATAAAATTGAAATAAAATTAGAATTGCAGAGCAATAATGTTTCGGCATTGTCTTCACAGTAATGTTTCTTTCAACAAGTTAACGGTGATGTTTGCGTCGTTTATTTTCTGTAGTTGAGTATTTTATTTGTTTGTGAAAATTGTTTAGTAATTGACTTGTCATTAATCTCATAGTTTAGTGGTTGTTTTATTAAGTTTCCTTTAAGAAACTAAGTAAACACAGACCATAAATTTCAATACTTTACTATGTTATATCATAATGTTGCATTTTGACATATAATATAATAATTGATTTTTATGACATATCTTCGCAGAAGTTGTGGACAGATTTATTTTTTCTCTATAAACATACACATTTGTTCTTGTAGATTTCGGAGATCGTGTGAAGATGTCTGGTACTCTTTAAATGATGACTTGCTTAATTGTTTCTACCATTCCAATATTTGCTCGGAAGCAAGTCAACGGCCAAGATTGTTGGTTAGGATGGAATTGTATCAAACTATTTTTTTTGAACTAGTGGAGCATTTGTAACTGTTGATAAATCATATACGTATGTATTGTATGGTAGCCAGATGTTGATTTTGATGAATAAATCAATGCTTTCAGGAAGTTTGGGATATTGAACTGGTTGGGTGAATACTAAGCAACAATTACTAAATTTGGCATTGGTCTTGGTGGTTAATACATTGAACTACAAATGTTACATGATCATATTTTAGTCAGTGTGGTGATATTTGTGTTATCAAAAGTTACTAGTGTAAAAACAGTAACAGAAGTAGAGAAAGACTTGAATTGAAATAATTTCATTTAGCATAAAGACTAGAACTCAGTTGGATGTTTTGCCACGTAAAAATCAGATAAAATGTGAACCAGTTGGATGTAATTGTGAAGCCGAGTAACCAATGGTTTATGGTTCCGTTCAGGCTCCATTTTGCAAATGAATCTCAACATGTTTCTTTCTTTTATTTGATTGGCTCTTCTCTTTTTCCTACTGTCGGCTTGACCAGCTTTTCCTTGCAGAATCTACCCATGTGTCTGTCTTGTACAACTCCACTTTTAAATTGTTAAAAATACATATTATTAACCAGCCAAGGCAACAGTGGGCTGGGTTGGGACTCAAACCGGTCTGGGTTTACACACAGGAACTAGACCGTTCTCCACTATTGGTTCAGTTCCACCTGTTCTTCCCACCCCTAAACCCAGGCAGCCTTTTGATAATTTCTGGGAAACTTTTAGCAAAAGAAAGAATCCGCCAAAAGAAAAACTCTTCTCTAATGTGCAACTTTGCGAGGCAACAACTTATTAAGGGAACCATCATTAGCTGCTGGGAAGATGATCAGACACAATGGGCCTCCTCACACACCGACTCCCACAAGAGACAAGGGTGAGGAATTTTCACAATACACGAAAGTCCGACATCAAATTAAGGAGGATGCACATGTTGGCCTTCTCCCCATGCAAGATAGAGAGTATCTTTAACACATGGTTCTCCCATGCAAGATAGAGAGTCATTAAAAAAAAGGATAATAGTTGTTATAAAGTTTTAATTTTGGCACTACATTTTAAGTAACATATTCGATGTCAATTATTGGTTCAGCTATTTTTAGCAAGGCTAGATGTTTCTTGTGTTCATAAGAATTTTGACCGTGGTAGAAAAATTCATTTTTCTTCTCGCAACGCAAATTGAAAAAAAAAAAAAAAAAATAGTTAGTCTCGAGTGATACAATAATACGTTGATCATCTGTTCATCGCAGTTATTTATCATGTTTTGACAATACATACACATACTTGAGCAGTGTAAGTTTTTTTTTCCTCTAATTATCGACTAAAACTTTAATGTTGATGTTGGAATAGTTGTTCAATAATGTTAATGCCAGTAATTTAGATGTAGAGCATATGGGCAACTAATTGGTTGTTATTAAAGTAACAAGTCAAAGATTTAGCCATTTAACAAATGGCTTCATATTTTATTTATAACCATTTTTGGTACCTTTTGTATCAATCCTTATTATTACATTGGCCTTCTTATTCAATCACTAAACTTTCTCGATAAAAATACGCAAAATGTAGTGACCCCAAATTTCATCATTAAAACAAAACAAAACAAAAGAATGGAGATGGAGGCAAGACTAATACCTAAAATGTTAAAAGGATGATTGGGTCGAGCTCTCATACTCTGGTAACATCACCCTCCATAAAACAAAATTGATCGCTCTTGAGTCTATGACGAGCTTTGGGTCCGACGTGTTTATGGTTGTTCTCATTGCGAGTTAGAAGAACGCTAATTCCATAATTTATTGCCAAAACAAAGCTTTCTAAAAACTCATTTTTTCTTTAACACATCAATATAATATGAGAAGGGAAAATATGATTACTATTAGAGAATCTATATACTAATTTCATTGGATTTAACACACTATGAAAAAACTCATGATAAAATTCATTATCCTATCCAATATTAATAAATTATTCAAACTGAGATTAAAGATAGATTTTTTTATGCAAATGGGAAAGCGTAAATCAACTCATGCTCCTCGTCATCTTTTAATTCGAACTAAATCAATCTAATTTCGAAAAACATGGAGGCAAAGGCTCTTGGCCAAACCTATAATTAGGCTGGCTTGACCGTTGGTCATCATGCACTCACACTACTAGTCACTCATAACTCTATTTTATAGAGATTATGATATAATTTTGCATGCATGGTAATTAATTAACATTTATTTTATCTATTTTTTTTATAGAAAAAACCAGTCTGCTGAAGCAATGCAAGATTACAAGTTGGTTGATATATTTTGTGACTTTTTATTATCTTTCTAAAGATTTGGTGTAGATTCTAATGACTTATTTTATTTTTGCTAAAAAGGAAATCCCAATGCGCGTTGTTGAATAATGTGTAATTAGTTGGCTTTAGACATAAAGTTAGCATTTTTATGTAATGACTAAGACATATACGTTTGTATCACATAACTTTTAGAAATTCATCTTTATCTTTTGTTATATCTTGGCATATACATACGAAAAGACTTAGGGAAAGAATATAACATACTATATCCATAGATTATTGTGCTATACATTTTATAATTCCGAGTTAGCTAATTAATATTATTGTACCATTGTTGTGACAAGTAAACATAAAGGTAAAAAAGGGGTGGAAAATTAAATCTTAATCATCTTTCGTATATAATTATCTCTTTTGTTAAATTGCTTTATTTTATTTCTTAGTTATTAATCTCACCATTCATAAAAATCATATCTTTTTCTCACTCATTTAATAGAAGTTTAAATTGATTTTATAGAAAACTTTTATAAATTGTTCTTTGTGAGTTTGACACTCGATCCTAATGATTATATAACTTGTTTTGATAGTGTCCACTTGCGCTTAATACATATATTACACAACAAGTTTTTGGTGTTGTTGCCAGGAAACAATTCTTATAATTGCTTTTTATATAATCAATCAAAATTTCAACTCTTTTATTTGTCACTAAAAATATAGTTTTTATTGTAGTACATGACACTGTATGTGCATTAAAGAGGACGAGTAAGAAATTGAACATTTTTATCCTGAAATTGAACGTACACAAAGAACGAAACAAAGAGGTAATTTAGATTAAAACAAAATGATAGAAGAAGCTATGCAATAGGCAATGAATAATAAGAATTAGTCAATCTGTGACTATGCTATTCCGAGAACACATAGATTGATTTCTAGGATTGCAAGGCCTATCATTCAAGCTAGAAACGTTGAACTCAACCCTATAATGTTTCGGATGTTGCAAGTTGTTAGACAATTCAGTGGTCAAGCTACAAAATACCATCACTTACACCTTAAAAATTTTATGAAAATCTTTGAATCTTTCACGATGATTGGAGTTTCTGAAGATGCATTAAGACTAAAAAGTTTTCCTTTTTCTTTAAGGGATAGAGTGAAAGCATGGTTAAATTCTTTATCTCCAAATTTTATAGTTACATGGGATAATTTAACAGAGAATTTTTTGTGGAAATATTTTTCACCGATTAAGAATGCCAAGCTAAAAAACGAAATCAATTCATTCTAGCCATTCGAAGGAGAATCACTATATGAAGCATGAGAGAGAGTCAAGGAGTTGATACATCAATGTCCACAACATGAGATACTTGAATGGATCAATTGGAGATGTTTTATAGTGGACTTAGTGGGCCAACAAGATCTACTATTGGTGTTACTACAAACGGTGCTATTTTAGCAAAAACATATGATGAGGTATACGAAATTTTAGAAATAATAGTGGGGAATCATTATCAATGGCCTACTTGATAACTCTTTAAAAAGAGTTATTATGCTAGTATATTTTATATGAAAATTATTGAAAATCGGTGATATAATAAATAAAAATCATACTTTTGCTATAGAATACCTCAACATTGATATTGTCATGACCCAAAGGCGAGCCTAATAGAAACGCCGGGTCAAACTACTCGATCCTCAAAGAGAACACAATCACCCATCCCAAGACTAAGATTTCAGCAGGAAGACATTTATTTTTGAGCACAACCTGAGAATATATTGGTTAAGGTTCGTAGAGCAATCACGAGTAGGGGTGTGCAATGTGCAGTTCGGTTTTAGTGTGGAACATAACCAAACCGTAAGTACTTCAGTTTGGCCATTGCCAAATCGAAAACGGGATTTTGTTCGGTGAGAACCAAACAAGAACTGAACCAAACCTTCTAATGTGCTACCAGAATCTACGATTGACAACTAAACCTAGATATTTCTAACTTTATTTCTAGTGTTCTTTTTGTAGGTGATCAAATGGAGTATGCTCAAATCACCATTTTTGTCCATCCAGCATCCATGAGTATCATGGAGTTATTCAGAGTGAAGCATAAGTGGAAGTTCAAGTACAAATTAGGAGATATATGAAACATCCAAAAAACTGCTAATGATTTGGCCCCCGAGTGGTATGTGGTTTTTTTTGGCATCCTATATGATCTTATATTGAAATGGTTTTGTAATATCCCAAATTTTCGTGGAGCTAAGCACAAGGCTTAAATGATAATTTTGGGATGATAGGAGCTGAATTGTACAGTTTAAGATGTTGGTCAAAAGAAACATATTAGAAGAAGTGAATTATGATACCTCGTGTTATATTAATATTAAGTCTGAGAGGAAAGATTAAGGTTATTGGAGAATTGTTAAGTGAAATTGGAAATAGGGATGGATTAGTGATGTATAGTCAGTGGAATTGGAAGTGATGAATAAAAGCTTTTATTTAAGGTATTAATAAGAGAAAATATATTTGGTTAAAATTGGATATAGAAAAGTTAAAAATAATAAGGTTGTTAACATTTATGGATATATTGGATATAATAATGTGAAAGAGAAATTTTGGACAAGATATCCTTATGTATGAAAGGATAAGTTAAAGATAGTTTGAATAGTTTGGAAATTTTGGTTTGAATAGTTTGGAAAAGTGATTTATTAAAGATATATATATATATATATATATATATATATATATATATATATATATAGTGAGAGCGTNTATATATATATATATATATATATATATATATATATATATATATATATTTGGAGAGATTTATTAAGGATACAGATATTTATATATATATTTGGAGAAGAAGTACTATATATGTAATACCCCAGAATTTTATCAGGCTAAAAAATATATTATTTACGAGTTTTTGAGATTTTGTAATGATTTTCTCATGGAATGTAATACCCCGATTTTTCGTAACGAAATTAAGTGAAAATAATCGAGAAATTAATTTGGTATATATTGGATATGAATGTTTATGGGATAATTATTTGATGGAAATGATTAGAATTAGAATTAATTAAATGAATTAAGAAATTACAATAAATTAATGGATGAAATGGTTAAGTGATGTGGCGACGTTTGGAGAAGAAAAGTTTCATGTGAGAGTGAATGATAGTTCCTTCATGTGGGTGAGGTTGATATGCTTGGACAGGTTGACCTGACCCAAAGAAATTCTGTTTTAGTGAAACAACGTGTGAAATGAAGAAGCAACACTGAGCTGTGTTGGTCCGGACGCATGATTTTAGCATTGGTCCGGTCGATAGAGAGGCTCCGGCCGCATGGGATGCAACCGGACTAATTACAGATTGTGAGAATTTGGTTGTAGTTACTTTGGTCGCATGATGAATGTAGTTGGACTGGTCATTCATGTGACCTGACTTACTGCATGCCGACACATTTTGTTGGACTAAATGTTCACTTAATTTCCACCCAATTTTCTCCTTTCTGGCACCTGCTGAATGGACGAAGAAGGAAGGAGAAACGCCTATAAATAGACGTGAATTGCTGAAGGAAAATCACACCAAGAGGGAAGAGAAAGAGGGAGGTGAATGAGATAGTGAGTTGCGAAGTTTTGGAGAGAAAATTGTGAGATTTTGGACAGTAAAGTTCAAGGGTGGAAATGTCACTTTGGCCATAAGCGGGGCATTCGAAGGAAAGGAATTATGCAATCGCCCTAGGAATTTGGTAACGATTTTTCGTCCCTCTCAAAAATTTAGTTGATAATTATTAGTTCAATATTACCGTTATTATCACAATATTATTTTAGAAATATTAATTAAAAATATAATATCGTTATTATCGTAATATTATATAATATTAGTGGTGTAATTGTACTGTGTAAGTAAGTTTTGTCTAAGAAGACTAGTATTTAATTAGGACCGTTGTGACCCTCTAGTCTTTCTTGGGAACTTACTTGAAAAGGATATTCTGTCTAAGGAGAATCGCTAAGGGCATTCTTTCCTAGGAATATTCCTGATCGGTACTATCCACCATTAATAAAAAGAAATGAAATAATAAATAATGAATTTTAATTGGTAAATATTATTGTGAAGGTATTAATGATAAAGAAGGAAAGGATAAGAGCTAAAAACGCTAAGAAACAAAAGAATATTCTATAAAAGTAAGAATTAGAGTGTAGTTGGCCAGAGAAAGCCTTACATCACGGGTTGTTTGTGATTTCTCTTGCTTGGAGTATTGTTGCAAAGTTGGATTGTTATCTTGAATTCCTAAAACCTAAATGTTAATAAAACTTAAAATTATTATCGTCAAATAACGAAAGTGATAAGATAATAGGTCTTAAATTTCTTTCAATAAATTGTTAATATTGTTGTTTAATTTCCTTGACATTTTGTGAACTATAATTGACATTCATGCATCATACCTAGGGCTTATGAAATTGTCAACATAATGTATAACAACCAGAATTTTTATCATCACCTTTTATTTTCTCTTAAAATGCGCATTAATTTAAAATATTTATTATGATTGAATTTTTCATGATCAGAGTGCTCGTTTAAAAATCTCGACCTCCACAATGTTTTTCTAAAAACTTGTTTAAGCCGTGGAAGGCAAAAATCATTTAAATTTGTTTGCAAAATATAGTGGAACCGAAATAAAAATATCATTTATTGAAAACATTCGTTAAACAGAAATATTACTCAAATCATAAGTGAAAGTTCAGGGTTTAATACATCACCTGTTCAAAATAGAGTTAGAGTAATAATTTAGAGTTTTACAAAAACATGTTTACCCTTAAACTCTCACAAAATATGTATTTTCCTTTTTTATTGAGCCACCAATCTACTCTGGTCGTGTTTCCTCCAGATACTCCACAGGCTTCACGGGGAAGGCATCCTCTTCCACTCCTGGTACTACCATCTTGTTATCTACACCACAAGTAAGGACGTGAGCCAATGGCCCAATAAAGGAAATGAAGTTTATGCTTATGTTATGCCTCTCTTTAGTCCTTTATGGAATGAGAGCCACTCAAACCAATCTTTCATTTCGTTCATTTGTTCTCTAGTTCTTTACTCATACTTTGAGTTGGAGATTGGGGGTTGTCCTTTGAAATGACATAGTCTGGTCGGCTTCTAACCTCCTATGTGCATACTAATCCCTTTTCCTGATAAGGTAAGGTTGTATTCTAGCTGCTAGACTAGATCCGTACTACCCATTTACCCCAACTCCATTTTCTTTTCTTTTTCTTATCATTTTTCCTTTCTCAATGCATGTGATTACCAACCCAAGGTGGCACTCCTTATTTGTTTCTATTAGCATGATGCATGATGACAATTAGCATGATGACAATTAAGTAACGCATATACAGAAAGTCAATGACAAAAATTTAAAGGAATGACAACTTAATAAGTAAATGGCGGAAATTAAAGATACACGAAGAGAATGAAAGCATAATCATAGGGCGGCAATAAAAGAACGGCAACCAGAACATGCTTTCGAACAAAGATAATAATTCTAACATGCTTTCACAGGATTTAGAATAATTACTGCATTCTCAAACGAGTGAACGACTAAGATTTTTGCAATAGTTAATAATTAACATGTTGGAGGTTAAACGAGTAATCATTAATTAACGTGATTGAAGATTTAAATGAGTGGAGCTAACTAATATGCTTGATAATTAACGAGAATGGATAATTAACATGCTTTAAGTCAAACGAGTAATGGGTTCAAAGAATTAACAAGTACTAATTAATATGCATGGAGATTAAGCAAGAGTTAATTAACATGCTTGACGACTTTAAAGACTAATAGTTAATCAACATACAAATACTAGTCGGTTAGCATGCTCGAACTTGAACGTGTAACGATTGATTTTCATACTTGCAATAAAAAGGGAAATGGTTACTCAACATGCTCGAGAATTAACAAAGAATGATTTACTAACATGCTTGAAGTTAAACGGGTAATAACTAATTAACATGCTTGAATACTAGAAGTAATTAATCACATATTAAAAGCCCACTAGCATGCTTGACTGAACAATAAGCATAGCCACAGAGCATGTATTATGGTGAATATGCTTGATGTAGAATAGGATACTTTTGCAGGAAAATTAAACAAAACAGAGAGTAACGTGTAGGATACTATGAACCCAATGGTAAAGCAGTATCGCATATTGCAAGGAAAACACACAGAGTAATTGAATAGCAAAACAGGTGATATAATTAAGGGATCTCACATCACAGAGTCATTTACCCCTTTCAATCTCCTTCATGCTTCATCCATGGTTCCATATACCAACTTATCATCAGACAATATTCTTAGTAAAAGTAAATTAAATGTTGAAACAAAATTAATAGCAAGGTATACAGAAAGAAACTACAGGGTAAAGGAAATTCAACAACAGAGTATCATCCACAAAATTTACAGATCTTAACTACCAACAAGGTCACGCACACACAGATTTTACTTGTGGGTAGGGCCTCCTCTGGCCAAAACTAACCCAAATCCTCACTTAAGTGTTGAAGCAATTATCAGGGACAGCAACAACTCCACTTCCATCAATCAAATCACCCTCTAGAGGAGAAGAAGAAGTTGAAAGAAGAAGGAGAAAGAGAATGCAGGGGAGGAAATAAACCCATATAGAAGGAGGGAGCTGGAGG
Source organism: Begonia loranthoides (assembly GCA_022433065.1). NCBI lineage: Eukaryota > Viridiplantae > Streptophyta > Magnoliopsida > Cucurbitales > Begoniaceae > Begonia > Begonia loranthoides. The sequence goes on from CM039473.1 coordinate 12,585,874, forward strand.
TTAAAAGGAGAGGCTTACTAGGGCAATCATCACGTAGGAGAGGGGGAGGAGGATGGTTGGGCTACGCGAGCTTGAGGGAGGGACAATTTTTTCGTCTGAAGATCGTGTTTTTGTGGACTACACGACAAGCGGTCTGGTTTTAAATCCCTAAATTTACACAGATCTGGAATCTTTCAGACGAGTGCGAACGTATTGGTCTCGTCCACAATCGTCCACATGAGTGAAATTCCACAGGCAAAAATGTGGTCACGGACGAGAAATGGTGTCCCCATCCTTGTCCGTACCATCCGTAGTCGATCTTCGGATGCTGTTTGGCGTTCGCATGTATTGTCTGCATCTGTCCATAATTTTGACAGATTCAAATCGGACGAGACCTACCCTCATCTGCGCTCGTCCGCAAGCATCCGAAAGTTCCAAGGATTCGGACAGATTCAATGCAGATGTGACTGCCCATCGTCCGCGTTCGTCCGGACTCGTCTACAATTCCATAGCGCAATGAAGATAGGATGTGAAATCATGTCCTGAGTCAACTCAAGGCACGAGGCGATGCTCCAAGCATTTGCGGATGACATGATTCGTCTGCAGCGTCATCCGTAGGCTTTGAAAATGCCCAAGATAGCATTTTTATCACAGTTCCCTACTTAACGTTTTACCCCGTAATCTTTCCCCATAAACAAATTTCATAATTAACCAAGTATTGATATGCAATGAATTATATAATTTTCTCCAAGTTTGATTACATCGCGTATGCAGGAAAAATTAGTGCCGGGGTATTACATAATGTATGTCATACTTAATATATGTAAATAGGCATGTGGGAGTTCGGGAGATTGGGTGACGGTCCATCGGTGGGGACACCATAGGATGTATCTCCCCATTAGAGTGGCGGTTAACCATGTGAACCATAAGATGTGTCTTCTTCTCTTGTACTGAAATCCCCAACATCTCTAACAAAGGAGTTCGGTGATGGTCATGATAGTGAGGCCATAGGATGTATCTCCATGTAGGAGTGAAAGATAGCTATATGACCATAGGACGTATCCGACTCTTGGCTTAACAGAAAAAATATGGTTCGTTTCTATAAATACATCGTATAATCATGCATAAAGCATTAGCATTGCATCCATTCTAATTCTTATTGAGCGTTAGACTCATTATATTCCCCATGATGTAGGTGATGATGATGTTGGTGTACTAGCTGAGGAGGATATATTTCAGAATGATCCCTTGGGTTATCAGCCGGGTTCGACCTGATTGGTTGTGGCTCACAATATATTGGATATTTAGAATTTAATAAATATTTTGTAATCGTGGACTTTCCTTGTAAAAACCTAAAATATGTTTTATTATCTATTACCGCTTAATAAAACTCTGATATGTTTTCAAATTGATATTTATTACGTTCTAATAAATTAAGCAAAAATTTTATGGCACAAATTTTAAATAGAGACGGTTTTCAAATAAACTGGGTGAAACAATATATATAGATTAATGAGGATATATATATAAATATATATATATATATATGTATATTCTTTGGAATATATATATTTGGAGAAGACAAATGTGGCGGATGATAGATTAAGTGGAGGTTGATCATCCAAAGGATTTTGATCAACCTGTAATTTGTTTGGTGAAGAAAAATTGTGGCGGATGATTGATTTTGTAATGTCCCTCCCTGGTATTTAAATTCAAGTAATTACTGAATTAGGAGGAAATATAAGTTATTGACATTTTATAGAGTATTGGAATTTATATAAATAAATAAATATAATATATATATATATATATATATATATATATATATATATATATATATATATATATTGAAGATTTAAAGAAATTGTAGAAAATTATATGAAAATTAAAGAAGGAGCAGGTGGTCAATCTCAGCGGTCAATCGCATCTTGGGCGATAGACCGGAACGATCAGCCGGTGTTGCTGGGAGTTAATTTTGGTGGACGTTCAATGAAAGGGTGGTCGTTCATCCTTCAGCTGAATCGATCATCCGCCATAAATTTTCAACATATGGAGGTGATATTCAATCACCTGAAACACTGAACGCACGAGCCTTTGGCATTCCAGTGTCTTCCAATGTCTCCTCGACGCTTTGTATTTAAGGAGTTAATGGAGAGTCTTTTAAAGTGTGTATAAATAGGACCTGAGGTGAGGTTTTTCCTGGAAAAATTGGGAAAAGAGAGAGAGAGAGAGAGAGAATTCTAGTGAAGGATTACTGCCACGGTTAGGAATCAGAGCTGAGGAAAGTGAAGAGGAGAAACGCACGTGGTAAGGAATAATGCTTGTGGTTTGTCCATATGGACCTACATCGCGGGAGTAGGAATCGTTGCGTAGTTGCGTAGTTGCTGTGGTAATTGTAGATTACTCTTTGATGCAAATTGCTTTTACGATAGGGTCTTTGTTCAATAACCTCTGCTTATTATGATGAGTGAGTCTCTGTTATATACAAGTCTTTGGTAATGACTCTCTATTTAGGTTTTTTGCCTTCGTGATAGATCTCTGTTAGATTGATTTTGACATTAATTTATTGGTTTCTTAGATTAATGATTAGTAGTAAGAAAAAGAATAGGTTTTGGATGTTTGATGGGTTAGTTTCTTTACGTTAGTTTATCAACAGTTATGACGGATTAGTTTATTGTTAGTATTATTATTGCATAAATTCTAGGATTTTCCTCACAATGATGTTTTGCTAATAATTCCTTTGCTCACGGTTTGGTTAAATGTAATAAATAAACAACAAGAAGGAATTTTGTTAAAGTAATTATAGATATAGGATAGTACCTTTTCTGTTAAAAATTAGGATAGAAATAATGCGTCAAGGATAGTAAAATAGATCTATGATATTGAAATAGGAACGTGTTTAAATTAAAGTTATAGTTAAAACATAGTTATTGTTTGTAGTTTTGTCTGCGATATATGAATTGTTGTGTGTGACATTCATGTAGATATGTTAGTAGGATTGTACGTCATGCATTTCATGGGCTAATAATGAAGATAATAAATGGTGTTTTCTTTGTGGGTTTGGAAACTGAAGAGGTTGCTCACATGTAGAATACAGCTCATTTGAGTAAGTTCGAAAACGGAAGAGGTTGCTCTTACTTAAAGGGGGGTGAGTTCAGAAATTGCAGATGTTGCTCTCAATCAAAAGTAAATGAATGTAATGTAAGTTGGCTCTTTCTTAGTGAGTTTAGAAACTGAAGAGGTTGCTCTCACGTAAAAACAAATCTAAGTGGTGAGTTCAGAAACTGAAGAGGTTGCTCTCACCAAGTTTACAGATGTATCAGGCTTAATCATGTATAGATGTCATAGAGGTAAGGTTGCATTTCATTTTATATTCCTTACTGAGCAATAGGCTCATTATTCCTACTATGATGTAGGTATGAATGGCGAGCTGGTTGAAGTAAGCGTTGAAGGACTGTGACTTGATTTGAGCTTGTGTTACCATGCGTGATACGACCTCAGGGGTTATGACTTTAATGAATAAAAGTTGTTTTTAAATGCATAAGATATTTTCATGGATTTTTTGTATTTTATTTATGTTATTCCTGTAAGACAATTTAATGTTTTCTTCCGCGTAATGTACTCTGATGTATTTCGATAAAGTATATTTTAAATGGTGTTTTAAAATGTTCAAAATTTTTCGAAAAATTCATAAACGGAAATGAGATGTTACAATTATGGTATTAGAGCATAACTGGGTCTAATGCGGTTCTGTAAACTGCTGGTAACATGAGATTTTTCCTGACATGCTTCTTCAACTATTAGTGTTTTAATTGTTCTATTAGTGTAGAAGAGATATGTTACTATAAATTACTTGTAGTTACTTAGTTTTATTAGTAAATTTTATAAAATATTGTGTAATAGATAATTAATTAAGTTTTCCCTAGAATAATTAGCTTAAGGTTTAATTAGGAATATTAACTATAAAATATTAAATTATAAGTACCCTTTTGCTTAATGAACCTAAATGCTTTCTAATGTACATTCGCTACGACAATTAATTAGCATTTTGAAGTAGCTAATATTGGGCAGAAACAATATTATTGTAGGATAATAGGATGGCATGATGAACTAGAGGAAATGTTCAAGCCAATTTCGAGAATAATAACAATAACGATGAAAATAGAGTTGTTGGATATGAGAACAATATTGGTCAAGAAAACAATGCTCCACGTGATGACAGAAATGATGTTCTGGATCGGTTGATAACAACTGTGGATCGCCTCGCAGAGAAGGAAAATGAGAATGAGAATCAACGACAATTGGTAGCTCCAGTAGAAGCTAGTTGGGAGAAGTTTAGGTGACTTAAACCTCCATGCTTCAATGGGATTATGGTTGATGCCCTTTGTGCTGAAGAATGGATTCAGTCTTTAGAGGACATGTTCAAATAAAAAAGGATTAGGGAGACCGAGAAGGTTTCGTGTGCTGCGTACCTGCTGACTCAATATTCAAGGTTCTTGTGGGATACTGTTAAGGTGGCACGTGATATTCGAGCTTAAACATGGGATCAATTTAAAGAAATCTTCTATGAGAAATACTTCAACCAAACTATCCGATCAAAGAAGTTATTGGAGTTTGTCCTATTGCGCCAAACTGGAACTGTATCTGAGTATGTGAGGAAGTTTGAAGCAATCTCTCGGTTTGTGTCTCACCTGGTGGCAAACAATGAACACAAGGTCCATTGGTTTATCCATGGACTAAGAGTTGAGATTCTCAGGGGAGTTAAGATTTTTGGTACTCAAGGCGTCCCTTATTCAAAGATTGTTACTAAGGTATTAGAAGTTGAGGATATTGAGTTAATGGTAGCTCAACAACGTGAGGCAAATCAGAAATTTTGGAAGAATGCTGTTAATCAACAACAAAACGGTGGACCCATGATAAACAAAGGGACAAAAAGGGCTTCAAAACATGAAGTGCGACAGATGAAGGATAAATGCTCGACGAATGTGTCAAACACTGCCCCATTTAATGTGAGGACTCAATAGTCGAATCAATGTCCAAAGTGCAAGAACAACCACTTTGGGGAATGTCGAATGTGAACTGGTCGGTGCTTTAAATGTGAGAATCGGGGCATATCGCTAAGTTTTGTTTAGCTGGAGTCGGTGGATCTGGTGGCATGGAACCAAGAGTCTTTTCTCTATACGGTGAGGAGGCCCCTGAAATATAAATGGACGAAATGGCGGGGGATGAGCAGCCTGTAGTGGTGTCAGGTATGCCTTGTTGTTGAAGTCTATACGTAAATTGAGGAGTTAAATAGTAATGGATTCATTCGTACTAGTTTTTCATCGTGGGGAGCACCAATGCTATTTGTAAAGAAGAAGGATGAGTCGATGAAGATGTGTATTGATTATCGCAAGTTAAACAAAGTAACTATTATGAATCAATATCCTCTTCCAAGAATTGACGATTTGTTCAATAAATTGCAAGGAGCTTGTGTCTTTTCAAAGATCGACCTTCGATCCGGATACTATCAGTTGAAGGTTAAGCCTGATGACATTCCTAAGACAATATTCAAAATGAGATATGGACCCTATGAATTTCTGGTTATGTCATTTGGATTAACTAATGCCCCGGCGACATTAATGGATTTATTGAACTGAGTCTTTAGTGAGTACTTAGACAAATTCATCATTGTATTTATCGATGACATACTAATTTACTCGCGCTCGAAAGAGGAACATAGAGAGCATGTACGATTTGTTTGTCTATATTGGCAAGACATAAGTTGTATGCAAAGTTCTCTAAATGCGAGTTCTGGGTAAGTAAAGTGAGTTTTCTCGATCATATAATTTCTAAGCATGGTGTTGAAGTAGACCATGCAAAGATTCAGGTAGTAGTTGAATGGTCGCAACCAAGGAATGTGGGGGAAGTAAGAAGCTTTCTTGGTCTAGCAGGATATTATAGGAGATTTATAAATGGATTTTCAAGAATTGCACTACCCCTAACAGGTTTGACAAAGAAAAATGCACGATTTTGGTTATGACGACACGAATTTTTCTTTATCTTAAAAATACGTTAAATTTTAAAATTTTGGTGACCAACTAAAACCTTTATTTTAAAAATCCTTTCAAATTAAAATCAGAGTCTTTTTCTTAAAAATCCGATCGTTACTTAAAACTCATTACAACAGTCATTAAATCATAGAAAACTATAATTATAAAATCAACGGAAACATAACCTGAAATATTTCTCAAAGCATTTATCAAGGTTCAAGGTTAAAAAGCGTAACCTACTAAATAACTCAAAATAAGGGCTAGAGCAATAGTTAGTGTCTTACAAAACATGTTTGTCATTAAACCCTTACAAAATAGATACTTTCTCCTTTTCTTGAGCCATACTTCTACTCTAGTCGCGTTTCCTCTGGATACTCCATAGAATCCATGCGTAAGGCCCCCTCCTTTGCTCTCGGCACAATCATCTCATTTCCTACGTCACAAGTAAGGGCGTGAGCCTAAAGGCCCAATAAGAAAATGGGGTTTATGCATTACACTTATGCCTCTCTTTAGTTCTTTTTGGAATGGGTACCGCCCCAAACCAATCCTTTCATTACATTCATTCGTTCATTCTTTACTCGTACTTCTAGCTAGAGATTAGAGGATTTCCTTTGTGATAGAATAGTTGATCGGATCTAATCTTTTACTTGCAACTAAGTCCCCTCTACCGACAAGGTAGGGGGCTTCACCTAGCTGCAGGCTAGATCTGCTATCCATCCGCCCCTAACTCCTGTTTCTTTTCTTTTCATTCATTTTCTTATCATTTTCCTCACTCAATGCATGTGAGTATCACCCCAAGGCGGCACTCCCTATTGGTCTCTATTAGCATGATGCATGATGACAGTTAAATAGCACATAGAAAGGAAATAACAATAATTTAAAAGAATGACAAATTAATAATTAAATGACAGAATTTAAACACATAAAGAGAACAAAGGCATATGTGAATAAATATAGGGCAACTATAAAAGAAAAACATGGAAACGAATATCGAAACATGCTACTAAATGGAGATTATATTTCAAATTATAACTACCTGTACTAACAAATTAAGCAGATATTACAGAATTAGAATAGTTATTACATGCTCAAGTAAGTAAGCAACTAAGATTATAATTCAACTAATTATTCAACAATTATTAGTGCATGCTTCATGTGACGACAATAAATAGACTATATGAAGCAAAATAGGATTTAACAATGATGTTCTTAGTTACAGTCAACCACTAAAACTACTCCACTTGAATTAGTATATTTAACCTGCTTGAATTGACATGCATGAAAATTAAGCAAGTAATAGTTAGTTGAAATGCTTGAAGATTTAACAAGTAATAGTTAATTAGCATACTTGAAGACCAATTGTTAATTAACATGCTTGAAGGTTTAACAAGTAATAGTTAATTAGCATGTTTGAAGACTAATACTTAATTAACATGCTTGAAGGTTAAACAAATAATAATTAATAACATGCTTGAAGATTAAACAAGGAATTGTTAATTAGCATGCATGAATTGTTTAACAGGTAATAGTTAATTAACATACTTGAATTAGTTAATTAACATGCTTGGATTAGTTAATTAACATGTTTGAATTGATTAAACATGCTCAACTTAGTTAATTCGAATAATAGTTCATTAAACATGCTCGAACTCGTTAATTAAGCAACATAACATGATAGAATTAGCTAAACATGCTCACATTTTTGTTAACTAAATGTGCTCGGTTAAGTATTGGTTAATTAGTCATGCTAGTGATTAAACATACTCAAATTGCAACTAATTAGTTTAAACATGTTTGAGGGAGGTCAAACAATGGTAAGGGGTTGATTAAACATGCTTTAGACAACGAACATAACCCTAACAAAGGGGCTCACATGCTTTTAAACAATGAACATGTCAACAGTGAAGGTGTTAATATGTATTTAAACAACGAACATAACAGTGAACATAACGGCAGTGAAAGTATTATATCTAACAGGCTTAATACCGAGAATAAACAGCGAACATAACAGCGAACATAACAACAGCAAAAGTATTATATCTAATAGGCTTAATACTGAGAATAAACAACAAGCATAACAGCGAACATAACGGCAGCAAAAGTATTATATCTAACAGGCTTAATACTGAGAATAAACAACGAACATAACGGCAGCGAAAGTATTATGTCTAACAAGGTTAATACTGAGAATAAACAACGAACATAATAACGAACATAACGGCAGCGAAAGTATTATATCTAATAGGCTTAATGCTGAGATTAACGGTGAACAAGTAGGGAATAATCATACTCGGAATAGAATAAATTGCAGGACAATATTAATCCAGGTGATACCACAAGAAAACATTTCATGTATCACAAGTAAAGTGCTAACATACATTCCAAGAGTAGAGTCCATCACGTTCATGCTTAGCAGTCAAAATGAAATCCTTTGTTCATGGTTCTATACTACCAAGCTCAACATCAAAGGGGGCTTAACACTACCAAGATTAACATCTAGTGAATGAAACCCAACATTAAGCAAGTATTGAAATGTAATGACAGAGTAAAGCATCTAAAGGAAAAATATAGGAGTTTAAGGCATCTAAGGAGTATACCGAGATTTAATTACAGAGAACAATCACAACAAAGAATTAACTACAACCAACAATCACCACGCATACACTATATTTGTGGGTAGGGCCACCACTGGCTAAGACCACCCAAATCCTTACCCTTGTTGATGAACCAACTCACGGATAGCTAGCTTCTTGCTCCCAGCTTCACACCTTACGTAGGGAACTCACTACGAGAGGGAAGAAATTGAACACAAAAGTAAGAGGGAACGCAGAGGAAGGAAACAAACTGGATGCAAGGCTGAAGATAAATAGACGGGCTCACTATCGGGAGACAAATTGTACGCCTATGGAGAGGTAGGAGGGCGACTCTTGTGTGGTCTGGACCTAGAGGAGGGGATTCACTGTCAGGGAAGGGCGCGTATCAAATGATTACGTGACAAGCTGTCTGATTTTAAATCTCTAATTATCGTAGATCTGTGATATTTTGAACGAGTTCAGATGTGCTGGTCACATCCGCATGTGTAAAATTTCCTAGGTAGATTTGTGTTTACAGACGAGAAATGGCGTCCTTGCCTTGTCCGTACCGTTCGAATGTGATATTCGGACGCAATATGGCATCCGCATGCATCCGAAAGTGTCCAAAAATTGGATAGATTCAAATTGGACGCACTCCGTCCCCGTCCTCCCTCGTCCACATTCATGCGCGAGTGTCTAGTTGGACAGTTCAAGATGTGGGGATCTGTCCTGCATCGTCCCAAAGTGTGGCCGCCAAAGCTTGGAAGCTAAAAGTCCTTTGTGAATGGAGGTTGATTTTCTCTAATGAAAGTGAAGGAAATGATTAAACAGAAATGTAACAAGCTGGTCCGAACAACACTACGGCAGTGTCTCTGACTTCAATGGCTGCTTCGCGAGAAGTAGCACTCCAACTTAGATCTTTGAAAGTTTCTTCTTTTTAAAATTCTTCTTCGATGGCACAAAGAAGAGAAAGAAGAAGCACTAAGAGAAATCACCTAAAACTTACAAACAAATGATCTCAATTTTTGTACACAAACTAGTTGGATTTTACTTACCAAAAGAATGCGGCCGACTAGAGAAACTCCAAGAATGAACAAACATTCAGTTTTTCTATTCAAAATTCTTCACTTACAAATGACGCTTAAATACTAAGCTAATTAGAGTTAAGCCCTAATTACCCAATTACAATAATAACCCTATAGCATAAGCAACCCAAACAGACAACAAAAATAAACAATACTTAAACTATTACAAATTAAAATACTTAATTTAAATTAAAATAAAAATGAGGTAAAAATGATGCGGATCTAGGGTGCATCACAATAGTTTCATCAATGACTTTATTCAACATTGTATTTCATTATTAGTTTGGTAAAAGAGGGATTATGTGAATTATAAATGGTTTTTCATACGTGCTGAATGGTAACTTGAAATTAAGAACTCTTGATGAATAATGTGCGCTTAATTAGTTTTAGATTAAAGTTAGTGTTTTTATGCAATGACTATAAATACATCAGGTTGTATCACATAAATGTAAGGGAATTCGTCTTTATCTTTTCTCATATCTTAACATAGACATATGAAAAGACTTAATGAAAGAATATAGATTGATTGACTATTGTGTCATGACTATATAATACTGAATTAGCTAATTAATATTATTATAGCATTGTTGTGACATGTAAACACAAAGGTAGAAATGTTGGAAAATTGAATCCCAATCATATTTTGCATATATTTATCTTGCTTGTAAATTACTTTATTTTATTTCTTAGTTACTAATCTCATCATTCATAAAAATCACATCTTTTGCTCACCTTTAAATTAATTATTCGTTTCTAAGCATTGCAAACATTTTTCAATATTTTAACGCAATTCATTCATTATTACGAAAATGAACAATTTCTAATATATTCAAGATAATGGTCTACCCAATTTTCGTATTAAGATATAAGCATTAGGAAGTGGAAATAATGAGTAAACTTAGAATTACCACTTATATTTATATGCTTCTATCTCAATATCAAAGTGTCAAAGACAATTGCTTGTTAGAGTGAGTCCATCTATATATGTTATCGTAAAATAATTTTTAACCATGTACTTGTTCTTGAGTCAAAGTTGTCTACCTGGTTATCCATTCAATTAAATTGTAAGGAAACAATATTTAATTTAATTTATGAATAATACATAAACAATCCTTGAAAGATTAAAATCTTTAAAAAGTTCAAACTTTAAAAAACTAATTTGAGCACGTTACTTAACGACAAAACATCACATGTCCTGGTAAGCATAAAAAAATGATCATGTTGCATTGATTTATGCAACAATTTGTTTTTATTTTTTAAAGAGAAATTAACAAAACAATCACTGTACTATATGACTGTCAAATCAATCACTGAATAGTTTTCCCTAACAAATAAAACATTCAACCATGAAAATGAACGGTGCAAACATTGTTATTAACTTGAGGGAAATTACTAGACCATATCGTTTCAGAGAAATCGCAGTGGAAAAGAGTTAATACTCATAGAAAAAAAACTGCAAGAACTCGTGATTTCATAGACTTTCAGTAAAAAAGAGCTAATATCCATAGATAATAGATTTGAGAAAATATTATAAAGTTGATTTTGATTTTTTTTTAGTTTTATAATTTAAAAGATTTTGTAAAATAATATAAAATATTTGATTTAGAATTGTTTTAATGCTCATGAGAGAATCACAAATTGTCTGTGTTTTTCCACGAAGAAGATAGTAAATTTATTCAATCTTTGCTGAGTCCTATTTCAAAAACTCACTTTCCGTAATGGAAAGACAACATTCTAGAGCATAATGACAACGTTTTGTAACAAAAAATATAACTATGATGTTTGCTTCATCCATTTCTCATAGTTCATTATTTAAGTTGTTACCAAAAACTATTTAATTATTGAATCTATAGTACAATGGTTGTTTTGTGAATTTACCCTTATGTTTTTTTTTTCATAGGAGGAGTAGGCATTTCTTAATATTAATAAATATGATACACTAAAAAAAATATAAAAATTCCCAAGAAAAATGCAGTATAAATGCCAACATCTACAGGAAAAGGCCACAAGTACAGAAGAAGGTCTTTTCATTTTCTCTTCTTCGACCTGTTATTCTTCAGCACCGTTTTGAAACTCTCATACAAAAATTCATGGCCTGCTTAGATACGTACAATTCTGAGCAAAAAGGAGCTCCATTGAACCACAGAATCTCCTTCTCAAACGATTTTGTTGATACGCAGATTTCAACCAAGCAAGAATGGAGCTCCAGAGAAACACCGGCAGCTTCTGCAGATTTTGAATTTTCTGTTTTCAACCACTCCATGATGAGCGCTGATGAACTTTTCTTCAATGGCAGACTCTTGCCCATTAAAGATCAGTTGGATAATAAGAATGTGGGGCAGAGAACTCTGAGAGATGAGCTTCTGGTTGACGATGAGGATGACTATGGTGACGACAGACAGAAGTGCTCGACCCGGTGGAGGGGGATCCAGTTTGGCTTGAAGAGGACGATCCATTTTAGAGCCGGTAAGGTTTGCAGGAACAGTGTGTCAATGGAAAAAGTGGCTGAAGCAAAAACACCCTGTTTGGCTTCCGAGAAAATGATGCTCAGTAATTCTTCACAGGTCAGAAAACAAAATTTTCCATCTTCTTTCCAAGTTGATTAATCAACTCTGATAAAAAAAAAAAAACAAAGGGAGTAGAGCGATATAAGAATAAAAAGAAGAACGTACGAAAAAAATGACCTTTTCATTAGAAATATCTTGTGAAGTTAGAATGATCCGAGTCTTCCGTTGGAGCTACAAATCTCCAAAAATATCAATAACTAAAGCGGACAGAGGTCAAAAACCGAATGTCAGGATTGAGTTAACTTGAAATAAGTGGATTTTACATATTTTCATGCAGGAGTTGTTGCATCGAGCAGAGGAGGTGTAGAGCAAAACATGTTGGAGAAAAGGGTTTTTGGTGTTATTAACATTTGGGCGTACAATTTCTTGTTTGATTTTCGTCTCTTTTGGTTGTGATTTGTATTATTCTCTCGGAATTGGGCTGTTTTCTGTACAAAGTTTCATGTTTGCAGAGATGAAGACCATATTTTGTAATCATTTCTCTGTTTCTTCTATGAACAGTACACCACAGACAGGCATCAGATCATAATCATTACTCAACTCACTTTACATATGGAAAATACACCTTGATCCTTTAATTCTTTTATCTTTTTGCACATGAAAACGAACAACCAATCTCAATTTCTCTCATTTAACCTCACAGTGATGTTTTTCAGTAGAAAAACATTACCATTGAAAGCCAGACTGAGAGGTCTCTCCCTCCATTTGCTGGTAGATCGTTACCAAAGCCGGTGACAGAGCAAACAAATGAAAGAGACGAGCTCATAGGAGAAATAAATGGAACTTGCCACATAGTAAGTAGTATTCTTTGGCTGGTTTAAATGCATGAATAACGCCATTGTTTAAATGACCAAAAAAGTTGTAACTCTGAATGCTTCCCTTCTCTCTCTCTCTCTCTCTCTCTCTCTCTCTCAACTTGTATAATTTCTCTGAACTTGTATAATACAGAGAAAGCCAAAACTTTGGACAAAAAACGAAGCTGATTTCAGACAACCCATTCAACTATCGAATCAGATTAGAAGCCAGAATTTGGCTGTTTTTTTACAAGCTTCTTAAGGTATTCACAGCAGGAGAGTATGTAACTGGAAAAACATTTACCAGGGGGCTTTAGCTTCTTTCAAGAACTCGAGCTCGTAATCTTCCACTTTCGAATTCAGATTCTCAATCGCAGCATCAAATCTTCTACAAGCTTCCTTCAATTCTGCAAGCTTTTCTTCTACAGTCCTTATCTCATCTTCTGCCAGAGCCCGCTCTGTTCTTCCTTCTACATACCTCCTCCTAGCATCAATGGCTTCTTCTGATTTGTTGGCAAGATTTGCAATGCAGCTAAGCCGGGATTCTATAAATCCAACATTCATGCCAAAAAGCTGAAAGGCTCTAAGAGTTTTATCCCACGCAGCAAAATTGTCCTCAGAAGTGGCAAGATTGCTAGCTCTAATGGCATCAGCAATTCTGGTAATGTCTAAGATAGTTCCAACAATCAACTTACGATTCATACCTTGTGTAAAGTTTTCATGAAGATATGCATTTTGGCTGCAGCAGAGCTTGTAATACTTTTTCCTGGTATCCTCAGGGAGCTCAGAGTCAATGGAAAATCCATTGATCATAATGTGAAAATCCTCAAAATTTTTAACATCTTGGAATGGAACCACTGGTCCGGAGAATTCGGAGCCTCCAAGGACTTCTGAACCGATCTCTTCGCTTTCATTTTCGTGTCCTTCTGGTGACTTCTTGCGAACAGATCTAAGAGGGACAGCTTTCGTCTTCTTTTCAACTACAGCTAGGGAATGATTCTTTAGTCGTTTCCTGTTCTTTATACCTCTGCCCATATTATCAACTTCTTTAATAGTTTTCTCTGTAAAGAGCAAGAAAACAGTCCAAATTTTACAACAAGACTTGAAGTGAATTGGTAAATTTTGTTTGGTGGACTTGCCTGCCTCATTTTGTTTGGTGTGAGTGTCCAAATTTAGTAGCCCAAGAGCACCATCCACTTCAGTCAGATCATTCGCTCTTATTACGTAAACCTAATCCCAAAAGTAGATGAGGCAGAATCAAATTCAATACTGAAGTTATTTCTAAAAGAACAAATTAACCTGAGGTTAATATCTTCATTTAAAAATGATGATTACGTTATGAGCAGAATTTTAATTATTCTTTCCATGATATTTGATAAAACCACTTTGCTAGAGTTTTCACTGTTAATCTTTCATCACGCATCATTTAACATCATTCAATTATAATCTTTAAAAAATTTGAATTTACGGATTTATGTTCGTCTGATCACCAAATCCTAAAAATGGAAATCCAAAACGCAGAAAAAGTCAATTGATGTGAAATATAGATAACACAATTTTCACCAAACACGAAATCATTAATTTACGAGGATCTAGAGCACTGATAAAACAGGAACTATCATCACGGGTAATACAGCCTGAATCATTCCTATCTCAAGAAAACTGAAGTTCTTCTAAAACGTTTATTTATAGCATTTGTAATGAATTTTTTTCTTAATGGCAGCATGCAAAATATTTTCATACTGTTATCCTTGTAAACTTTATTCCAAATATAGTGGGTTTGTTCATCCAGAATGCACATAAATTCACCATACTAACGTCTACAAAAGAAAGGATCTGGACTGCTATTTATTACCAATAAATTGTTAATTGTTCCTTTTACCGAATTATAACTATCAAAAAATAGCTTAACACTAACCTTAAATTTATTAGGCTTGATAAATTGGAAAACCAAAGCATCTCCCTCCAGCAATTTGTGTGCGACAGAGAACTGTCTCCAGCCAGCACTTAGTCCAGTCTTATATGCAATGTACTTTACTTGGTAATGTTTTCCAGATTCATCTTCCAGGGTGATTGAAACATCCTTATCCGGGAGGTGTGACTTACAGAACGCACCAGGAAGACCCTGTTAAGGGTTAAAAAAGAAAACGAAGACCGATTGTTGCTTCTGGTTTCCTTAATGATGTCACTAGCCCAATGGAAATCATTTTTAACGAGCTTACCATCCAAAAACAGCTAGCAACATGCGATCTGACCAATGACTTCACAAAGCTAGGAAATTCTGGCTCCAGATTTGATCGTACCTCCTGAGCTCGAATCACAGCAGAAGACTTAAGCTCACCTGGAGAGTATGAACTGTCATTTGCTCCATTATTGTGTTCGAAGCTTCAGGTAAACATAGAGGTTGCATAGTCATAATAAGTTTCAATAATCTTTTCCATAATGATGAAATGCATTACAGTTAGTAAACATGCTTTGCTGACCTCGTAAGTTTTCCCCCAGAACTGGATAGAGCCTGTTCAAACAAAAAAGAGCTTCTCTCATCACATGTCCTCTCCAACATAACAAACTAAACAGCCTTACAATATTATTAGCATAAAGCTAAAGGATGTAAACAAAATGTTTTATCAATGAACAGGTCCTCTAACAATGACTATAAAAGGCTGTTTTGCAATCCAAACTAATCACTCTTCTTTTATCACGTATAAATAAAAGATATTATTGAAAAGGACTAGAGGACCAAGCTTTCTACTTGTTATTGAGACCAAGAAATTTCTTCGAGGATTTGAGTTTTAGATCGCTGTTAAAATAGTCTGTTTCCTCCTGGTTCTGACATGTAAAGTTCAAAGCAAGAAAAATAAAACCAGTCTGAAATCACAACGCTTTACAGAATTCAATAGATTGGAAGGGAAATTCAAGACTCGTCATCATCTCATCCAAATTACGTTGTAAGAACATACTCAACAAGCTTTCTTTGACTACATTTTCAAAACCACAGAAACCATTCATGATTATTCAAATTGAAAAAAATTTCAATCCGGAAAATCTTTGAAATGACTTTCCGAGATAACGCACTTATCCACAATCATTCCTAAAAACCACAATTAATTAAAATGAATTAGAGGAACCAAATAGGTTGAATTTCTTTCAACGTACTTGCTTCATTTTCCAATCCAAAAGCCTCTTCTCAACCTTTGAAAGCTTGTCAATATTCTCCCCCGTCTTTCGTGTACTATCCTATCATTAATGCGACAAATCAATCGTTAATCAACAAGAAAAAACCATTTTTCCAAAGAAATTTAAAACCAGCCACGATTTTCCCAAATAATTAAAACCTTAAAATCCAGAAAACCGAAGGAAAAGATGAAACAATGTAGATGTGTGAGAACGAGAAAAACCTTGGATGAGGAAGCCTCGTGCATGGGAGTTTGAGACAGCTGAGCAAGAGTAACATTTTCCTCCTCTTTTGCCACTACAGCCGGATATTTAGGTGCGGCATTAAGCACAGAAGACACTGCTTCTGGCTTCTCCATCTCCTTCTTAACATCTCGATCCATGATTTCTACCATTCTCCCTAGGGAAAAAAAGAAAACAATCAAAGCGCCATTAGAGAGGAGCTCAAAAGCTCCCACTTTTGATTGTCATCATTGCTATTCATATAATTAATCACGGCTTCATCAAGTAAAACGACGTCGCAGGAAGGTCTCGTGTTTGTCATATTTTACATTCTGTAATTAAATTGTCTTGATGACGTGTTAAAAGGCAATTACAACAATAATTAACTAAGTTGGTTATTATTAACTATCTTTTCTTCTTGATAGTCAGCGATATTTAACTGGTCTTACATGTCCATTTAATCTGAAGTGATTAGACTAATGGATATAGCACGACTAGTTAATCCGTAATCCTAACATTATATATACAACCTAATTTTATAATATAATCTTATATTTATGTGTAATTGATTTATTAGTATCAATAATTTATTATTTTAATTATTGATAATATATAGGAAAATTGACAAATCAACTATCGTACTTTGTGATCAATGACAAGTTAACCACTAAACTATTTTTATTAACAAATTAACTATTGAACTATGAAAAAAGGTCTCTACAAATATCGTTGTAATGTTTGCCGTTAAATGTATTGACCTCGGTCCGCAGTGGATCATCTAATGTTCTGTTGTGGATCGTTATTTTTAAAAATAACGTTATTATATTGATGGTCCGCCGCGAATTGTCGTGCGTTGTTCTACATTCCTATGCCCTAGTATATAAGACTCGACTGTGCGCTCCGACCACAAATCACGAAATACTCGGCCACGCTTAGTGTAATGTTGGAGTAGAGCTCAACAACGATTTTCTATGGGTTAAGTAGTACGGTTTTCTTGTCGAGCAAGACGAAGTTGTCAATATTGGTAAATTTGGGAGCTGGAAAGAGGTGAAAGAGTTGGAGGTTAGATTTCGACTACAGTTACAAGTCTCTAAGTGCTCTGAAGCAATCGCATACAATAGAGCACCTCAAAGCACTCGGAGTCCTGTAACTGTACCGATAATGGCTGAAACCTATCCTCCAACTCTTTCACATCTTTACAGCTCCCAAATTTACCAACATCGACAACTTTGTCTTACTCGACAGGAAAACAGTAGTACTTAACTATCAGAATATCGCCGTTGAGCTATTCTCCAACATTGCACCAAGCATCGCCGAGAATATTGCAGTTTGCGGTCAACTCGCTAGACAGCACCATCGAGTCTTATATACTAGGGCACATGCACACGAAAATGCTTATATACTTCGGTTGAGGGCTGCCTGCCAGGAAGGATGCACGTCTAAAAAATGCAAGGTTAAATGACATATCAAATAAAGTGCTATAACGACATTCACACTTGTTTGAGAAAGATAGAAAGCAACCATGCCTTTGCAACATTGGTGGCAAGTGGAGCATCAGTTTTGCGTCCAATACCTATATGCAAGGAACATCATATAATGGGATTGAGTGAGCAAACGTGCAAGGATCAATAGATGAATTGTGCGTCGAAACCAGATATACATCATCTACAACAGTTTATTTGAGGCAGACAGTTAGATGTTCCTTAGGAAACAATATAAATGCAAGATGTCGTGAAATCACACCGATTCTTGGTGCACATGTACATTATATGCTTGTAACGGCATTGATAATTTGGTTTGCGTTTGTAATGGACATATGCATGATATGGTTGTAATTGAAATGATAAATTGGTTTGCATTTAGAATGCACAGGTACATGATATGATTGTAATGGAATTGATAATTTCAGATCATGGATTTGCAGAAGAAACCTGGCTAGAAGGCGAGTTAGGGTAGTTGAGATTTGTAGGGATACAAATTGAGATACTCATTTTGTTGTACATAATAAAAAATTCTGTTGATGTTTATGTGTTGTTTTCTTTACTTAGATAATATTTGTTTGGAAAATATCTGACTTGGATAATATATGGTTTTTGATAATGTCACAGGGGAGGTAGACTAAAAACAAGGGAAACTTTTGCAAAATTTTTAATTTGTTGAAAGAGAAATTGACTCAAACAATTTCATTCAACAACAACAAACAAATAACATGTTCATTGCAATAATTAAAGCAACTTGTGCATAACACCAAAATATACAAGATAGGAGAATTCTGTTTGTTCGCCGCAGAAAGTTGATATTCCGCCATGGAAACACGTCTTTCCGCGACAGAAAGTTAACTTTCCGCTGTGGAACGTGAGCGTTGTCGATAAAAAAATGGGGGCGGTCGAACGGCTGAAGTACAGAATCAAAATTTCGTTTACAGATTCAAAATGAAGTACATATTTAAAATTTCATCATCAATTACAATTTAACTACAACAATATCGTGCACATGTGCATTACAGACGCAAACTAAAATATCCACCCCGTATTCTTTGTTTCCACGACCTTTTAGGACACCTCTATAGTGCAATTGTTGTTGAGAACAACAAATAAAAACAAACACGAATGTGGACCTTAACTTTCCTTGATTGGAGAAGACAATGCACAATCAAAGTGACTATTAATTATACATCGAAACCAGATAGACATCATGTACAATAGTTTATTCAATGTTCTACAATAGGCTACCTCAAATAAACTATTGTAAATGATGTATATTGGTTTCGACGCATAGTTAATAGTTACTTTGATTATGTGTTGTCTTCTTTAATCAAGGAAGGTTAAGGTCCACATTTGTGTTTGTTTGTATTTGTGGACCTTGCGCATCGTACTCCCACATAATACATTGCAAATAAAATTAGCATAGTTTAAAACGTAACACATGAAAACGTAAATGCAATAATGTGCTCACTTGCGTCTCGGGAACGATGTCCGGAACTGTCTTAGGGACTACGTTAGGAACTGTCTCGGTTGTCTCGGGGACTCTGAAACCCATAAATGTGCCATTCGAGCTTCCTTTGTCGCCTCTACCTCTAGACCAGCGGCTGCCACATGCATTGGACTATGGCCCTCCACCTTTACACTTACGAGAATTGTGCCCCACACCCCACACTAGCCACACGTCATGTTTTGATGTCTCCTGGGTAGCACTGTCAGGCTTAGCACCTCATCCACATCCTGTATTCTTCATTTTCACGGCCTTCCAAGACGTCTCTTAAATGGGGGTAGCATAATTGGATCAATATACGTCACTGGAGGCCACATTATTTGTTCACTGACAGGGTGGACAAAGTGGAAGTAGATCGCAATGTATGTTTCCCAGTGGTAGCACTCATGCACAAAGTCCTCGGGAGATCTTCTAATGAATTGCATACACGGGACTGCATGGACATACGAGATGCCAGTCAACTCCCACCAGTAACAGTTACAAGTACATTTGTTCAAATCGACATGGTGCTACTCCTTACCAATGTTGACCTCAAAATGGGCAGTGCCTGAAAACTAGGGACTCCAATTGTGACTTGCAAGTTGTAGTATGGCAAACCGATTCTTGACATGCGAACACAAAAGGTCCATCGAGTGCACCATCTTTTTCATTTTTTTAACGATCCTTCCCATGTTGCCTTTTCGTATGATCTCGAATATACTGAGAATCGATTTGTCCCGGGCTGGCATGATGATGCACACGCGGAAGCGTTGAGGATAAATTGAGGCACTAGTGGAGCTCACTCGGAGGTTGGAGTGAAGGCAAGGAAGGCTAGGGGGTTGGGAGAATGACAGACGCCCTTAGAAAGAAGCTGGACATCAAAATTAGGGGCAACAGACGTTCCTTAGGGAATACTAGACGTCCCTTGTGTTGAAGCATGTCCTTTATTTAATTTATCATTAATTCATAGATAGCATGTATGTGATGTTAGCAATATGTTAAATAGATAAAATTGTTGATTAATCGATTAAATTATTACAAGCATGTTTAATTAACTAAACTTGGGTATGTAATGATTTAGAACAATATTAGCTTGTTAAATTATCTAGTCATGTCACGCTTAATTATTAACTAAGTTAAGTTGTTTGGTGAATCGATAGTGTTATGCATGCATATGTTAAAATCCTTTGAGTATGTTTAATAAACTAAACCGATAGGGGTGATCACTTAATGAGCATGTTATTAATAACTAGTAAGCTATTATTAATTAATTAGGTTAATTAACTAATTGTGATTTCTTAGTGAGCACGTTAATTATAATTAGTGATCATGACAATTAACTAAACCAACTAATGAGTATGTTAATTAGCTAATTAATTATAATGAGTCCAAACCGGTAAATTAATTAGGATAATTGATTAGATGATAATTTATAATCCTTCTTGAGCATGTTAGTTAAATTATGCTACTTTCATATGTTCGTCGCTTTTTAATTCGTTATATTTTCTTATTATTATGAATTTTATATCTAAGCATGTTCCCCATCGTTTAATTAGTTCTATGACTGCTTCTTTTATATGCTGTATATTATTGGGTGTTTCGTTATTATTACTTGTTTATGGTGCTTCGTTATTGTTATTATTTTTTTTTTATAAGTGCTTTAATTTTAGTTACGTGCTTTACTTTTCTTATTTGCGTTTTTTTAGTTACCGTTACTTTATTTATATGCTCACTTCAATTTCATTATCGATGTTTTACTTTTCTAAAGAGTAGAATGATAAAGAGGATGAAAAGAGAATAAAGTAGATGCGAGTGGATAAGGGTTTTATTGACTAGGTGAATGAATGTCTTATGAATGCTTTCATTATCGTTTATTGTATTGCTTTGACAGCTAGGTAGTGCAAAAATATTAAATCAACGTAGGATCATGTTAGTAACTGATTAGGATAATCACTTAGAAATTATGAACCTAGGGCGCATGTAAAATGACTAGGAAAGAAACTAGGATATGATAGTATGTCTTGAATCTTCCTTCTGAGCTTCGTTGTTTACCAATTAATATTATGATTGTTTGCTATTGTGTGCTTTTAGTTACCATTGTTCATTATATGCGCTTTCCATTTCGATTTTCTTTTATGTTAAATGCGCACTTCAATTGTGATGTATGTTAATGTCGTTAAGCATCATGTGTCATGCTAGGTTGAGAATGTATGCCCATGCATCATATTAATAGAAATCAAGTTGGGAGTACTCCGAAGGAGTAGTACTCACATGCACGGTGAGGAAGTAAAATGATAATGAAAATGCAAAGGAAATGAATGAGAAGAAAAGGGAGTTAGGGGGGATGGGTAGCGGTTCTAGCCTGATAATTAGGAAATGTCCCTACCATATCGGGAACGGGACCTAGTTATCCATAGGAGGTTAGGTCCGACCCACTATACCATCTCATACGGGTTCTTCTAATCTCTAGCTCAAAGTACGAGTAAAGAAAGAAAGAAAGAAAGAAAGGAAAGAAAGAAAGGAAGGAAAGAAAGAAAGAAAGGAAACTATAGAACACTAACGCGTTTTACAAAAGAGTTAGTAGCGATCCGGTAGATAAACTTTGATTTACTTTCAAAAAGAAAATTTCAAATTTTCACGCATTTTAAAGAATTATGAAAATCTGGGTCGTTATATATTATGTATAGGTTGATTTGTTGTCTGTTGGATGATCTGTCGGACGCAATAATTTGGAAATGAATATTGGCTATTGCGTTTTAGCATTTGAACATTAATATGATTAAATTAGTTTTGGTTATGGTGATAGCATTGAATTAATATCATGCACTGTGAGATTTCGTTGGTTATTCAAATACTTGTTAGGTGGGGTAAAATCATATTGAGATAAGATATGTTTCATTTAAGCATTAACAGTCCCTATAATTATTATACAAATTAGGATAGGGAGAAGTCGATGAGATTAGTGAGTTGTAATTATTAACGATAAATGTTACTAATTTGTGAAGGTATCGAAAAGACGAAGGAGGATAATGACTAAGTGCTAAACAAGATAAAGCTTCGAGGTTAGGAAGTTGGGTGAGCCTTGGCCATTTGGAGGCTCTACCCACAAGTAGAGTGTGTGAGTTTTTATGAATTGCTTGCTGGTAGTCCCTTGGATGATTTCCTGCTATATTTTCATTATTGATAGTGCATAGATATTTTGTAGGTAATGCCCCCATTGTTAGTGCTATGTGAATATTTCCCTTTGTTGAATTTATTGGTTGTATTGTCTATGCTGTGTTTGATAAAGAAGTGATAAAGGCTAATGTTAAAAGGGATAAAGGTTTAACGTGTGAAATAGAGGAATGTTTATTATCTATTTTACTAGCTGTATCTATTTGTGCTACCTTTCCTTCGTTGTTTTGCTATCGGTTCTACTTAGTTAATTACCTCCATGTTAATTGTATTATTAATTATCTCCATGCCAGTTAATGCTTTGTCGTAAATTGTTCTGCTATTTTGTTAACTAATAACCATGTATAATTCGTATGTTTAAATTTATTAGTATGTTCTTTAATTAACAAGGAATGTGTCATGTAATTGTAATTAGCATGGTAATTAATAATGTTAGCATGTAAATCGGCTAGGCATGTAAATCGGCTAAGCATGTAAACTGGCGAATAACTTATTAGAATAATAAATTGTAACCTTCCTTCGAGCCTGTTTAATATGCATGATCATGTGAACTAATTGACTAACTAGGGATAATTAATAAGAATATGCTTAGGTAAGTTTGGTTATCATTGAGCATGTTAAACTATCTAGAGAAAACAACTCGTTCGATAAACATAGCATGTCTAACTTAGCTTGCATGTTATCCGTATGTTAATTAACTAAAGTAATTAAGTAGCTTGAGCATGTAATTAACTAAGTCTGTTAATTCTTTTGTTGTTTAAATCAATTAGTGACATATTAATCAATTAAGGTAATTAGTTAACTCAAGCATGTTAAGGAATTTAGATAATAATAATAGCATGTGAAATTATTTATGTTAATATTTCCATGAGCATGCAAACCAACTATTAAATATCATGTTTGATTAGCGAGACTCGAGCATGTTAACTAATTTGAATAAGTAATTAATTATACATTGAGCGTGTAATAAACTAGAATAAGCATTTGCCAATTTACAAGCATATTTCCGTTATTCGTTGTTTAAAGCATGTTTCCATGCTTAGCCTAGCTTAGTTCAATGGGCATGTTTAGTTAATTGTAATTCGTCCTATGTCTTTATCTTCTCATCCTGTTCATTTGCTGCTTTTAATTAGATATCATAATTGTTCCCCGTATTGCTGTGCGCTTTCAATTATTGTTATTCATTATATGTGCAATTTCAATTACAGTTATTTACATTTCAATGCACACTTCAATTATTATTAGTGTTACATTATATGCATCACGCATCACGTTAGGTTGAGAATATATGGTCATGCATCATGTTAATAGAAACTAATAGGGAGTGTCACGGGGTGGTACGCACACATACATGAGTGAGAATAAATGATGAAAATAAGTAAAACAATAAGATAATAAAAGCCTCTGTGGTCCGATAGCTTAGCCCGACATAGACACAAAAAAAAAAAGGGAGTTGGAGGTGGATGGGTAGTTTGGATCTAGCTTGGCACTAGACTACGCCCCTTTCTCATGTCGAGAAAGGCACCAGTTGCACACAAGAGGCTAGAAGCCGACTAAGACTATACCATTCCATATGGGACCTCCAATCTCCAATTCGAAGTACGAGTAACGAACGAATGACTTAAAGTAAAGTATAAAATGGTAAATGACTTAATGAAATGATTGATTTGGGTGGCCCCCATTCCAACAAGGACTAAAGAGTGGCATTCATGTTTGCATATGACTTTTTTCCTTACTGAGTCATTAGGCTCACGTATTACTTGTGATGTGGGTACAAACGACAAAGATTTAATAATAGGTTCACATACGAGGGACGATGAACAACAAATAACGCAGAGGTGAAGGATTGGCACGAACGAGATTCGAAGCTGGCCAGGCTAAAGGTAAAATGAGCAACAGTTGTAATCACATTAAATTTTACTATATTGTACTCCATTGTTTAGATTCCTTTCAAACGATTTATTTACGCTTCCACCATGTTTTACAAGAATTTATTTTATAACGCTTCTGGATATTTTACCAATTGGTTTTCATAACGAGTTTAAAGAAAGAGTCAGTAGCGATCCGGTTAGACGCACTCTGATACGTTTTGTTTTAAAAAGAAAATTTTCAAATTTTTACGCATTTTAAAGAAATTACGAAAATCCGAGTCGTTACAGAAACAATGTAACTAACACAAATCATTCAACATAGGAATATTACAGAGACATAAGAACATTACAAGGAACTAAAACACATATCATTCAAGCATAGAAAACCTACTGAGCAACTATCAATAACAATCCAGAGAACTAACACACAATTCATCCAGCAGAGAAATCACCAACCAATACAGGGAAACACGATAGAAATCATTAAACCATAACTCAACCCACGCACACACTTGCGGTGTAGGGCCTCCACCTAGCCAAGACACACTCAAGTCTTACCATTTGAAGACACAAAGCAGGGACAACAAATCCACTGCACCCAGCAGCAGCTCCAACTCTTGGACACGGTTTAGCTCACGGTAGCTCCATCACACCCGAGCGAAAATCTTCTCCAGAACACCTCCCCTGCGGCCCACTCTCTCACACAGCATAAATACACAAACGACTAAATTTGAAACGCATAACTTATCCCATGATTACCGGCAACAGAAGCAAATTCTTCGGCCACAACTGAGCTACAAGCTATCGTCTTTCACTCATTCATGTGAGTACCACACCGAGGGGCACTCCCTACTTGTTTCTATTATCATGATGCATGAGACATAATGTAGAAAGAACAATAATTAAGCAATGAATAGCAAGAATAACACGAATAGTAAACAACGAATGGCAAGAATAACATTAATTGAAAACAAACACAGAAATGGATCGAAAGCGACATATAACATACTTTATTCTCCTAAACATAACACTCAAGATATAGGAAGACGAGTAAACTATTAACTACGAAGTATCTAAGCGAATTAACATACTTAACACTGTTATAAAAACTTAGATGTAGCATTAATAAATAAAAGGAAACATACTTTTCCAAATAAAATAGAATATAAACATGCTTCTCAAACAAATACTGGAAACGTGCTTAATAAACTAACTAATTATACATGCTTGTCTAACTAACAATTACTTGGAATTATGCTCAAACACTATAAAACAGAACATAATTGATAAACGAACATAATTAATGACAATGTGCATGATATTTTGATACTACTAGAAACATGCTCAATTAATTTATATCAACCAAAATGATAATCAATTATAAATGAAATGACTAACTGATTTTATACATTCGAAAGTAACTTGCTAATTTATTAAATTAACTAAACATGCTCGGATTATTTAAGGAACTCAAATGATAGATTTCATTCTAATTGGTTGATCATGCTTTTATTTCCAATTGATTAAACATATTACAATTCATTGTCTAGTTAATTAAACATGCAAAGAGTCCTATTTAATTAATATACTCGGTTTAGTTAATTACGTTAAACATGCTCTTATAATCATCCTAATTAATCTACACATGCTTGATTTGCAGAAATGAAGCAAGTATTAACAATTAAGAAGGTATAGCGAATAACCAGGTAAATTATGTAGGAAACTATAGCAAGAGAATGTAACCAACAGAATTTAAAGTCTTTATTCATTAATGATCATACGTGTATATCATATCATCCTTCATTTCATCATTCTATCCTACAACTTAACATCATCATTCATCATTCATTCATCACATTTCTCTACAATAAACATTTGCAATAAGAGATACAAATTCTATTTCCTAACCAGAACCAAGAAACAACAACATTAGATTTCAAAATACGAAACTAAACTGTCTATGCATGTCATTCCGATAAAAACAAAACATAACGTACTAATTAGATCATAAGTTGGAAATCTACCAAACGAATCACAATTAGAACATGCTCCACAATTTGATATAACGAGAATCATGCTAAACGAATTGATGCTAATTAAATCTAGAGCATTTATAGCTCTTAAACAGAACCAAGGAAAGCAATAAGCATCACAAGGAATTTATAGCAAGTAAAAGCAGTTTACAAAATAGAATTTCTAACTTATACAGTTCATAACTCATTCATGCACATCTTATCATCCTATCACTTTCCATTCATCATTCGTTCCATTAAAAAGCATTTCAACTCAACATTTGTAGTAGGAAATATACAGGAAATTAAACAACTCAACAAGAATCACAACCAAGAGAATACACTGAACAAAATAGTCAAGAATGCACATCAAGGGAAAGCAATGCAATTCACACATAATACTTGTGGGTAGGGCTTTGACGGCCAAGACTCTACCCAATCCTTACCTCAATTCTTTATCGTATTTAGCACCTAATTGTTATCCTTCTTCGTCTTTTCGATACCAGAACACCTGAGAAAATTCTCCAACGCCTAAACGGAATATAACATAGCCCAATAAATTAATCCCACAGATAACAAAACAACACTTATTAAGGCATCATTTATAACTCCACTATTCCAAATCCATTCAGAGTACACAATCCCAACAAATGATTCCATCAAATACCTCATTCAGAATCCTTAACTAAATAACTCAACCAACTAAGGTAATCCAACAGCAACCGGGCATAAATCACACATTCAACTTCCAAAAATCCATCAAGAACATCCATCTCAGCGTAATAGCAGACTAATAACAGTTAGAGGAAGATTTCGTTACTTGCAGCACTTCCAAGAACTACATCAACCATCTATGAAGCCTCACTGTCCGAATCGTAGTAGCTAGAAGTCGAGAGCTGCATTCCATCAACCCCTCCACTTCAGCACCACTTTTAATCCAGCAACACTGCACCTCATTGATCGGCAGTGAACAACATGCTAGAAAGGAGGAGGAGCAACATGGAGATTCCTCTCGGCAGGTAACGGTTCTACCCGAACCGTCCAGATCGGGTCTGTCATACTCGGGTCGGAGCTTGACCTGAAGATGGAGAGCGCCGTCAGCGAAGCTCCGAGCCCGAGCTATCCATTGTGCTGCACGCCGTCGTCTCGCCATCGCTGATCCATTGGCGGCGGCCCACTGAATCGACAGAGCGTCGAAGTTCGACGCTGCTCCGATGCATCCCTCGAGCTGACGTTTCGTCGGAGCCTTAGCCGACCGGCACCGGACTGTGTAGCACTCCCCGTCGCAACGCGGTAGAGAACCACCTGAGGCCTCGCCTCTCTCTCTCTCTCTCTCTCGGTCTCCATCGCTCTCCCTCGTCTCTCGCCTCTTTCTCCATCTCTCAGTTTTGCATCTCCCTCTCCCGATCGTCGTCCCTCTCTCTCTCTCTCTCTCTCTCCATGTTTTCTTCTATATTACCCCCCCTCATTAATTAAATTCTGAACTAAACCAATCAACCACACAAGCTGAACCGATTCTTTTTCTCTTTCCCATTTAATTAATTTCTTCCTTCATTTATAAATCTTACTTTCCTTTTATTAATATTAAATATATATTTACGTGTTAAATATTCGTATCATATATTAACCGACTTAAATTGTAACTCTCGACTTATTCCAAATATCGTTTCCAAATATTGTTGAAAGATTATTAGAGGTCCAATTTAAATTTCTTAATTCTATTTCCTAAATTGATTTCTATCAATTAAACTTCCAATAAATTATCTTAAATTATAATCGAACGGTTATATCCTTGGTAATACCTTGATAATTATCCAATAAGTTTGAATATCCCCAAATTACACTTCAATTATACTTATTAAATTCTGATAAAAGTCGGGGTGTAAGAATAACGTTATTTTTAAAATATCATTCCACTATGGATTGAAATCAATACATGTTCAATCCGCCACAGAAAATACGTTTAACGACAAACATGACAACGATGTCTGTGTTAACTTTTTTCCATAGTTTAGTGGTTAATTTGTTAGAAAAAATAATTTAGTAGTTGACTTGTCATTAATTTCAAAGTACGATGGTTGATTTGTCATTTCCCTAACAATATTAATGTGAGTGTTTTAGTTCTTTAAACAACTTTGGAAATTATCAAGAATTTATATTGCATTCAATCTTAACTTATCACTCACAAATATTCTCTTTTTTTTAGTGTGACTTGCACAATCTTTTTTATACTTTGGTAAATAAAGAAATATGTACCAAAAGATTTTATTGTCTCATTATTAATATTTTCAACTACTCATTTAATTTATTTATAAAATGCCAAGATTATGTAATGTAATTTACACAAAACCTTATGTTAAAAAAAAAGTGCTAACTATTGACGTGGGACCTTGGCTTAACAAGGAATGAAGGGAAGCTATTTGAGCTTTTTCCGCCAACTTAAGTAAATTAGGGAATAAATATAATGAAATTGGAGTGTATTAAATATAATGAATTGAGATTATAAGAATATAATCATCATAAAATTAATTGTTGTTTATTTATTTAAATGAATAAAATAATATAATTTTATGTTACATATAAAATTTATTTATTTTATGTCATCACACCACCCTTATAGTTGAGATTATTCGATTTATTATCAATGAAATCATTTAAGTCATTTGAATAAAATATTCAAATAGAAGTTATAGAATTATTGTGTTTATTATTTTTTAAATTGAAAAATTAACAAAACAACCATTAAACTATTGGATCAATGACAAGTCAACCACTAAATAATTTTCTCTGGCAAATAAAACATTCAACCATAGGAAATAAACACTGTAAACATTGTTATTAATTTGTTGAAAGAAACATTCAATTTTAGAAAAATGATAGTGCTCAATCTACTCTGTAATATTAATTCTATTTTAATTTTATGCTAAAATGGCAATATATTTATAAATTTAAAGTTTATATAAATAATCAAGAATATTTTAAAGAATTTGTGAACCAAAAATACATTTGTTTGTTGGAGACCAACGGGGCTAACGACATTCTCCCTCTTTCATTTTTCTCTTATTTTTCCTGTTGCGCTGGCGCAGCATCCCCTCACCCTCCAAACTCAGCTCTCTCCCCCTTTGTTTTCTCTATCTCAAGCATGTTGGGTTGCCCACCTGTCGAAGCCCAACCAAACTAACCTCTCCCTAAAATGGCCAACTTAGTCTCATATGTACCCATTAGTGAAAATATTAGGATATTGTTTAATTAGTATGATGAAATTTATTTAATTTTTTGAAGAGCTACACCTGCTGTATAATACTCCATCCACATAGCTCTCACACCAATTGTGGTTGAGACAGGATTAGCCTTGTGTAGCAGACGTAAAGTAGGCGTTGGAAAACTGCAGCAAAATTGTCCACATAAACCTGTGAAGATCATCAAACAGCTTTGCCTTGAATTTTTAAAAAGCCTAACAGATTATGAAATCGCAGCATTAAATGTACAAGGCAGGTACTATACTCAGTTCTCTACATATTTTTCAAAATGTTGAATAGCATCTGAAGATTAAAAAAAATTGATACATTTTCTGGTAGCACCAGCAGATTCTGATTTCATGCATCTTTTTATGGGGCAGTCTTGACGAAGGAAAACTCGTCTTCCATTGTAGTTGTAGTCGTTTTTTCTGATTGGCGGGATTCCTTTACATCTTTCTCATGATCATCAGTCTGTACTCTAATAATTAAGCTTGAGGTAGCTAGCATATGGGGCGACGCATCAGCTTCCAAATCAGCGGACTCATTTTCGTCGTGCACAGAAGGATGACCAGAATGGCCGACAGTTTTGTATCGGAGAACTGTCCGTCCAGAAGGGTGCACCGGAGAAGCCGATGGACTTCCCAAAGTTCGAACTGCAGCGTTTCCTTCTTTTCCTCCTTTCTTTTTCACAGCCATTCGCCAGTTCTTGAGTGCCTTTGATGTCTGTTCGTCGAATATTGACGTCTTCATTCGGGTTCCCATCTGATATATCATGCAACCAGTTTTTCAGAATCTAAATCTCAAAAGCTAGCAGGCACTAAGATTTCTACGCTCCCTGCAAAAATAGTCTCTAACAGAGCAAATTGATAGGAGAATCAATTCGATTGATGAAAACGGGGAGACATGCCAGAGGTCTCCAACTCTCACCTAAGCCATAGATTACAAAAACATGACCGTAATTCCTCTCCTTAAACAATATTCGAATACCAGCGTTGTCCTTGAAATAATTTATTCATGATAATTAAACTAATTAATTATTTAATGATAATTACGAAAATAACCTTAATAATTACTCGCGCTTCTTCTTGCGTCCAGAATAGGTTAGTGTAATTTGGAGTCTAGAGCAATAATAAAACGTGCGTTTCAATGTATTCTCCACTATACCACGCTCATATTTAAATGACAATATAAGACCATCCGCTCATCTAAAGCATCTCTAAAAGAATTCATCTCAGAAAAAACAAAATTGTATGTTTAATGCATATGGATGTACCTGAGTTACCAGGGCATAGAGTGGGAGAGTGATATAGCTGCATAAACATAACGCAACAACACTGCAACAAAATTTTTTCCATTAGTACGTTTAATGCAAAAACCGAAGAACCTCCCCTCCCATCCCCACACTTGCAAATGATATGGGCGAGTCTTGGCAAAAAATGCACATTTAAGATAGTGCAAGACTTTTATTAGGCTTACCCTAAAACAACTCTGGCAATAGTAAGCTGGAAGTCTGTGTGGAAGCAAGATTTCAACTCAAAGGAATACTGCAAAAAGGAAAAGCATCATTTCCAGTATGATCAAAGAAAATAATAGTGCAAAGGGGTAAAATGGGTCAAAAGATGAATGTTCAAGGTGAAGAAAAATACCCATATCCAGAAGAAGTATGTTATTTGGAATGCATTCTGCAAGCAACAGAAAAAATGGTTAGATCGATTCAACAAGGAGGGACTATGACACTACTACTTTCTGGGTCTTGCTGCTACTCATATCTCTATGGGTGATTGCCATAGCATTCAACTGCTAAATGGTTGGATAATTTGAATTTTACATATAGGAAAATAATACGAAACCTGAAATAGAGGCATTTCAATACCTGAAACAAAGCGAAATGGATAAGGTAAAGAAGTAACTTAGGCCGACCAAACCAGAAGTACTTGTCTGACCCTTGAACAAGAGGAATTCCCTGAACAACTGCATGTCTTTCTGTGATTTCAAGAGCCATCTTTGTCATAATAGCTTGGAGTTTTGTCCCAACCGCTAAAATTATCTGCAGGCGACTTATTTGTTATTAATGCCCAATAGCTATTTAATTTTGAATGAGTGTAATGATGGAAGATTACTCACAATCACGGGGATTATGGAGGCCCAAAACATAGTTTTCCATCCTGAAAAGATTGATAACATTGTCAATAAATTGTAAATTGTACTGAAAGTAGTGAGTGCAAAGAACTTCCCTAAAAAAAAACTCACCATTTACATTGAGAAGCAAGAAAATCACAAAAGATGCCCACAGCACAGGACTAGCAAATCAAAGAAAAAGTGTCAGGAAATATATTTACTGAATTTAAAGAAAACGCTTCCCTCACTAACTAATGAATAGAGAAAATAATGAAACTAAAATATATCATATAACGACAAATACCTCACTCCCACAACTAGCTGGAAGTCATCCTCCAAAGACCTTTTAATGTACTTCTGGAAGTTGAATTTACTTCCGGGAGCTAAATGAACCTAGAAAAGTTGTTTTTGAACAAAATGATTACTTAAATCTCATAAAACTAGAGTAAGACGTGAAGAAATTGAAAACTTACACTGATGAATCCATTGCGAAGTGTCATGTAATCAGACTTACTAACAGATCTGAAAAATTGTCGAAAGAAGCAGCCCTGAAACAAATTTCAGTTAGACAAATTAGAATGTTACCAAGACCATTTAATTTCCTTTTGATTTTCAAGGTTTTCTTCCCTTTGACATGCCTCATCTAAACCATTATCACTCTCAAGGACAGATATTCAGCATTTTTATGATATTAAATGAGCAATCCATGAGGTCTACTTTTCCAACATACTCTACCAGACAAATAGGCATAGATTTTCTTACAATATAGAAGAAGATTGGAATCCTGGTCCAGAAACTGGTGTGCGCTCTCACAAATGATGTCTCATGGGTAAGCCTGAATCTTGCCGGATCTGCATTTTGCATATACATCTAGCTTAGTATGAAACAATATGTCAACAATGCCAGAAGAAGTGGTAACTTGTCCCCATAAGAGAGAGTGGAAATTTGAAGTTAAGACTTGACCATTTGAAAACTCGTAATCGTGTGATTGTGTCTCCCGCTCCCACTCTTTCCAACCTCGAGTCTACATTGCAAAAAAACAATTAACTTGTGTAAATATATATAAGAAATACAAAATTCTGGACTAATTTCTGCTAATAAATACCTTTAATCTCCCAAGCGTCATGGTGATAAAGCT
Source organism: Begonia loranthoides (assembly GCA_022433065.1). Classification (NCBI taxonomy): domain Eukaryota; kingdom Viridiplantae; phylum Streptophyta; class Magnoliopsida; order Cucurbitales; family Begoniaceae; genus Begonia; species Begonia loranthoides. The sequence goes on from CM039473.1 coordinate 12,618,822, forward strand.
GTATAGCACATGAAATACAGCCAGAAAGAAAATAAGAATGTGTAACTGATGCAATCCATTAATAGATATAAGTGGCACCTTTCCCTGCAGAATTCAATTAAAACTTTCTTTAAGTTTGAAGCAATAATCCATTGATTTGGAAGCAGAGTTAGCTACTTACTTCCTTGCAACTATCAGTATAACTACCGGCGGCCAAAAATCTCCGATCATACCATAACAGTTTCCGACGATGTTCGTCCTCAGTTGTGGTTTTAGCCGGGCATGGCAACATCGAATCCGCTACCTTCACTGGAATACATATTTTGAGAATGTAAACCTGACCAAAGGTGAGGAGAAGCGAAATGAAGCCGAGAATCATCAGCTCTGGCGAAAGAAAACGAAAGAGTAAAACGGGTTAGGAAAATAATGAAATTTTCAGAACAGAAAATCAAGGAATGAATTCAGGGATGAACACAAGCAGATGCTCAAGAGGAAGCCTCACCGGCTTTCACTTTCTCCAGAGCCTCGAACAAAGCCCTCTTGTGCCTTTCCGTAAACCACTGAACAGACGAAGAATTTAAGGTGAGAAGATAGCCAATTAGAAAAACAGACCAGAAAAAAGAAATCCAGATTGGCAAAAGGGAGGCACACCGATCCAAGTTTGTGAAGGAGTTTTTCCAAGCCGAGTGAGACAAGGATGATGACAGCACAAACACCAGCAACAGCCCAAGAGGGAGTCTGATCCAGTTCTCTGGAGGTACCATCGCTAGCCGGAGCAGCTATGGCGGCGCATACCAACAGAGACCACGAGCACAAATACAGTAACGGCGACATGTTCAGCTTCAGCACAATCAACCAGACATATTCAGAGACTATAATATCTCCTGATCGCAAATAAATATGAAGACAGAAATGAACAAGTCCATGAAAGTTGGCTATCAAATGGAGAAAGAGTCGTCGCAAGGAAATTTCGGTCAGCACACCTCCACAGGAACATGACCAATTAAAAAAAAAAAAGTGAAATGGCAGACAAATCAATTATTATTATTATTATTTTTTTAATTAACTATTAAATTATAAAAAAATAATGACATCGCCAATATTATTATTACATTTGTCATTAACGACAATGAACCGCAGTAGATTGACGACAAACTGCGACGACTTGATGACGAACTGCAGTGCCTTAACGAGGAACCACAGTGGCTTGATGACAAACTGCGAACTGTGAGAAATCGTCGCCTCGAATATCACCAGTGAAAAAAAATAAATACTCATTAAAAAATAAAAAGAACTCGTGATTGTAGAAAATACTTTCAGTGGAAATGATTTAATATCCATGAAAAATTGATTGAGAAAATTTTAGATTTTGTAAAAGAATAAATTTAAAAGATTTCAGATTTTATAATTTATAAGTTTTTGTAAAAGAATGTTAATATTTTAGTTTTCGAATCATTTAAAATTGTTTTACAATTCATGAGAGAATGTTCGTGTTGTCTGAGTTTTTCTACGAAGAAGAGAATGAATAGTATTTTTATTTGTAGAAGACTCGCCGTGGTTTAACAATTTCATCCCTAAACTATGATAATCTGCAGTGATTTAACAATTGAACCCTTGAACTATGGTGATTCGCAGCAGTTTAATAATTGAACCCCTAAACTATTATAACGATCTGCTACGGATTGACGACAAACCGTAGCGGTTCACTGACTATCCTCAATGGTTCGACAACTATCCATTGTGGTTTAACAATTTAACTAGTGAACTATGATAATCATCTACTTTTTAACAAACAAAGCCCTCAATTATGATAATTTGCTATAGTTTAATAATGTAACCCCTGAACTATAATAATAATCAGTTGCAGATTGATAACAAATCAGTGGTTTAATATTAAAAAAAGGCATAACTACACGAACCTACCCGGCTGTTTACCTCGCATCCAATCCATGCAACATCGCGGATATGTCATAAAGATTCCAGTCACAAGAAAAGTAGGTTTTTTTTTATATTAAAATTTGAAAATGTGGAAACATATATTAAATCTATAAAACATTAAAAATACGGAGGACAAGTTGAATTTTCATATGGTTGTCATTCCTCAAGTGAAGGAATTCCTATAATTTTAAATTTAATTTATACTTTATCTAAAGAAAATTAATAAAACAAATTTTATAGTTGAGGATAAGAAACCCGTCAAACCTTCAATAATTTTTTTAAACAACTAAAACTTTAAATCATGGAAAATGAACGATACAAATCTTTCCATCATTTTTTTGTCCAAAATTACGGAGATAAATGGTACAACCACTTTAACGTCAAATTTTGTTTAAATCCTTTCTAAAATTTTCGTTTTTCCTTATTTGAAAAGTTTCCCCCTCACTACTGATTTCGTCCGTCGACATAGACCTTCAATAGTGATGTTAGTCCTCCAAGAAAAATTAATTTCACTATTAAATTCTACATTGTGATTGAAAAAATATCGAATATTCAAGAATTTTGAAGTTTACCACGGTGAAAGACGTTTGTCGGAGACCTCCACCCTCCTCTGTGTTGTCCGCCCGCCAGAGAAAAAACATGGTCGATCTAGATTTAAGTGAAAGACGTCGTCGTCTTTATCCATTTTAAGCGAAGGACGTCTCCCATAGGTTGAGGGACGTCCTATATAGATTGACTGAAAGAGGGACATCCTTGATAGGTTGAGAGACTTATAAGAGACATCTCTCGCTTAAAATAGATAAAGACGACAACATCTTTCGCTTAAATATGGATTGGCTCTGTTTTCTCTTTGACGGGCCCACAAAACAGAGAAGGGTGGAAGTCTCTGACAAACGTCCTTCACCGCGGTAAAATTCAAAATTTTTGAATATTCGATATTTTTTCAATTACAATGTACAATTTAACAGTGAAATTCGTTTTTTCTTAGAGAACTAACATCAACTTTGAAAGTTGATATCAACGGACAAGATTCGTAGTGAGAAAAAATTTTCAAGTAAGGAAAAATGAAAATTTTAGAATATATTTAGACAAACTTTGACATTATAGTGGATTCACCATTTGTCTCTACAATTTTAAATAAAAAAATGACGGAAAGTTCATTTTCCATAATTAAGGTTTTAGTTGTTTAAAAAATTCTTCTATTTTCTTAAGTATATAGGATTTCTTTTGATAGTTTCCTTAAAAACTATATTATATATAGAGGGAGGAATAATTTCATTGAAATGTGTACGATAACAATCTTGACCTTCTTTTTTGATTAATTTCTTCATTTTGTCCGTATGAACCCGTACAAGTAACAAGGGCCGCACTTATTAATTTGATGTTGACTTTGAACAACCTTCATTGGCACTATTTAGTAATCACACATGCGGAGAGAGAGAGTATTATAAAGTTGAGGAACCCATTTCTATGTGTAACGTAATTATTGGTGCGTCCAGTATCAGCCCACAACAATATAAGAGAAATCAAAATATTAAACTTCAAATCTACTTCTTTTCCCATGTTTTTTTTGGAAAGTTCGGAATTCAAAAATTCCTTGATTCATATTGTCCGCTTTTATAATTTGTAATGGCTTAGATTTTATTAATTGTAATTCTATTATTTTCACTGCATTTAGAAAATCTTAGTAGGTTTGAAAATAATATTACTTTCTCTATCATTAGAAATTTGTGCAAATTTGCTTTATTTTAAGGGAAAATAACAAAACAACTATCATCCTTTACTATTAGTGACAAAACAACCATTATCATTTTTTCGCTAACAACTTAACCACTGAACAATAAAAAAACATCGCGGCAACCATCATTGTTACGTTTACTATTAATGATGACAAACCACGACGAACTGCAGAGGCTTGATGACGACAAACCGCGGAGGCTTGATGACAACGAACTGCGGAGGCTTGATGACGACGAATGGAGATGTCCAAGGCAGCAACAACGGGCAACATCCATCAAAATTCGTCGGCCAAAAACCGTCGAATGGAGAAGTCCAAGGCAGCAACAATGGGAGACGTCCGTCAAAATTTATCGGCCAAGAACCGTCGAACAATAATTCAACAAACTGACAAAGCATATCAATTATCAGGGGACGTCCGTCGTGCCTGTTGAACGATGGTTCATGGTCGTTGGATCGAGAACAAATGTCTCTCGATTAGAATGGACGACAAGGATGGAGTTCGTCATTTTCCAAATGGCAATGACGGACATCCCTAGTCTTACAATGAGCGTCTCTCGATTTAAGACTACATCATTCAGGGAACGAACGTCCATCTTTGGCTAATGGACATCCGTTGTATGTTCGTTGGACTTCTTTGAATGTTACATCAATTATCGAGGGACGTCCGTCGTGCCCGTTGGAATGATGGTTCATGGTTGTTGGATCGAGAACAGATGTCCCTCGATCGAAATGAACGGCTAGGATGTAGTTTGTCATTTTCCAAATGGCGATGACAGATGTCCCTAGTCTTACAACGGATGTTCATCGACTTAAGACTATGTCGTTCAGGGTGCAATGGACGTTTGTCTTTGGTCGATGGACGTCCGTTATATGTTCATTGGACTTCTCTGAACGTTAAATCTACCTATAATCGTGAAGGACGGCTCTCGAACATAAAATGAATGTCCCTATAATTCATTGAACTTAGTTCATCGAGGATTTCGTATTTCGTGGTACTCGCTAGAGCATATAGTCAATTTTTATATAGGCAGATCGACGCACGATGATCAACGGTGGATCATTCTCAGACCACAGCGGTCTATCTCAAAACTCAGCGGACTTTCTCAGATCGCGGAGGTCTTTCACAGACCGCGGCGGTGTTGCGAGTACGTCGTTCTGTCTTTCTCAGAGTATTAACCCACATATTAACCATCACAGAAATTACCCAACATATCATTTATCCAATCCACAAGGCATTTATTATCAACAGATTATCAACCAAAACATTACCCTAAAAATGACTCATAACCAAAAGTTCTTCTTACCACAAATATAGAGCAGCTCTCACACAATCGTCCGTTGACAGGAGCTCACTCCTCAACTCCGGGGTCACTAGCATCCAATACAAAGAACTTAACCAAATCAGCAGAGCATTACAGGTTGCATCAAACATTTGCTTAATAATTCCTACGTACAATAATATGTCTAAAATAACTATCCTTACATGCTTCAACTAATATCCTTAACATACTTCAATTAATTAACAGAGGAGAAATTAATTACCTAAAGGAGCTAGGGAAGCTCAAGCTTAACCGGAGACTTCAAGGCAGGGAGTTCTCATAGAGTGCCCCACGAAATCCACACCCACATTAACGTATCACTTAAAGAAAACACTGTTCTCACAATTCTGGAACTCACAGAACACACGGATCTCTAGGGGATTTTCTCTCTTCACAGAACACTCACCAATTTCTCTCTGGAGGCTCACTCTCGCACACACAAAAGAAAACGCAAAGTGATGACAAATAACTAAGAACAACAAGGGAAGAGGGCTAAGGCATGGAGCTTACCTGGAGGGGGATGGAGCCATACGCTACGTGTAGGAGGGGTGAGGTCTAGGGATGGGTCTTGTTGGTTCCAGGCAGGGGATGACATCCTCTGTCAGTTGGAGTGGGAATTAATGGACAAAACGACAAACTCCCAATTATTTAAACCCTATTTTTTGTAAATCTGGATACTTTTGGATGAGGTTTTACGTCCTAGCCTCGTTCGTGTGCGTTTCAAAAGTCACTATTCTCCTGGAAGATTTGCACATTTGAAACAAAAGATGGCATTCTGACCTTCGTCCGCACTCGTCTGAATCTGTCATTTGGACGAATAAAGGCATTTGCATTCAAGCATCCACATCCGTCCAAAACTGTCCAGAAATTGGACAGATTCAAATATTCAACATCCACGTGTGTCTGCCTTCGACCGCAAGCATCCAAAAGTGTCTAGTTATAGACAAGGGATTAATTAGGACACGAGAGTTCTTTCCTACATCGTCCCAAAGTGCAAGGATGATGCTCCATGCATTTGCGGATGAAATTTCTCATCCTTGAGTTGTCTGCATGCGTCTGAATTCATCCAGCACATCTTTTCTTCACATTTTCCTACTTAATTTTCATGCCATAAAATTTTTCCCATAAATACACTTCACAATTTAACATGTATAGATACACAATGTAATGTATGAATTATCCAGACTATTGATTACATCGCGTATATGGGGAAAACTTTATCGGGGTATTACATACCTCCCTACTTATATGAATTTCATCATCAAAATTTGCTTAGCGTAAACATTTCTTTCACTTATTATCCAAAGAGTTTCTTTCCCTTAATCCAATAATATCACTAATTATCGTAATTTATCCATCTTAATCGCACCAAAAATCTATTTACGCATCAAAATACTAATTCAACACACCAAAAATCCATCATAATTGCATCCTCCTCATAGAAAAACACCTTTGATGCAATCACTTTCCTATTTCTTAAGCTAGATTCATATCATCCAATGGTTAACTCCTTACCCAAATCATCACTTATCTCATAAAGATGTAGCTTTTTCACTTTTTCTCCAAGAATTAACGTGTGAATTCAGTAGATTTCCTTAATGCCTTATGAAAAATCCTTTATAGAGAAAAGTCATTTATTTTCCTTTCTCTAGTTTAGCTATCTAACATCTAAGAATATCGAAATTTCTAAACTCTATACCTTATCATTCAACCTTAATTATAACACTAGATGCTCACCAATCGTAACTTCCTCATAACATTATTTTATTCTTATCCTTAGTATTTTCAAAATTCTTATAACCGATTGTACATAAACAACTTTTTATTCAATTACATCCTTCACAGCTTGTTGATCGTAAATGTCTTCTTTGAAATATGATCGCTTGAGTCATTGTTAAAATCTTTAAATCATTTGGAACCATTATCCATTAGTTTCCCAACTCAAAACTGGATAGTTCTCAACTGCTACATCACATAAGTATCTGACATCCTCCTATCCCATACATATCCTCCATCTTCCAATGATTTCAAAGCTTCTACATCTGCTACCTTCCTCGACTTAACAAAACGTTATACTACTCATCCAATTCCTAACTTAGTTTTTCCTTATTCTTCAAAAATCATTCTTGTTCTTCAAAGATCATTCGAAAGATTATTCGAACGTTCGCGAGAGCAAACTGCAACATCAATCATTAGACTCTCGTTTCTATTCTTGTTTCTATTTCTGTTTCTGTATTTGTTTCGGTATCTGTGACTCGTGTTTGTTTCTGTATCGGTATCTATATTCGTATCTGTATTTGTTTCCATTTCTGGAAACTCGTTTATGTTTCCATTTAAGTTCCCATTTCTGTTCGGTTTCTATGCTCGCATTTTGGTATCCATTTCCGTTTCTGTTTCTGTTCCCGTATTTGTATCCGTTTCTGGGTCTGTATTTGAGTGAGTTCCGCCAAACTTCCGTGTCCTTCCGAATAGTCCTAGAATGATCCGTCCATTTATCACACCCATTAAACAATGCACTTAAAGGAACACCATGCTCATATCAACTACGGTCATTCAACTACAATACTAGCTAATTTGCATTATATTTCATCGTCAGTACACTTACTACTAATCAAATGCAATTACTACAATTGGTATACTATCCTTTCATTCCTTACATCCTCAGATAGTTTCTGGTAAAATGGTCGGTCATCCCACATTTAAAGCATTGGCATGACTTAGCCAAGCATTGTCTTTCATGACATCGCCTGCAGTTTAGACACCGTTCCTCCTGTTGGTATCCTTCTTCCAAGTACCGCTTTATTCCCTTAGACGTGCCCCCTTCATCTCGTGAATACGGCTGAAACTTTACCATGGACTTATTTTGTTTTAGGATCCAATTATTTACTTCTTCATGTCGAGAGCTCTTAATACAATCTCTAAGTAGGTTACATCTTGCGTTCCCAATACCACCACACCTTCTTAAATCTCCATCTTAAGTCCTTGTATAAAATGGTGTACCTGGTGCTCATTGCTATTCACCATGGCGGGGAAAACCGTGATAGCGCCTCAAACTTGCGCACATACTCTGAAACTTATCCTTCCTACCGTAACTAAACAAATTCTACCAACTTCTTTGTCATTGTTGTGTGGTTGAGATTTTCTTGAATTATGTCCAAGTCATTATAGTCACATCTTTGGCTACCTTGACTGTGTCCCACCAAAATCTTGCGTCCTTGACCAACATAAATGTGGCAGATGCTACCTTTTCCTCTTCTTTTATCTTAGCATAGCCCAACATGTCTTTCATGGTGCTTAACCATTCCTCAACACTGTCTGGATCAGTAGTATTCCCATTGAATTAAGGTGGTCGTAATCGTTGAATCGTATCTCTAGAGTTGATTTCGTGGCTGTCATTCCGAGTTTTAATCCATAACTGTCATTATTTTAAATTCATTCTTCGCAAAACTGTGAACTTTCGGACGAGACCTTGCGTCCGCACCCCATCCATACTATGTTCGAAACAGTATTGTACATACATAATTGAAGGTTAGAACGAAAATTTGGGTCCTGACTATAATATCCTGAATTTTTGTTGAGCTGATGCTTTTGGGATGATAGTAGCTAAGTTGGACATTTGAAGATATTGGTAACAAGAATGTATTTGGAATAAGTGAATTGTGATACCCGTTATGTTCATAATTAGCTTAAAGGAAGGATTAAGGTTATTGGAGAATAGGTTGATGATACTTGGATTTAAAATGAATGATATCATGACTGAGTGAGTGATTGATAGTTAGTGAATTAGTAAGAGAAAATGTGCTTGGATATAATAAGGTTGGAATTATAAGATTCATAATATTTTGGAGTACATTGGATTTAATAAATATAAGGTGAAATAGGAGTTATGAAATATTTATATTTTGATCATAGAAGAATAAATTTATGGATGATTGGATAATTCAAGTGTTGCTTTTGGATAAGAGGTTTGTTTATGTGATACAAGAATAGATTGAAGAGTTAGAAGAAGATAATTAGAGTGAAGAGAAGTAATATTTGAAGTAGTTAATAATAAAGTTATATTATTATAACCTTATACGTCTAATGGGGATAATATATATATATGAAGAGAAGTAATATTTGAAGTAGTTAATAATAAGGTTATATTATTATAACCTTATACGTCTAATGGGGATAATATATATATATATATAGAGGAATGAATCACTTCACGTTACGACAAAATGCTCTCTGATGATGGATTTATTCTACGGATGATCTTGACGGTCGCATGGCTCATCATTGATCGATCGGCATGATCAATCTCCAGTCAGGAATATGAATTGCTGCGGGTATTTGATTGAACTATGGTCAATCATCCTTCATCAAAAGCTATCGACCGCTATGAATATTGGTGATCTAGAAGATTTATCTAACGCCTGGAATCGTAAAGGATGTAGTTTATCGTGTCTGAAGTTGAAGCAAATAGATGTTATACACGTTGGACGTCGATGAATTACTGATCATTGATGAATTACCACTCCTGGCCTTCCATATTCACACAGTTGTGGCTGTAGGCTTATAAATTGGGTTGGAAGGTAGCAGTGATGGAGGAGAAAAAGTTGAAAAATGGTGGGGTTACGTTGCCAAAATCTAGAGAGGAAACTAGCGTGAGTATTGTGAATGTGTTTGAGTGCTCTGGAGTTGATGAGTAAGAGAGAGAGAGACAAATTTTGTGAGAAGCAGTGGATGAGTTGCGATACACTTCTCTATTTTTAGAAGAAAGTGGCTGAGGTTCTGAAGAATTTTGATGTTATGCTTCTGGAGATGTGAACCTGTGATATTCCAATTGATATGCTTTAGAAAAATGTATGAGGCAGCGACAGTTTCTGAAAGATTTGAGGAGAGTCTATAAAGGGTGTAGTATTACAGAGAGAAAACCGTGAGGGAAATGCATAAGCTTCACGTTAAGTTTTACTGGTTTCAAGAAGGATAACTCTAAATGATAACTTATTAAAGCTAAGGATTCTAGGTAGGTAGTACTGCATGTGTTTTGTCCGAAAAGACCTACATCACGGGAATTAGGGGGTGTTTGTTTGATGTTTTTTTATTAAATGCATAGCTCATGTTATATTGGAAACGTACCATTGAATGACTATTTATATGTTTATTAGATTTAAGTTTAGTTATTTAATTAGGATATGGTGCACATTATTAGATTTCGATAATAGACATGATAGATAGAATTGTATGCTTGCATAATTGTTTAATTAGGATATTGAATGATTGTTTATATGTTTATTAGATTTAAGTTTAGTTATTTAATTAGGATATGGTGCACATTATGAGATTTCGGTAATAGACATGATAGATAGAATTGTATGCTTGCATCATTGTTCCTAATGCACATGAAAATACAAAGAAAATTGAATTACGAATAAACGTAAATGTAAATGGATAGTTTCTACGTGAGTTTGGAGACTTAAGAGGTTGCTCTCACGTATGAATGAGTCACATAATGAATAACAGTAAAAGACAATTAAGAAAAGAATAAGAAGAGTTTGTTCTCGATTGATGTCGAAACAGACCAGCTAATGGTAAGTGAGGCCATTAGCGTTGATGTGCATGGCTGCTAGTGCATTCTCGATTGATGTCGGAACCGATTTTTGTACATTGATGGGTACAAATTCTAGCATAGCTTTTGGTTGATGTCGTTGCTACTTACTGGAGGTGAACTTGTTTGGGTGAGTTTGAAAACTGAAGAGGTTGCTCTCATCCAACGAGTAAGTGAGTTCGAAAATTGAAGAGGTTGCTCTCACTCAAAGAAATATTTAAAGGAAAAACAGATAAGGGAAAACTCAATAGAAAAAGGAAAATGCAACGGTAAAAGACAGATGAACAAAACAGAATATTGTATGTGTTTGAATAGTACTGTATGAGCATGTTTTACTTTTATACTACGTACTGATTGTTAGGCTCATAGTTAGGTCCTGTGATGTAGGTATGCAAAGGATCAAAGAAGGTAGCAGTCGATGAAGCATTTGTGTGTTGCGGGCTTGGTGGCTAGTTAGGCTAAAAGGTTTAAAGAAGAAATGTAATGTTTAAAAAGAATGACTTTGTTATGGTGTTTTGTTACATTAAGTAGATTTCCAAATGATGTTAAATTCTTTAAGTATTCGAAATACAAGTCTTCCGCAGTTGCAATGTTTTAAGGTTTTACAATACGAAATGTTTTAAGTGATAAATGGTTTAACGAAAAGAAATTTATTTATGCAATTCTTATTTAAGTTAGTTTTCAAATGAAAAGTCTTCCGCTGTGATTTTAAAAGAAAACGTTTTCGAAAATCATGAGTATTAAATTAAAAGAATAACTGGGATGTTACACTGACTCCTTTGAAAATCCATCTGCAAGCGACATTCGGACGCTATTAGACTTACCACCTGATGTCGGACGCATATAGCGTCCTTACCTCATCCGAATGTACCCAAATTTGGACAGATTTAAATCGGACGCGTCTGCATCTCGTCCGCACACGCCCGAACACGTCTGCAAAGAGGCAGTGCGAACCTAGGATGTGAGGAAGATGTCCTGACCTGATGTGTCCTAGAAATCCTATCTCACGACCCTTTTTGCCATGAGGTTTGATGTTTAATTGATTAGCTATTATTTTGCAGGAAATGTTACATTAATGGATAGTGTGAAAAGAAGTCTTGCTTGGAGAAGAGAATGTTACTCAATATGTTTTCACATGGAGCCTTGCAAACCTAATTGGCTAGATTCACATCGTCTTGGGTTTGGAGGAGCTCATATTAGCCGAAGTTAACAAGGTCAATTTGGAGCATTTTATTGAAGTTTCCGCAAAATTTGCCTAGCGTAATTCTCTCACTAACGCTAACTACGCATCAAATCTCTTCTTAACTACCCTATTTGATGACGTAGTTCCCTTGTTGTTTTATGACTTCACTTTATCTAGATCACTAACTCCCTCTTTTTACTAATAGTTGTCCAACTATTGCTACTTGATCAACTTGACTTCACCCAAAACGCATTCTCTTGTACCTAAAAGGTCGATGAAACCATTGTACTCGCTCTCCACACTTCTGCTGCGACACTCTTATTAAATTGATTCTACAGAAAAATGCATCAATTCGATAAACACTTCACTGTTGCCACTCAACTCTTGAATTTGTAGTATTTTCCTCCTTAATTTGATGTTCCACATCAAATTTTCTCACTAATTCCAAAGTGATTCAATACCAAGGGAGAGTCTTGCCGATCTTCCTACTGCTATTAGACTTACCACCTGACGTCAAACTCACCCTTCCTATACGGTTCTACCCTTCAGATCCTTTGCAGTTTCTAACTTGAGACGTAGCACTTATACTTTTCCCCCTTAATCCACCACCTCAGCATGCGTAAACATGCTCTTCACCCTCTAATGCGCCCTTCCAGACATGCTAGATCGTGAACTACACTACCCCATAACTAAGTTGAACACTATCCTACTTTCGCACATCTATTACCCCATCTCTCCTTAGATCCTAACCCCATCTCAGTCCCCTTTTTGTGCCTATACCTATTTCCGTTTCTATTTTAGTTTCAGTTTCTGTGTCTATTTCTATTCCTGTATCCATATCTGTATCCGTGTCCATTTCAGTTTCTGTTCCTGTATCCGTGCCTGTTTCCGTTTTGGTCTTAGTTTTCGTTTCTGTATCTGTTCTCGTATCTGTGCCCGTATCCGTTTCTGTTTCTATTTCTGTTTCTGTATCCGTATCTGTTTCTATATCCCTTCCCGGAAGGAAGTTCATTTTCATTTTCGTTTCCGTTTCTGTTTCCGTATCTGTCTCCGTTCCTGTCTCCATTTTCGTTTCTGTCTTCGTTTTCATCTTCGTCCCCATTTCCGTTTCCGTTTTCGTTTTCGTTTCCGTCTCTGTTTCTATTTTCGTTTCCGTCTCCATTTCTGTCTCCATTGCTGTTTCAGTTTTGATTTCTGTTTTCGTATCTGTATCAGGTCATGTTTCTGTTTTCGTTCCTGTTTCTGTATCCATTTTGGTATCTGTGATCGTACATGTTTCTGTACCCGTTTCCGTGTCTGTTTCTGTATCCGTTTCCATTTTTGGAAACTTGTTTCCGTTTCGGTTTCCATTTTGGTTTCTATTCCCATTTCCGATTCCATTTCTGTGCTTGTATAGTTTTTGTATCTGCTTCCGTTTTTGTTTCTGTACTGGTTTCTGGAGAAGCTTGACTGATTGCCTAGGCCCTACAACACTCTCTCTATTCATTCCCACCCAAAGGTCAAGGCCGAAAGGTTAAATACTTGGCTAGTCGAGTCCTATTCTCATACTTCGGCTTAGTCCTTAATGTTTTCCCTTCCCGTAACTAATCTATCCTCTATCTATTCTGTTGTAACGTAGGAAACTTGTTTTACCAATCTAGTTGATCTATCCCGTCGTTACCTAGGCGGCCTTGCTCAGCTATCAAGTAGATCTAGTTTTTGCAGGATTTTCTTTTCCATTTATTTTCCTTTCCTATTTCAAAAAATTTGGGCAAAGTCTCCCCTGTTTCTATACTCCCTCAAAGCTATAAATTTTGCATAAAAATCTCAAGCGTTCCAGAATACATTCCAACTACCACAAAACACTTAGGCGTTTACTAAGTCCACTAGTCCCTACATATTATTTCCTAACAAACTATTTACCGAAACAACATAGGAAGTCATATGCTAATTAAAGTAGAAATATACTTACAGTGAATGAAGTATTTTCACGTTGAGGTTTGTGCTGGCACGAAGACTCACATTGATAGTTTGACTTTTACCAAAATCATTTTACTCAGCAGAATGTATCAGAGCTCAATTTTAAAACAAATTTACTCTGATACCAATTGTAACGACCTAATTTTTCATAACCCTTTTAAAAATTCACCAAAATTCAAAACTTTTTATTAAACCTTTCTAAGATCATATCAGAGTGCAAAATTAGATTGTCAAACATTTTTCGTTAAATCATAGCAGAAGCAGTTGTAAAATCCTTTTTGTAAAACATAACTAATTTATTAAAACGTAGCGGAAGCGTAAGAAAATACTAAGTAAATACTTAAACAATTAAATAATGCGTTTGGGGAATGAAAACTGAACAATTAATACAACCATTTTCTCTTTTATCCTTTTAAGCTTGGTCAGCCATGAGTCTCGCGCATGCAAATTCTTCATCCCTGCTTTTTGGATCCATTAGTCGTCTTCTCGTATAAGCACCTACACCATACCAGAAGTAAATTGTAAGTCTAAAGGCTTAGTAAGGAAAAGGGGTTTATGCAATATGATATGTCTCTCTTTAGTCCTTTTTGGAATATGGGCCATCCAAACCAATCCTTTCATTAGATCATTCGTTTGTTCTTTACTTTACTTTTGTTCATTCGTTCGTTACTCGTACATCGAGCTGGAGATTGGAGGGTTCTTAGGGGATGGAATAGTTGGTAAAGGTAGGGGGCTTCGCCTAGTCACAAACTAGATCCGCTAACCTTTTACTTGCAATGAGGTCCCCATTCCTGTCAAGGTAGGGGGTTTCGCCTAGCCACAGACTAGATCCGCTACCCATCCGACCTCCAACTCCCGTTTTCTACTTTTCCCGTCAGGTGTATCCTACCCATGAGTCTTTTTCCCAGAGATAGGTGTATCCTCCCCATCCTGAGCATCTTTCTTCTTTTCCCGTTAGGTGTATCCTGCCCTCGAGGCTTTTTCCCAGTGATAGGCGTATCGCGCCCATCCTGAGCATCTTTCTTCTTTTCTCGTCAAGCGTATCCTGCCCTCGAGCCTTTTTCCCAGTGATAGGCGTATCCCGCCCATCCTGAGCATCTTTCTTCTTTTCCCATGAGGCGTATCTCACCCTCGAGGCTTTTTCCCAGTGATAGACGTATCCCGCCCATCTTGAGCATCTTTCTTATTTATTTCTTAACATTTTTCTTCACTCATGCATGTGTGAGTACCATCACCAAAGTGGCACTCCCTACTAGATTTCTATTAGCATGATGCATGACCATACATTCTCATTCTACCATGATGCATTATACATTATAACGTAACATAACAATAATTGAATCACATATATAAAAGATAGTAATTGACAATCGTATTGAAATGAAAGCAAGCTGTAATTGAAATTGCGCATATAAAAGGAAGTAAAGCATATAATGGAAGGTAACAACCAAAGTTGAATAGTGCACACAAGGACAAGTAGTAACAATGAAACACCCAATAAAGTGAAGCATATGAAGGAGACAATTGTAGAGTTAATTAAACAACAAGGGACATGCTTGGATATATATAATCATAGTAATAAAGGAAACATAACTTAGTTAACATGCTCAGGGGTTGATTTCATACTTTTATCCTAGTTAACTAATCATGCTCAGGTTTAATAGAGAATAATACGCTAAGGACGAGTAATTATGTGCAATGTTATAAGCAACACCAAGAAGACAATAACAAAGATAACATAGAACATCTAATCACACGATCAACGAAGTTCTTAATTCGTTTTTGCTTAGTTCATTTCTCTTTCATCTTCTTCATTATTTCTAATAAAGTAAAACATCAATTATGGAAGTTACAATACATGAAATTGCAGTAAACGGATAATATATAGAGTATTTACAAGGAGGAATTGACAACTGGTTAAATTAAACATGCTAATTACAATTATAGTTGATGAACATACTAATCACAATTATCATTCTAGTTAATTGACCTAGTTAGTTAAAATGCTAGATGGTTAATTAAGCATACTCAAATTAGTTATTGTTAACTAGTTAATTAAACATACTCGGATTAAACATGCTCGAATAAGGTTATAATTGTGATTCTAGTCAATTACTCTAGTTGATTAACATGCTCAACTAGATGATTACTCTAATTAATTAACAGGCTCAAATAGGATTTTAATTGTGATTCTAGTTAATTACTCTAGTAAATTAACATTCTCCAGTCTAGTTAAGATTATAATTGTGAATCTAATTGATTAACATGCTCAACTCTAGCTAATCGCTTTAATTAACCTGCTTATGATTGTTGACAACTAAACGTGCTTAATTAACATAGTTCAATGTCACAAGTATTGATACAAGTTCAGACTATGAGTTATTAATTAAGGAAGTAAAACTTCTAACTGACACAAAGATATATGGCAGAACAATATACATATTGCGAATGAGGGAGGTTAACAGTTTATTTAACAATTATGATTATCACAAGGAGATCTAACTAAACAATCATGAGTAGAACCAATGGCAGAACAACACCAACAATATGAATGAAGGACTTATAGCACTTAAAGTTTACATCAAACAACAAGTAACATAGAAACCAAGCATTCATCCCTTCACACCTTAACCATTCATCTCCCTTAAATATTAGCATTCATCTTTAACAAGGCAAGGCATTTGATTCGCATAACAAACAATAAAGCAAAGCAAAGCAAATCGATAAAGGAAATCAAGGAGATAGCAAGATCTACGGAGCACTAACAAATCTACACTATCAATCAACAAGGAAATAACGACAGGATATCATCCAAGGAATTATAGCAGTAGATAAACCAAGAAACGATAGCAGCAGATCAACCAAGGACTATTAGCTAATAATATCAACTAACACTCTAACAACAGTAACAATAAGGAAATTATAGGGCACAATACTTAAGACTCATCCACACTACTTGTGGGTAGGGCCTCCAAATGGCCAAGACTCAACCATTTCCTTACCTAAATGAAGAACTAATAGGGACAGTAAACTCCAAGTTCCACAGCTCATGGTTAGCAAGGTGCAGCTCACTCCTTCAGCGCAGTTCCCAGTTTATAGTAGCTTCACGAACACAACTTCCACCTCCCCCACGTTAAGTCACAGAACACTCACTCGCTCAAGCTCACCATTTCTTAGAGGAAAGCTCATGCTCACAGGGAGGAGACTCTCACATTCTCAAGACCAAACAATTTCTCTCATAGGGAGAGGAGAAGCTCACGCAGGAAATGAAGTGGTTGCCCGGAAAAATGGAGAAAGGGAGACTTAAACTCCCTAATCGTACCTGGAGGAGACAAATTGGATAGCTAGGGGTAGGGAGGGCGTCTCCGTGTGGTCAGGGAGGGGATTCATTGTCAAGGGAAGAAAATGATGGTTGAAAGGGACGAGATTCTAATAATTTAAGACATAACGTTTCACAAGTTTAGGCTATTTTGGACAAGTGTGGACGTGATGGTCTCGTCTGCATTCGTCCGCAGGTGCAAAATCCCTAAGGCAGAATCGTGCATACGGATGAGAAATGGCGTCCCCGCCCATTTTTGTATCGTTTGAAGTTGACATTCGGACACAAAATGGCATCTGCATAATGCATCCACGTTTGCACGAAAGTGTCTAGAAATTGGACATATTCAAATAGGACGCGTCTGCTTGCGTCCACATTCGTCTGCATGCGTCTGCATGTGCCCAGCGACAGACGCACGGGGATGCAAAACCTCATCGTGGTGCATCCCAAAGCATAGGGATGGCTTCCCATGTAGTTACGGACGACATCCCTCATCCTCATGTCATCTGCGTGCGTCCACAACACTAAAATCCTAGCTTTTTCGTCACGTTTTCCAATTTAACCTTCATCCCATACTATTTTTCCAATAAATACACGTCATAACCTAACACATATAGATATGCAATGTAATATCCTACTTATCCGAACCCATGATTACGTCACGTACACGGGGAAAAATATCGGGATATTACAGTTAGATAAACAATAAGCCCTTTGGCTTGGGCTCTGGTGATAGGGTCTTGGGGTGCATCAATGATTTACCAGGGTTGCCGCCGGATAGAGAAATTGAATTTGTAAATTATTTATATCCTAGTACAGAACCTATTTATAAATATTCATATGGAATTGCACTGACAGAGTTACAAAAGTTAAAAATACAATTAGAGGAATTAATGAACAAAAGATTTATGCGCCCTTGTTGTTCACCATGGAGAGTGCACATATGTTTGTTAAGAAGAAAGATGGATCAATGTAGATGTGTATTGATTACAAGGAGTTAAACAAAGTGATGATCAAGAATAAATATTCGTTGCCAAGATTTGATGATTTGTTTGACTAAGTACAATGTAACGACTAGATGTTTCTTACATTTTAAAACGTGTTATTTTGAAAAGCCATAAAATTTAAAACTTTCTCCTTTTGATTTAAATCATTCTCAAGACATTTCTCTTTTATTAAAATAGCGGAAAACTTTTATAACTAAAGCAAAACATTTAAGAAATACAATTCTTATCTTTTACAATTTAAATACTTTACAAAACCTTTACAAACCATTTCTTTAAATCCTTTAGCCTAGCCAGCCACATGATCCGCGCGTGTAAATCCTTCATCAATTGCTCCTTAACCTGTGCTCACATGTACATACATTAACAAGACTAAAACAATGAGCGTAAGGCTCAGTAGGCGATATAAAATAAAATATGCACATGCTATGCAACTTTTAAAATCCGTAGTGAAGTTTTTTGTTTTTGTTTTTGTTTTTGTGTTTCTTTACTATTATCTTGACTTTACTTTACTATTCTGCCTTTGGTATTCAACTCAAGCCTCAAACATTGGGGGACCAAACCACCCAAAGCCTCTAACCATGGGGACCACATCCACTAAGCCTCTGTTTATGAGTTTGAATTCAATAACAAAGTCTTAACTATTTGCCATTGAAATGCAACTCAACCATTGGGGGACCAATCCACCCAACGCCTCTATACATGGGGATCTCGTCCACCAAGCCTTTTTTCATGAGTTACATACCAATGCTTCAACTGTACCATTGGAATGCAAGTCAACCATTGGGGGACCAATCCACCCAATGCCTCTATACATGGGGACCACATCCAACAAGCCTCTTTTCATGAGTTACGTACCAATGCCTCAAACATATAGTTTAGGTTCTTAATTTCCTTTATTTCTTCTTTGTATACTTTACCATTTCTCATTTAATATTTGTTTCCGTCCTTTTTTCTAAAACCATGGTTAAAACCATTTTCATGATATTTTGAAAACCATGATGCGGGCAATGCTCGTGAATGCATACAATTCTATCATATCTTTCTATAACCTCAATAAAATCCACAACATGATCAATATCAAAATCCTATAATTCTCAAGCATGATCCATATTAAATCCTTAGCTTAAAGAACTTCTTAAATCTAATAAACATATCATTAAAAGAACATAATTCTAATAAATACACAACAAACATCAATACGTCCTTGAAACAGGATCAATATCTTAATATTCTAACATAATCAATTAGCAAACAATTCATAAATCCTGTGATGCAGGCCCCAAAGACCAAAACACATAAAATATCAACTTACCTGGCGTCCGTAACCCGTTTTTGCACTTAAGCTCTTCCTTCTTCTGAATACCTTAAAAATCATTAACATTAAGTCATCAACAATAACAACTTACTAATCCTCCACATCATCTATACCATTATTCCTTAATCATTTCGTAACAGAATATCCTAACCCAAATACAACTTAATCGCTTAACAGTTTTCATCCATTTATTGTCATCAATACAATAACTAGTAAAACAGCCAAACCTTAAGCTCAATCATTTTTTTTCACATCATTGATTATTCTATACATGTACAATAGATAGCATAAAATCTCCAACTAATAGAGCATACCCATTATCGATATGCATGCAGCACACTAATATCAAATGTAAATATTTTATGAAACTAAGGTGCAGTTAAACAATAGGGAGCATTTTCAATGAACTAGGCACAAATCATCTATCGAGCAACCACAAACAGAGAACCACAAAAAAACTTCATCCTTCATCTACCTTCTTTAACATATCCCAGCATAAACATCTATAATTAATCATAAACATAAACTTCAATAGAGCAGGACATTCAACATTCCTCAACATTTTATCTTGCACTGTATTTTCGCTTAAAATTCATAAGAAAATCATGGGAGAATTCTCCTTACCTGAAGACCCAAGAGCAAACAAACTCTCCTTCTCATTCCTCTTTCTCCTTCAATCTCTTAGCCACTTTCTCTTCTTTCTCTCTCCCTTTCTCTCTTCTACTCCTTCTTTCTTCTTATTCTGTCCAAAAGCTCTCCCTTTCTTTCCCTTCACTTCCTCTCCTCTGTATATCTCTATTTCTCATGGTAAGCTCACTTGATAGAGTCCAAGAAGACTCAAGGCAATACAACCACAATCGGTTCTCAGCTGGATGAACAATCCGGTCTACAATTTTAAATCAGGTGTAACTTCAGTGGTATACGAAGTTAAGGGCTAAAATTTACAGGACCCTTGATTAACAATTCAAAGAGGGCTGTGTCCAAAATCTAGATTCAAAATCGTTATAATCACGGAGATATGTTTCCAAGAAAATCACTCTCGGATTAGGATTATATTGTACAGATTCAGGCGACCAATTGAACAACGATGAAAACTCCCTTTGCATACATTCAATGAGCCTCAATTTTGGAGGTTCAGTACTTGAAAATTCCAGCAATAGCTCTATCAAATCTCATCCCCAAAGGTCACGCATACACGAAGCTATGTGACACAACGGAAATCAAATTTGGAAATTGCAAAAATAGATTCTCGATAACAACTACTTTCTTTTTATATCAACGATTATCAATTCCAAATCACAATAAAATCTCCACCAAATCCACACCAATAAAGATACAATCAAGAACTTCAAGAAAACAGAATCACTTCTCAAGAGGATGGATGGATGAATGAGAGGTGACAAACCGATGAAGTCTGCTGACCCTCCAACTCAAAGGAGCGACTAGTTCGGCACCTTCAAGAATGGCTCTCTCCACCGGGTTTTGCTAGTTCTTCTACCTCCACACCACAAGCACCACAACAACGAGGAAGAGGGCTGGAAGAGGTAGCAAAGATCGATTTACTTGAGACCTTGCAAGAACAAGCAAACCGATTTGGTAGAATGAAGGAAATCCAAGAGAGGAGGTCCGGGGATCTTCACACAAAATGCCAAGAAAATCTTCTTTAGGGTTTTTCCAATTGAGGGTCGAATAGGGTTCATTAGAGAGGATAAAATACCTCTCTAATGGAAAATTACAATTTACAAAAGTAACCTTAACAGCAAATGACAAAAATGACCTCAAAATTAAAACACAAAAAATAATTCTATGGTTGGATTTTTGCCTCTGTTTGACATAGCAAACAAACCGTAAATGTAACGCCAAATACCACTTTGGAAATCTCTGGATGTCTTCTACAAATTGTATGAAGAACAAAATTTGAAATGAAGTTATTCCGATTGCCAAAAGTGCCCTTGAATAGCCGGAGGTCAGATTCTAGGAGGAAAGGAAAGCCCACCATTTCTTCTATGATTAGCATGACATCCACTAGTCCAAATGTACCGATTCCTCTTTGTGAAATTGATCAAAACTATCCTCCAAGTTAGCTGAAGAAGAAACACCTACAAAATAAATAAAGATGTTAGAAAATAAAGGAGCCCTTGGCTCGGGCTCAGGTGACGGGACCTTGGGGCATATCATCACTTCACAGAATCCTCTCTCGACTTCTAGTTTTCTCCAAGGCTTCTTCTCTCACACTTCTCTGCTCTTTTATCTTCACCGCACAAGATCCATCAATCCCCACAATTCTCACCTAACACTCATTAGGAGTTGTGATCTGTAACGAGGAAACACATGGAGGGAATAACATAAACTCAATTCTTGGGATCTGAAATTTTTCTCAGGCAAGAGAACCAAGTGGAGGGCTGTTGGCCCTCGCTCAAGATGCCTGAGCTCGTCGCCATCATCTGAACACTCGCACATCAAACCCTTCCTTTGTGAAGGAGATTTCCGCGGGAGTCGATCCTCCTTGAGCTCGAGTCCTCTTCCCCTTTCCTTTCTAAAATTGGCCGCGTGCCATTTTGATTTCTTTTCCCTCTTATTCTTTCAATTTTCCTTTTTATTTTAATTCCATTCTTTTCTTTATTTTATTTTAACTTCATTTATTCAATTAATATATATATATATATAACAAACATATCTTATATTAATCGATCCATTTCCAACTCCCAACTTATTTCGAACACTGCTTGGCAATGATTACTAGTCCAATTTAAATTCTTCAATTCCGTTTTCTAAATTAATTTTCTATAATCATAACATAATATATTATTAATTCTCTTTCAACCTTCACCAAAATACTTCCTAAAATTATCTTCAATTATAATCATCCTTATTCTAATCTTTATCGTGACCCAGAAATTTTGGGTATTACATACAAGGTGCTTGGGTACTTTCAAAAAATGATCTACGGTCAGGACATTACTAATTGAAAGTGAAATCTGATAATATTTGAAAGATTACATTCTGAACAAGATATGGCCATTATGAATTCTTAGTAATGTCTTTTGGTTTAACCAATGTGCCAGTTGCATTTATGTATTTGATGAATCGAATTTTTTAAGATTATTTGAACAAATTCATTATAGTTTTTATTGATGATATTCTGGTATATTCTCATGCAGAGGAACATATGGAACATTTAAAAATCATATTATCTATTTTGGAGTCACATCAATTATATGCGAAGTTCTCAAAGTATGAGTATTGGTTAGAAAAAGTTAGTTTTCTGGGTCACGTGATTTCTAAAAAAAGGTATTGAAGTTGATTCAACTAAAATTCAAGTAGTTCTAGACTGGTCACAACAAAAAGTGTTGGAGAAGTATGTAGTTTTCTCAGATTTGCAGGATATTATCTATAACGACTGAAATTCCATTCCTACGAAGTTATGAGTATTTAAGTGTCTTACAATGCAATAATAGTTATTGGTCATTTTATTGGTGAAAGATATTATTTTATGGTTTATGGATTTAAAATATAAAATTTTGGGATTTTTATGGTGGGTTGTTATTGGCGTAGGAAGTATTTATTTTAGGATGAATGTTGGAATGATTGTGTTGAAATGTGTAGCTGAACCGGAGTAAAGGCTGGAAGGGCAGGCTAATTATGGACAATCCGATCAAAGAGGCAAGAGAAGAGACAACAGTTGGATGAGAATTATGGAGAGGAAAAAGATGCTCCCACGAAAATGGAAGATTCTGTGCGAGAGAGATGATGGCCGTTGGATTAAAAATGAGGACATGTGGATGCAACCTAGGCCGTTGGATTAATATCGTGGCAGAGGGTGAAAGAAGTGGACGAGACCTTGGCTATTAGATTGGGAAGAGCAAATGAAACATTGATCCTCGAATGGAGAAGTGTGATTAAATGTGAATCGTAGGATCACGAGGATGCCTCTTGGAAGTGTTTAAGTAAGTTAAATGTCATTGTTACGGATAAAAAAAGTGCATTAAATCATGATGTAGCGGAGGCATAGGCACCTACGGAGCAGAACGCATCCACGAAATAAAAGGGAACGACGCTGTATGGGTCACAGGCCACAGTGAAAATGTGAGAGATGCAGAAGCGTACCTGTCCACAAAAGTAAACAGTGCCGTGAAATGTACAAAATGCAGTCATTTTGGTCATTAAGTTAACAAATGAAAGTGTCCCTTTCTGGCAGCGTTAGCATCCATTGTGAGCAACACTCCCGTAAGACCCTTTTATGGTGTCATCTACCCTAAATTGTGGGTATAAAGGGTAGACTGTTGATTGAACCGTACTATTGGTTTGGGAGAGTCAGCAAAGTAGTGCTCCCTAGAGCTCTAGCTTGGAGTTGGAGCTTGTGGAGGAGAGAGCTATGAGAAGCATGTTAATCCATGGCCGGACAGTTTCCTCTATTTTATGGAGCTTGAGGTAAGTAATGTTGCTTGTAGGTGGCCTCTCAACCTATAATGCAAGGTGCTAAGACTTGTGCTCTATTGGTTGTGTTTATTTTATGCTCACTATTTTACTGATGGCTCGAGGATACGTAGTTAGTTGCTGTATTTTTTTTTTTTTTTTTTATGTTTTGTAGCAGAGGATATGAAATTCTTCTAAGTATGATAAAACTGTTTTGGGGTTTTGTCTTGATACAGTCATTTAGAAACTCTCAAGGACTTAATGATTTGATTATGGTTTAATGTCCATTATTTGAGGATGTGTTGCTTATTGTTTTCTGATGGATTCTTGAGGATGTGCTACCTTATTTACTGTGATTATTTTTACGTTTATTGAGGGGAGGATCGATTCTATGGCTCTGTTTGTGATGATAAAAGTTAGGTTATTTACAACTCATTTATATAATCTTGAGGATCAATTATTGTCTGGATGATGCCCAGTTCTCTACACTGTTACTATGTGATTAAGGTTTGATTTTATAATTGTCTGTTTATGATGATAAATGCACTTGAGGATCTGTTGTTGTTGTTTGTTTAAATATTGCTCACTTTATTGATGGACATTGATAGGGATGTGATCTATGGCATTTTTATGTATGTTCATGCATGAGTTTGTATCTAAGAAAGATAAAAGATTACATGTATGTAAATGGGTAAAAAGGAAAGGCTGTCCCTATAATATCCTGAAAATTGTCATACAATGCATTATAAGAGTAAGAAATGATTTTAAAGATAAAAGAGTAAGAAATAAAGTAGATGGAAATTTAAGAGTGAAAAGTGAGGTATAACACATGAAATGGAGAAGGAAGTCCAAAAATTGTGGGGAAGGAATAATTGTGTGGAGTTTTGGACAACCAAATTTAGAGTGGTCAATCAAGTTTCAATACAGATTGCAATTTTAGAGTGTTGTGGTCGATTAAGAAGTCAGTGGGAACGTTCAACTTAAAGACCAATTATAAATATTATGGGGAGTGGTCAATCAGCTGAAGGACATGATCAACTAGTTTTGAAGTAGATTTTAAACAGATTGTAAAAATTAGGAGAAGCGGTCATTCGGCTAAAGAGGGTGATAGGATCCAAAACTCCAAATTGACAAATCAAGAGAAAAAGGAAATCGGCTATTACACAAATCCGAGCACTGAAATTATAATCAGTAGAACTCAATTTGCATTCGGTTTTTGGATCCCAAATTTTAAGGACAATCAGTAAAAACCTCAAAAAATAACCCCACAAAAATCCACACTCAAGTTCTTCGTTTATACAGAGTTATGCCCAAAACCAGATCTGCCCTAAAACAGATTTCCTTCCAAGACAGGCTGGCATCCTCCAAATAAAACATGCACTCAACTAAGAATTTGGATCCAAATGACAACCAAATGGTATCAAAATCTTTGTATTTCAAAAAGGACTACTCCATTAAAATTGCAAATTCAAATTTGTATGATTCACAGTGATATGAGTGAAACAACAAACTGTTCATAATTCATCGGTTAGCTCTAAAATTTGAGCACTGAAATTAGTCTGAATAGAACTCATGATGCATACAGGGTTTGGATCTAAAATTTGTAGATCCAGCAGTTAATAATCCTAATTATAGGGTCTCCAAAAATTAACTTCAAAATCGTTGTATAAACGGAATTATTCCTTGAGGAAAATCAGACCCAGATTAGGGTTTCAAAAAACAGAATCGGATCACCAGAGTTGAAACGAATGAATCTCAATTTGGATACGTGCTTTGAACACCAAAATTACAGGACAATCAGCTAATAATCAAGCCATAAACACTCTCAAATATCAGCCACAAAGGTCATGTACACACGGAGTTGTGCGTGATTAAATCCGAAGCTCATATCTGGATTTTCTGGAGACAGATTTGTGGCTAACAGATCTTTCCTTGTATAACTCTAAAATTTGAGATCCAATCCAAGAAATATTCCCACCAAATCCTCACAAATAGAATAGTAACTCTAGGGGACAAGCAAATATAGATTACCTTTCAAGAAAAATCAAGAACACATTAAGAAACCAAATTGGTCCGCGGATCCCTTCAATGATCGAGGGGTCGACTAGTTCTAAAGCTACAAGGAAGCAACACTCCAAATTGGGATTTTCCAAGGTCTTCTATCTCCACACCATGATCACAACTTCCCTAGGAGGTTGCTGGAAGAGAGAGCAATGATCCTTCTTCTCGAGACCAAGCCAGAACAAGAAGAAGGATTGTAGAGGAGAGGAAAAACAGTGAGCTTCCACCCGCGGGTTCAGCACACACAAAGAGTTAATCTCAATTAGTGTTTATCCAAAAGTGATTATGGTGCTTCATTAGGAAGGATAAATAGCTCCTTAATGAATCAAAGAAAAATTACAAATTTGCCCCAAAAGACAAATTACAAAAGAAACCTCCAAAATATAAAACACACAAAAAAATAGTTTCTTGGCTGGTTTTTATTCTTCTGTTAAAGCTGTGTTTGACATAGCAACCGAGCTTCCAAATTAAAGCCAAAGTGCTTTCTGGAAAGCTTTACATATCAGCTACATTTGTTATGAAGAACACTTTCTAATATGAAGTTTGATAGATCGCCAAAAATGCTATGTACACCTCGGGGGTCAGTTTACAAGCAGATTTTTGGAATGTGTCATCTATCTCCAAAACTTGTATTATGCCTTTTATCTACGCTTAACTTGAACAACTTCATGATAGACCTATAGAAGGAAAATTACACAAGAAATAACTTGGTTCAAAAAATAGTGAACCTCATGGCTCAAGGTTGCATGGTAGGGTTTTTAGGGCACATCAGAGGGTGAATCACTGGTTCTAAGCAGATTGAAGAGTTATTGAATGCAGTCCATTGGCTAAAGCAGGGGCGGTCAATTGTGGTCCATACAAGCTGCTAAGTATAAAATGAGCGGTCGCTTGGTGAACGATCGGTTTGCAATGAAATGTTGTTCTCGAAAAGAAGGGCGGTCGATCATGGAGGGATTGTGGTTGAACAGCTCAATACAGATTAGACAGTAATTCTACCTAGAAGGAAGGGCGATCGATCAATGAGGAAAATGGTGGTCGAACGGATTCATGATAGATTAAGTGATATTTATATTTGGGCAAACTTGCGGTTGATCAAAGAGGTTTGTGGTCGACCAAAACGTATAGAAAATCATCGACTCATTGCGTAATGAAATTTTTTGATTGGTTTAAACCTGTTGATTCAATTCCTTTGCATCCTGGCTTGAGAACACCTCCAGCTCAAGGCTAGAGGAGATAAGTTAAGTACACAAGAGAGGAAATTTCATATGCAGAAGCTGAAACTTGAGGGAGAAAAAGAAGGAATTCTCTCAAATCTTGGAAGTTCTCTGCTCTTTCCTTTTCTTTCTCTACTGCCGAGGTAAGTAGTTATCCTTATGAATTTTATAAGTTGTATGAAGTTTTAATGGAAGATAGGGATAAAAGAGTTAAAGATTGAGAAGGATGGTAAAATAGATGGATTTGGGGTTTGATAAATTGTATGGTTGTTAATAATGTAAATGATTATGAAGGTTGTTGAATTGAAGTGCTGATTATTGAAGAGGACATTCAAGTGTGGAATTTTCACTAACAACTCAAGGTAAGCAATGGATTTAAGTTTCCCTCATGGCCTACATCACAAGAATTTAGGTAATTGTTTGATATGTTGTGTAATTATGAGGAGATTATTATGATGATGAGTGATTACTTGTATACTCACATGTGATTAGTTATAGGAAATATATGAGGTTAGTATTGATGTGATTAAAGAATAAAATGTTTATTATGGTTTCATAAACTATTGATTATATGTAAATGTTAAATTGAATGCATACATGTCATGCATCATGATTTGAGTATGATATGATATTGTTAAGGGGATAAGCAACAGTCTTGTTGGGAGAGCCAATGATGATGTAACTCATCCCACGTTAGGTTTGACTTATGGTTCAGCCAAACGTAAACCATATGATATATCTCTTCTTTTGGATTGATAATCTCCAACGTTTGGATTGATAAGCAAAACGTAAACTGAATGATAGAAATGATAGATTCTTTTCTGAAATGAACGACATGAGCATTGAGTCAGCATAAGCATATCATATTCATGATTATTATTTTAGATATCCATTCTTACTGAGCATTAGGCTTATAGCTTATGACTTGTGATGTAGGTAATGAGGCTAGTAGAAAATGAAGAGTAGCGGTTAATGAAAAGTTTCCACGGTGAGATGTTGTGTTATACCCGAAATTAAGCTTAAACTAAGGATAATCATAATTATGAATTATTAGAGGATTTGGGATGATTTCGCTATGAATTATAATGCCCCAAAAATAAGTTTAGTAAACATAATAAGTTTGGGATATAATTAGTTTAAATTATTGCAAATGAGGATTGAAGATTTATTATATGATTATGGAGATAATTGGTGGTTTATGGTTTAAGGAGTTGTTCAAACAGTGAAGGAATTGTTGAATTAGTAAAAAGGAGTATTAATTTAGTTGAAAAATTACAGTGGCGAAAATAGCAAGTGACGATGAGGGACAGGTCAAGCAAGGGATCGACCCATGAATTTTGTGTGGGATTGGTCGATCATATGATCGACCGATCGGGTGTGATTTCATTTGCAGTAGCAAAAAAAATTGATGTGCCAATTT
Organism: Begonia loranthoides; assembly: GCA_022433065.1. Classification (NCBI taxonomy): domain Eukaryota; kingdom Viridiplantae; phylum Streptophyta; class Magnoliopsida; order Cucurbitales; family Begoniaceae; genus Begonia; species Begonia loranthoides. The sequence goes on from CM039473.1 coordinate 12,647,285, forward strand.
TTTGATGTTGGACCGGTATATCATAAGATCGACTTGTCCCAATTGAAATTTCGGCTAGGGAAGAAAATGTGTAATCCCAAGGAGATGTTTTCTATGATTTTTCCACGTGTCCTCCATTACAAATGGCATTGTATATGAAGGGTTAGGTGAGATTTTTGGAGATTATGTGATGCATATATAGGAAGCTTTTGATGAAGAGAATGAGAGGCCAAGAGAAAGACTGAGAGAAACAGAGAGAAGTTTTCTAGAAGAAACAGAGAAAGAGAAATGCAGAGAGGAGAAAAGAGAGAGTCTCTAGAGAAGAGGAGAAGACCGAGCAAAAGAGAGAAACAAAGAGTGAGAGGGGGAGCCATGAGTGAATTAAAGAGAAGGAAGAAGCCAGAAGAAAGAAGAGGAGGAGTGGGTGAGCTTCTTTCTTCTTGGGTGTTTTAGGTAAGAAAGATTTCCTTCCCATTTTTATGGATTAAGTTATGATTAAATTAGAAGATAAAAGATAAAGGTGATAGGGAAATACTTTAATGAAAGCATTGTTCTATTTCTATTAATGCACAATGAGCAGTGGGAGGTTTTGTTCTTTGTGGTCGAGATTTAAATACTATGAGTGAGCTTTTGTCCTTGTTGGTTACTACTTAAAGGGAACAATATGATGATGTTAGTCTGCTGCATGCATGTTATTAATGGGTATTGAAAGTTCAGATATTAATAGGTTGTTTAGTTGATGAAAGCTTATTTTTTGGTTGGAGTTTCTCTATTGGTTCACTGTTTTGAAGACTTATGTTACTCTCTATTGTATTCATGCTAACGGGATGTTGATGGGAGTTAGGTTCTATTATTTTGGTTTGGAGATTGACTAGTTATGGATTGTTGTTGAAGATTCAAATGTGGGTGTTGTTAGGCTCCACTGTTGTTATTTAGCTTTGGGTTTTGGAACTGTTAAGTGATTAGTTGGAATTCTGTCATGGGAAATTGTAAAGACCCGTAACTTTTTTCTTTTGAAAACATGTAAAAATTTAAAACTTTTGAAAACATCTTTCTTTTATAAAACACCAGAAGACTTTTATTTCATAAAATCTTTTTTACAAATTGCAACGGAAGTAAATAAATCATTTTCGTAAAAGCATTTATAAAGAATATACATAAAGTCCTTTACATACCATTTTCCTTTTTAAATCCCTTTAGCTAGCTAGCCACAAGATCCTCGCATGCAAATCCTTCATCAACTGCTCATCACCTGTTCTCCTGATATCGTACATACCTACACCAACAAGACTTAAACTAATAAGTCTAATGCTCAGTAAGTGATGTAAACTAAAATCTAGAATGCCCATGCTATGCTCTTTTAAAATCCGTTTTATGTTTTATGTTTTTGTTTTATGTTTTTGTTTTTGGTTTCTTTATCCATGTGTGACACGTGAACCCAACATCTTGGCCGAATGGATCACCCCCTAAAAGGGGCCTAAAGCCTATGTTGGCCGCACCTCACTTCCGATCCGATGTAGGCCACACCTCACTTCAGCCTCTAATTCGAACAGAACAATTAGTTATGATAAAATGAATACAGCTCACGTAATTAGGGTTTAAGGGACAGTTCTGGTGACCAGGAATCAAGCAACGAGATCTCCGCGAGCATATGTCCTTTTAGCACCAATTTTGGAGGAGAATCCCTAAACAATATCAGAATGAACGCTACCAATTTTGAGTGCAATCTAATGAACGAAAGTAGATCAAATTCAAGTCACAATATCAAGTTGGAATCTGGCTAGCGCAAAACAGATTCACGGCTTGATTATTTTCTTTCCAAAAACACAACTTTTCAATAAGAAACTTCAATCAAATCAGCCCCAAATCCAGAGTATTAACAGTAAACAGCAAGAACTTCAAGAAACCAAGATCCACTTTCAGTATTCGAAACAATAAAAAAATAAGAAAAACTCCAAGGAGCCGCACACCTCCAATGGGAGAGGGGGCGACTTGATCGGCCTTACCAAATCGGAAGGCACTCTCCAAGGGGATGTTGCTTCTTCTACTTCCACAACACAATAACCACCACGAAGAAGGGATGGCTTGGAGGATGCAGCAAGATCAACTTGTCCAAGAAATAACAAGAAAGGAACGAGTTGATGTAGAGAATGAATGGCCGAGTGGAGAGGGGAGGCTTCCACGGGTCTTCACACCAAGAAACAAACTAGGGTTTTCAATTCTTCAAAAGTCCTTCAACAATGCATTAGGGGGAATCTAAATACCCCCTAATGACCTTACAAATCTTAAAAGACAAAAATGCCCTTGACAAATAAAAACTAGGGCATGAGGGCTCAGTTTACATGCAAACCGAGCACCTCCAAACCTACAAGCATAAATTGAAATAAAAATTCACCAAAAATAATTTCCAAGAAAATAACCAGCAACAAATATCCAAAAATGATAGATTTAACATAGAATAATATTAAATGGCTCTCAAATAACCTTGTAAGCCTTGACTCCCGAAAACTCCTCTAAGCCGGAACAAAACGGATCTAGCCGATTAGGGTTGGCAGGGCTCCACGTGAGAAAAAGGGAGGGAGCTTCTTCATCTTCATGTGATGGCTTCTCTATAAGGTTTAATGCATTAATTTCCCCTGCAAAATAAAAACTTATTAGATAAAAAGGATTATCATGGCTCGGCTCCGACGGTAGGGCCTTGGGACACATCAATGATCATTATAAATATCCTATAATCCTCAATCATGATCATTATCCATATCATTTAAAATCTAATAGACGTATCATTAAAAGAACTTATTTCTAATAAACACACAACAAGCATCACTACAATCCTCAGAGCATGATCACAACCTAACTTAATAATCTATGAAAGCAGTAAAGAGTCAACATATAAATCCTAATTATTGCGATGTAGGTCCTGAAGACCAAAGCACATACATATCAACTTACCTGTGTTCGTAGTGTTTCTATAGTTCATCCTTCTTCTCCAATTAATACCTTCAAATTCAATAACAGTTATCCATTAATTATCACCAACTGTGAACCTCAACATTGATACCATTATTCCTTGTTATCCAAACAATAATCCAAACCAAAGAATAGAACTCACATCTACGGATCCACACTTCCTAATATATCCATTAACACTTATTTAATCAAGTATAACAATCCATTATTATTTAAGAGTCTGTAGCTAATTTTGCAGAATATAAAGTCCTAAACAATTAACCAACAGAGAGCTAAAATCCATAGCAGAACATAAATCATCCATTAACAGAGCACACCCATTATCAACATGCATATTTCATTGCCATTTATCAACAACATAGAGAGTGAAGGACAATCCCCAACCAACAGAAATGAATTCTATCAACATAACATAACACCACCACTTATTTCATTTCTTAATTATTTATAAACTAAGTAGTATCAGTAGTAAACCATAGAGAGCATACATCCCAAAATATTCTTCAACCAAATCCATCAACAGGGAACACAATCCTAAGAGTCTATCCATCAACATATTATAAAGAGAGGCAATTTCCATTAACATTACACATATCATCAATCGAGCAACCATAAACAGAGAACTGTAAACCCATAAAATCCATAGGCAGCATGGAAGGAATTCCATAAAAGTGAAGAAACACCTCACTGTGAAGAACACCCGAGAATAGCTTCTCCTTCTTCTGTTTCTTCCTCCTCTTCTTTCCTTTCTTCCTTTGCTAAAATCTCCTTCACTGACTCTCTCTGTCGCTCTTTTCTTCCTCAGCCACTTCTCTTTATTTTCTCTAGTAGCCCATAACTCCCATTGAGGTTTCTTCCTCTCGGCCTCACTCTCCTCTCTCTATAATTTTTCTCTAGAAGCATTTCTCACTGCATTTTTACCTAAGAAGCTTTTCATATAAGCTTCACATGCATCCCTATAATCCTACCTAACTTGTAATGTTCGGGGTATTTAAATTCATGTAATTATTGAATTAAGCGAAATGTGAGTTATTGACATTTTATAAAGTATTGGAATTTATATATATATAGGAGTTGAATATTTAAAGAAATTGTGGAAAATTAGACTAAATTTAATGAAGGAGCGGGTGGTCAATCTTGGTAGTCGATCGCATCCTGGGCGCTCGATCGGCGCGATCAGCTAGTGTTGCTAGGAGACAATTTCGGCGGACGTTTAATGCACGGGTGGTCGATCATCCTTCAGCTGAATCGATCAACTGCCATTAATTGTTAATGTCTAGATGTAATATTCAATTGCTAGAAACACTGAACGCTCAGCCCTTGGCATTCCAGTGTCATCCAACATCTCCCTCAACGTTTTGTCTTCAGTGAATGACTGAAGAGTTATTTAGAATGTGTATAAATAGAATATGAGGTGAAGTTTTTCCCTAGAAAAATTGAAGAACGAGGGAAACTTCACAAAGGGTATTATGTTTGAGTATTGGAAGTGAAAGAACTGTGAGTGTTTGGTTGGATTGCTGGAAGAAAAGGGAAACGTAGTTAGAGGTAAGGAATAATGCGTGTGATTTGTCCATAAGGACCTATGTTCCACAAGTAGGATTTATTTAATGAATACGTTGGTCTGTTCCTTGTAAGTTTTTGGCTGTGTGATGTCTTCTTTCCCCAGCTTGAATTTTTATGCTTAAATTGTTCTTATATTTTGGATGATAACAAATGGTCTGATGCAAACCAACTGTGAAGAAGAGAATAAAGTTACATGTTAATAACCTGTATCCTAATGAATATTATTTCAGTGAAGATGTTGTTGCTTATATACTCTCTGTTGATTAGGTTCAGATGTTAGTCAATTTAGGAAAACCTGTTGATAATTATTCATGAAGAAAAATTAAGTTTACATGGTTATTAAACTATCCTTCGGTAATGGTTTCTCCCAACATGATTCCCCTCTGTAATGTTTTCTTCCGTAAATGGTTTTTGTTCACCAATTCCAGGTAGTTTTGATTGGTCAATGTTCTGAGTAATGTAAAATAATATGTTAGTAGTTAATAATGGAGAGAGTGAGTTATATATGAATTCCCTAGAATCCTTGCCACTCTAAGTATACTCATAGCGGGTCATTCTTTGTTTGTTCTTTGTGTATTTCTTTTAGGTATTAAATATATAGACAAGTTATATCACCATGTAGGAACTATTTTTATGAAATATCTCCCTTTATCATCGGCAAGACGAAATGAGAAGTGCTGAACCGATCCCTTAACAGAACTAGTTCCATTAATAAAAAAATGCATCATCACTTATAAATATTAGTCCTAATGAACCATTTATGTTATAATTTAATTTAATTAACCCCAATTGATCACATACATTATAATTTAATTAGTTGAATTAATATTTGTTTTAATTACATTAATTTTCATAAATTATAATCTAACGAATACGTCACTGGTAATACCTCGATAATTACCCAATTAATCCAATACCTCCAATTACCTTCCTATTATCTTTATTAAATTCTGATATGAAAAGTAGGGGTATTACATGGACTAGGAGCTGCATTCGAAAATGCATTGCACATCATCCCCGCGTTTTAGGATGACGTAGGACAAGGCTCCGCATCCCAATTTGTCCTTCAACACAAGATTTCAGATGAGCCAGGATGAACGCAGAGGCAAGCGGACGATGAAGGATTGAATCTATCCAATTTCTAGACAGTTTTGGACGCACGTGGATGAAATCAAGGATGGCCTCCTTTGGCCGAAAACGTAAATCTAACCGTGAAATGAGGATTTCGATCGAACGCGGAAGAGGCTAGAATGCACGACCTCCTCCGAAAAGTTTGAGTTTTACAAAAAAAATAGGGTTTAAATATTATACTTCCTCATCGTTTTTTCCATTAAACCCCACTTACATGACAAGTGAGTACCCTCTCCCATGCCTAGACACAGCTCTCTCCACGACGTTGTATGGACCACCATCCCGTTTGTTGAACTACTGGCACTCCCAGGTAGAGACTCTGCATTTATCAAACCTTTTATACAAACCTCTTCATCTTTAGTTTTTCCCTGCAAGAGAGAGAGTCCTCTGGAGAAAAGTGTGTATGTATCCTGCGTGAGCTGAGTGGAGTGAAGTGGGTATCCTGTAGAGTGAACAATCGTGCCTTAGAATTCAACTCCTAGTTTCAGATGCCCTCGTTCGTCTTAATCTTCCTCTAGGTAAATCAAATCTCCTCTGTTAATTGTTAATCTAAGGCATGTTAAGGATAACTATTATGGCTAAATTATTGGACGTAGGAAAGGTTATGTTAATGCTCTGAATCAAATTGTTAGATGATGGAATTTATGTATGAAAATACTTTGTTGATGGATTTTCCTTATCGTTCTATGGATTGTCCTTGCTGTATGGTTGATAAGCAATGTTTCTTTTCATGATTAAGGATAAGAAATTGAAGTACATGTTTGGTTATTTATTACCGACTACTTCCGTGTTGTTGGATACTATGATATCCTTTGGATTAAGTATGGTGAGTTGTGAATAAGGATGGGTAGAGAATATGATGATAAATTTGATATGTTAAGCATGTTAAAATGGTTAAGCGTTAAGGTTCCGTTTAGGCGTCAAGGAAGTTCTTATAATTATTATTTAATTAGAATATGAAAAGGAAATAAAAGTTATAAGTTGTAATTATTAATGATAGATGTTTTGATTTTGAAGGTTTCAAAAATGAGAAGAAGGACAACGGTTAAGTGTTAACACGTGAAAACGATTTGAGGTAAGAAATTGAGTAGAGTCTTTAGCCTGTGGAGGCCCTACACCATAGTAGTGCCTTTCTTTTAATTGTTTGTCAACATACTATGTTGCTTTAATTGTTATGCCTATGTTATTCGCACGTTATTATTTTAAATCATTAAGCATGTTTAGGATGTTAGCATATCATTTAGTTGCCCTTAGTTCCCTTTAAATTTCTAAGCACGTTTACATTGTTACTGCTCTTCCTTGAACTACTGAGCATGTCTACTTTGTTATTATTTCCTCTTAACTTACCAATAGTATTGTTCTTCTAAATTTCCGAGGATGCTTTTATTATAATTGTTTTCTTGGAATGACTAAGAATGAAGCATGTCTGTACTTTATTGTTTTTGTTAAATTGTCGAGCATGTCTATGTTGTTATTGTTTCTTTTGAATTGCCAAGCATGCTTAGAATATTCTTATGTTCTTTAAATTGCCAAGCATGCCTAGATTATTGACGTTTCTTTTACTGTTATGTTCTGCAAATTCAAGCATGTCATTCGCTGTTGCAATTCATTGCTATATTCGTTCTTCTATTCGCTTTTAATTATTGCTATTCATTGATATTCGCTGCTTACTGCTACTCATTGATATTCGTTGTTTACATTTTGTTATGTTATACTGTATCAACATGCATCATGATAATAGAAACAAGTAGGAAGTGTCACCTTTGGGGTTGGTACTCATATCCATTGAGTGAGGAAAAATGATAAATGAAATATATGATATGAATGAAATGGGGAGTTGTGGGTCGGATGGGTAGTTCGGATCTAGTCTGGTAGCTACGCTACACCCCTACCTTGTCGGGAATGGGACTAGTTACACACAGGAGGTTAGAAGCCGATCAAACTATACCATCACACATGGGTTCCTCCAGTCTCTCGCTCGACGTACGAGTTATGAAGGAATGAATGAAACATAAAGAAAAGATTGGTTTAGGGCTTACCCATTATAAAAGAAATAAAGAGAGGCATGATTATACTGCATATCTTATTTCTTACTTGGCATCGGGCTCATAGTTTGCTTATGGTGTAGGTGCACGTGAGTGAACAAATAAAGAAACAATTGATGAGAGATTTACACGCGCGGGACTTGCAGCTGGCTGGGCTAAAGAAAGTAAATGAGGAAAACATTTTGTAACTAACTTGTAGTAATCTATTTTGTATCCTTTAATTGAATTAATTACGCTTCCGCTATGTTTCGATAAACGATTTTATAATTATAGTTTTCTACCGCTTATAACGATTTTTTTAAGGAGTTTTAAGTAAGATATTTTAACGATTGAGTTTTTAAGGAAAAGATGTTTTAACGATCGGGGGTTTTAAGAAAAGAACTCTGATTTCAATTGAAGAGTTTAAATAGGGATTCAGTTGCTTTATAAAATTTTTAAATTTCACACATTTTAAAATTGTTATAAAAATCGGGTTGTTACACATTGAGTTTTGATTTGTTTGAATTGGGGGTGCCTTACCTAGTCACGACTGGGGAAGCTCCACCACCTGCTTATGACTGTAAGGGCGTTAAATACGCCATAAGCTAAAGATAATGGTTAAGTTGAGAGTGAAAGAAGGCATCTTCCTCAAATGCTCTCCACAAGGTTTTCCTTCCTTCTTTGCAGAAGTTTGAAGGTAATATAAATATTCTTCATTATTTGTATGAGTTATACGACGTTTTAGTAGTTGTAATGGAGAAAAGAAGTATAAAATGAAGAAAAATGTTAAATCGCGTGGTTCGAATATTGGATGTTGTTGTCTATCTTCCTAAGATTTTTGAGTAAAACAAATTAAGAATGTTGTTAAGGACATCCTAAGAAAGAAATAGGTTATAGAATTAATGGATTTGATCAAGTATTGAGAAAGTTATGAATGGTCAAATATGAGTGAAAATTGGATGAAGACCCTAGAATGCATATATAATGGATTGTAGTTCTATGATATGTTGTTGATATTACCTCATGAATGGGACACTACATGCGTAGGTAATATGCACAATGATGATAAAGGTTGTGTATGTTAAAAGTTATGGATACCTTGGTGATTTATGCGTATAGTTATTGATGGAAATTCTATTGGTTTTGAAGGTATTGTGAGAAGATAACTTTAAGTGTTGGATTACACTAAGAAACTAAGGTAAGAGATATGCATATTGTTTACCATTGTGGTCTACTTCACAAGATACTAGGCTTGTTTTGCTTTGTATAAATGGTTTGTTGTATTGTTATGGTAGAATGTTAGAATAGATTATATTAATTGTAATGTACTGAATGGTTTGGGTTTGATGGTTGAATGAACTGTATACATTTCATGCATCATGATTTAGGAAGGATATGAAACTATTTACATACATATGCAATGTTAATGAAATTGAAATGGACGGAATAAACGTAAATATGCATTGGAGGATGGGGGGTTTACTGATGGTCTTGCTTGGGAGAACTACATGATGATGTATTTTTTCCTTGGTCGGGATTGAGTGACTATTCTGTCCAAGATGGACCATAGGATGTATCTTTTCCCTTGGACTGATAATCTCCAACTTCTGGGCTATTACATGGCTATAAGTAATGGACTGAAAGGAAATGCTCTTTTATTTTGTAATAATGCTTAGCATGAACATTACATTGACCATATTCATTTTTATCTTTTACTAAACATTAGGCTCATAGTTAAATCTTGTGATGTAGATGAGAAGTTTGATCAAACCGAAGTAAGCATAAAGTGATAATAAGAATTTTAGATGGAGTAGCATAGCCACATCGAGCACTTACGTTACTCGGTACTTTTTGACAGATGGGTTGTGACTCACTAAAATCTGAAAATTTATATTATTTGTAATGTATAAAGTAAGGAAGGATCAAGTATGTTAAGAACTTTTTAATATTTCCAATGTAAACAATATATCTTTTGAAGTGTGTTAATTGAGTGCAAATTGCTTCCGCTATCTTTCTCATTTTCTCTCACACGTTTAAAAAAAACACATATATATATATATCCAACTATAAGTAATAATATGTTATGAAAAATGATAAGGAAACATGGGCCGTTACACCCTATTATCCTTGTGATGCGAACCTACGGATATGAGAGATGCAAGGCCCGACAACAATGCGGAATGTTCACAAGACACCTTGGAGATTCAAACGGAATAGGAGTTTGACCCGTTATCTATGGAGAGATAAGAACCGAAACTATCAAAGATAGGAACTTGACCCGAACCAAACTTGTTGGTTGAACCAAATCTATCAAGTTTGATATCTTCAAGCAAGCAATTGAAGAAGATCAAGCCCTCCAAAGAGAACTCAAGAAGAGAATGCAAAATGCTCTCAAATTTCTAGTTGTAAGTTATTCTTTACATTGAAGACTTGGCCATCTATTTATAGGCAACTCAAGGGGACATGGAAACATGTTAAAATTACATAAAATATACAAAAGAAGTGATAAAATTCAAAGTTAGGTGAAGAAATGCCGATGTGGCACTCGGGAGGCAAATCTGGTCGTCGGTGCGCGGTGGTGCTGACTGGTCAGTCCGCACACTATTCCTTTGGCGGCGGGCACACTGTACATATGACGGCGCTGCGCACGGTTGGTCAAAGCTGGTAGGCACCAAGTTGATGCCGCTGGGGGTCGCTAGCGGGCTCGCTATCGGGACGGCGCGCGTATGTCAGCGGGTGCGCTGTCGGGCAGCTATCTGGTCAGCGCGCCCATTGACTTCTGGACGGCGCGCTTGGTGGGCCTGGGTTGCGGGTATGTTCGGTCGATCATCAATTTTATCCCATTTCTATTCAACCCATTTCTTCCTTGGGCTTCCATTGGACCCTCTTCAATCCCTAACATCTCCATGGGCCATGCCTTGCCCTTTAATTGGTCTTTAATTTGGATTAAATCATGTAAAGATTGGCCCATCTTACTTGTCATGGACTTTCTCAATGTCCATTGGATCTTGGCCATGACTTGGCTCTTGATGAATCTTTGGCTTACAACATTCCCTCGCCCTTCAAAAAGATTCATCCTCGAATCTTCTACATCATAAAAAAATAAGTTAACGATGTGAAAATTAATGCTTAGCTTACCATGCTCGCTTTCCATACGTAGTTGAAACCAACCCCAATCACCGGGGTCAAATACAACTTCTTTTATGCTTCTCTTAGCTCTTTGTGCATAGGACTCATTGGCTCTTTGGATTGTATCATTCTCTCCCCCTTTGAAAAGATTCATCTTCGAATCTTCTTCGTAGTGAAGGTCATATGGCATACCTTGCCGTACTCCATCTTCAAAGTTTCAAATTTTTTTCCACAGTGTTACGTCCGTGGGTATGTCCTCTGGATTTATGTTTTTAAAATCCTACACAATTGTTAAAACATCCATTGGAGAAGAAATAGTTAGTTCATTGGAAGTGGAAGGAACATCTTCACTTTCCTCGCCCTTTGTCACAATTCCACTTTCTTCCTCCAATTTCTTTTCTTCCTCAATTTCTTTTTCTTCACCTTTTCCTTTTGTGATTTCCTCACTCTCAGCTTTTTCCACTTCCGAAGTTTGCTCAACTTCTCCCAAATCATATTTCGCTTCTTCATCAATTTGTTGCTCCAATTGATAACTTTCTTCAATAGCAACTTGTTTTTCTACAATTGATTCAGCACATATCGCTTCATTACTTGATGTTGTAAGGATACTTGGTTCTTTCTTTAAGCGAGACTCATAAAGCTTGTCAAAATTGTATGGTGCAACCTTAGACTCCCTTTTATCAACTTTGGGTTTCCTATTAAAGTGCGAAAAGACAAACCTTTCTCTCATGATGTCCTTTAGGTCTCCCCAAGATTTAATTGGCGGCTCTCCACTTCTTCTTTGATCCTTCAATAATTGTGTCCACCAATTGTTTGCATTATCCGTGAACTTCATAGTGACCTACTTTATCTTCTTCCCTTCTGAATATTTTTGTTGATCAAATATGGCATCCATCTTTTGTTTCCAATCTGAGAAAGTATTGGGATCACTTTCCCCTCGGAAATAAGGAATATTTACCTTGATATGACCTCGGTTACATGTCTCTCGATCTACCACATCATACCTTTCTCGTCTGTACAATCCTTCGTTCATTTTGGCATCCATTCTCCTTCCATAAGAAAAATTAGAAGATGGTGTCTTCATTCGATCCATTCTCCGAGCAAGATCCGGATATTGGTCTTGCATCGACCTCATAAACATTTTTAGATCCATATCTTTTTCTTTTCTACTCATTTTTTTTAAAACAAATGATCACACTAAGTGAACATTAAAGATTACAACAATATAATCGAATACTAAACAAGAAGTAAAAATAGAAAGAAAGATAATTGATGCGATAAAGTAAATGCGGAAAAGTAAATGTGATAAAGTAAATGGTGCATAAAAGAAAATAAATGAAACTCTTTTTTTTTTTTTTATACTCACGTGTTTACTCTCTTTTTTTTTTTGGCTTTTATAACATATACTTGCACTCTTGCCTTTTACCACTCAATCTCTTCTTTAAGTCCTTAAAGAAAGAACTCAATCAAGATTCAAATCAACAAATGTTGCAAGAAAAATTCAAACTTTTCAAACTTTAAATCCAACTTTTAAGAATGACTAGAATACAAGTCACAGAGGCGTTTACTAGAATCAATCTTTGATACAACGTTTCAGATGAGTATATCAGATGATGAAACTTCGAAATTTGAAATTTCAAAGAACACAAAAAATAAGAACAATTTTTTTTAATTGAAAGAAATCGCAAAACTTGAAAAACTCTAAGAACAAACAAAAAAAAACACCTTTTTTTTTTTGAATTTGAATGAAATCACACTTAAACTTGAGAAAATTTTCAAACACTTTTTTTTTAAATCACACTTAAACTTGAGAAATTTTGAAACACTTTTTTTTTTCTTTTTGAAAGAAATTACAAAACTAGATAATTTCAAAGAACACAAAACAAGAACATTTTTTTTTTTGTTTTTGAACGGATGCAATCTCGACACTTAAGAAATTCAAAGAACACAAAAACAAGAAGGATATGTTTTTTTTTTAACTTTGGATAAGAAAACAAGAACAATAATAATTTTTTTTTCAAGAACACAAAACAAGAATAAAACTCTTTTTTTTTTTTGACAAGAAGATAAGAACAATAAAATGATAGATAGAAAAACAATAAAGATAGCATTTTGAATCGTAGGCAAACAAGCTTTGATACCAAATGATGCGAACCTACGGATATGAGAGATCCGAGAACCGACAATAATGCGGAATGATCACAGGACGCCTTGGAGATTCAAATGAAATAGGAGTTTGACTTGTTATCTGAGGAGAGATAAGAACCGAAACTATCAAAGATAGGAGTTTGACCCAAACCAAACTTGTTGGTTGAACCAAATCTATCAAGTTTGATATCTTCAAGCAAGCAATTGAAGAAGATCAAGCCCTCCAAAGAGAACTCAAGAAGAGAATGCAAAATGCTCTCAAATTTCTAGTTGTAAGTTATTCTTTACATTGAAGACTTGGCCATCTATTTATAGGCAACTCAAGGGGACATGAAAACATGTTAAAATTACATAAAATATACAAAATAATTGATAAAATTCAAAGTTAGGTGAAGAAATACCAATGTGGCACTCGGGAGGCAAATCTGGTCGTCAGTGCGCGCACTGTTCCTTTGGCGGCTGGCGCATTGTACATATGAAGGCATTGCGCACGGTTGGTCAAAGCTGGCGGGCGCCAGGTTGGTGCTGCTGGGGGTCGCTGGCGGGCCCGTTGTCAGGGCAGCGAGCGTATGTCAGCGGGCGAGCTATCAGGCAGCTGTCTGGTCAGCACGCCGGTTGACTTCTGGACAGCGCGCTTGGTGGGCCTGGGCTGCGGGCTGGTTCGGCCCATCATCAATTTTATCCCATTTCTATTCAACCCATTTCTTCCTTGGGCTTCCATTGGACCCTCCTCAATCCCTAACATCTCCATGGGCCATGCCTTACCCTTTAATTGGTCTTTAATTTGGATTAAAGCATGAAAAGATTAACCCATCTTACTTGTCATGGACTTTCTCAATGTCCATTAGATCTTGGCCATGACTTGGCTCTTGATGGATCTTTGGATTACATCACCTTGGCTATTCTCTTTCTCTTGGATTATTGATAATCCTCTTGATTGAAACTCTAGAGTTCAAATGTTGTGAGAATTACTTGAGCTTGTTATCTCTTGCAATTGCTAGCCAATTTCAATTGGTGAATGTGATCCAAGATTGTAATCAAACTCTCTTTTCTTGTTAGTGAGAATTCTCTTTTTCATTAATCAAGGAGGAGTTCTTTGGTAGAATAGAAAAGTTGTAATTTTACCAATTTTTTCCTAAGCCGACCGGTCAACCAACACACCTCACCCAGTTGACCGCAAATCATCCAAAGGAGACAATTTTTGAACCTGTGACTTTTTCGGTCAACCACCCCCTCAAATTCTGGTTGACCGCACATATCCGAGGCTCTCCTATACTTTACCCGTTTCTGCGTCATTTGGCATCGGGGCCAAGAATTTGAGTCTTTCAACCATGATTACAAGGGGTGCTGCACATTTTTCACAACAACAAGAGGGTAATTGTAATATCCTGAATTTTCGTTAAACTAAACACAAAGCTTATGTGATAAATTGGAATGATACGAGTGAAATTGGACTGTTTAGATATATTGGTCAAGAGAAATGTATTTTGAATAAGTGAATTACGATGCCCTAATTATGTCCATGTTTAGCTTTGGAAGTGATCAAAGTTATAAAGAATTGTATGATGATAATTGAAGTTAGATAGGACAATATAAATTAGAATTATAGTTAGTGGAATTAGTAAGAGAAAAATATACTTGGATGTATTTGGATATTGTAAGGATACTAGAAGGACTGAAAGCTTGAGAATAATAAGGATTTTATCTGTAACGACCCAGATCTTCATACATTTAAAAATGCATTAAATTTTGAGAAAAACATATCAAAGTGCAAGCCGGGCCGTTAGGAACACTTAAAACATTTAGAAAGTAAATCATTTCGGAAATAAAAACATTTGCGTAAGCGTAAATAATTTAAAGGAAATAAACTAAACACTTAATTACAATTTAGAAATTAAATTAAATTATAACTTAATTATCTCTCACTTCTCATAGCCTAGCCAACCACAAGCTCACACATGCCAATCCCTCATCAACTACTTCTTCATGGCTTGAAGACTCTGCGCGTACATGTACCTACACCGCAAGTAAGACGTGAGCCTAAAGGCCCAATAAGGAAATGGGTTTATGCGGGATGAAATGCTTCTCTTTAATTCTTTGGAATCGGTCCACCCCAAACCAATCTTTTAATTACATATATTAGGAATAGCTTGTACGTGGTGCTGGGGATAGCCTATTGGTTTCTAATTAATTATGTTAATTGGTCTGGTAATCTCGATATGGGAAGGATTAATTATTTTCCTCACTCAAGGCTTGTGGCCACCCCGTGGTGGTGTTCCTGATTGTTTCTATCGTTATGATGCCTAAGGCTACCCTAAAGCACATACAACATACAAGAGAGTTCATATAAAAACGAAAAACGAACATAAAAATGCACGACAATACATTAAAAAACAATAACATGCTTGAGAATTTATAACCTAATTTATTAACATGCTTATATTAATTAACTTGTTTAAAGTAACTAAATTGATTAGATTAACATGCTTAACGAAATAACGATTGGGTTAACATACTCAACACATTAGTTAATTACACTAGTTATAATCACTCGAATTAAATAGTATGCTCAAGGGATTTATTCACAACAGGAATTATACAAGGCAACATATCAACAGAGAACATATAGAAAATCATATAGGCTAACACCAACTAACAATAATGGGACACACTAAATTGATTATATGCTTGGATTCATTTATTTAACAACTCGTTAGTTTGTTATGCTAATTGGGTTGTTTAACAACTAGTTAATTAATTATGCTACTTAATTAATCGTTAGTTAAATATTAGTCGGATTCCATGATTAGCTAATTATTAAACATGCTAATTGGTTACACATGCTTTGGTTTTGATTATTAAAGTAATTGTTTGAACATAACAATTACAATTTACATAGAGCTATTTGACTAATTAATGACAACACAACCAACAATAGAGCAACGTGTGTACCAGGAACAAGGGAATATATCACAACAGCAAGAAATTAGACATCAGACATTCTTTATTTCTTACATTACAACAGAGTACTTAACAACTTATATTATCAACCAAGTGAAGCATTTAGTCACAGCACAAACAACAAAGAAATCATCTACAGAGCTACGTGATATAAACAAGGAAGACACGTGAACCTACAAAACAATCATACTATAGCAAATACAATAAAGAAAGATTTCAGAGAACTAACACTCCAATCATCCAAGCATAGAAGCATACGAAGTATCCAAACATAGAAGGACATGTAGGCTAACAACGAAGATCAATAGAGGAGATATCACATAGCAACATGAAAATCTAACATTCTACCCTATCAACACAAACAGTGAACATTTTGGGGAATTATCAACAATACAAAGAAAATTAATAACGGCAATCAACCACCAAAGACTCACTCACGCACACACTTATGGTGTAGGGCCTCCACTTGACCAAGACACACCCAAGTCTTACCATCACTGAAGACATACAATAGGAACAACTCTCTGGCTCCAGCTCACGAACGGCAGCAGCTCACTCACCAACAACTCCATCCTTTAGCCATTTCATAGCAATAGAAAATATAGAACAAACCCAATGATATCAACATAATCGAAATTAGCACTCAAGACAACACTCACGAAATTCACAGAACTTGACAATGGAGACCGAGGAGTCACCCGAACAGGAGACTTACCTCGCAGAGAAGACACCTCCAAATCCAAACCCACACTCAGAAGCTCGGCCTCCAGTAGAAAAACACCCGAGAGCTTTCAGCTCTCTACATCACCCTTCTCTATATTTAGACACAGATGGCAAGACCAAAGGGATGAATTGCACATCCCATGATATGCAATTACCGATCCAAAATTTTTGACCGAGCTCCACGCATCTGCCTCTCAGATTCCAACTAAACCGCTATGCAAGAAAACAGAGGATGGGCCGGATGAACTGAAGTGCGAGCTGGACCGTAAGCTCAACATGAACCGACACTCAGCCCTCAACAACCTCGCCCGAAGCCAAAAAATGCCGCAGCAGAATTCCCAATTCGTCCAGCAGAAATCGCCCAAACCGTGCCCTAATCGCAACCCGTGTCGTCGTCGCCGCAGCACGCCTGGAGTCACACACCGCTAGAAACCCACCTCGTCGCCTTCGCCGTTCATCGTTCACCCTTCACCCTTCACCCGGGAGCTCTCCCTCACCCCCAATCTCTCTCGCCTCGGCTCCCGCTCTCCCTTTCCTCGACTATCTGCGAAAGAAATGGCTAGAGGCCATTTCTTTCTCCATAGTTCACTTAGTGAACCGGTTCAAATGGCGTGAACCGGTTCTGTTGAACTGGTTCATGCCTCCATTATCCCTCATTTTAATTATTTTTAATTCTAATATATTTCAAAGTCTTCCATAATTTAATCCTAATTCATTCCTTAATGTAAAACAATCAAATTAATCCTTAATGTACAACAATTATAATAAACCCCAACTATTATAATTTAAATTTGTTAAATTAATATTTATTTTAATTACAGTAAATTCCATTTAATCTTAATAAATGGAATTCTTACGAATACGTCCTTCATAATACCCCGATAAAAATAATTATCCACTTAAAAAAAGTCGGGGTGTTACATTATCATTTATTGGAAAATGTACTTGGGCACAATGAGGTTGAAAGAGTAGGAATTATTTTGAGGGCACATTGGACTTAATGAAGAATAGTGTAAAGGAAAAATGGTGGAGCATATAGTATAAGTTGGTAAATGATATAAATGTTCATATATATATATATGGTTTTGGTGCATATTGGTTTGAAGAAGATGAAGTGGTATGGAGAATATTATAATTTCAATTAAGACCTTAGATTCTGGTTGCAATATAAATAAATAAATAATATATATATATATATATATATATATATATATATAAGGTTGACATATGCATGTAACTGTCACGTTAAAGAAATAACATGTGCATTTACATAATCTAGAGAATTAAGCAAAAATCGACGTTTGGTGATAGCAGTCGATCTCGGTGGTCAATCAACGAGGTGTCGATCGACCGGCAGGAAAATAGAAATTTTTCTGAAGAAATCGATAGTCATTTGGCAGAAGGGTGGTCGATCACCAATGAAGAAAATCGATCTACCGCCAATCTTGAACGTTGTCTGAAGATGTTAAACTGTTGCTAGAACTAGAAGGTCTTCGACTTCGATGCTTTATTAATGCATGGAACGTTTCTATTGTCACCTCTTCATTTTCAGAAGTCTAATGGAGGGGCGCTGGTGAGTGGCCATTTATGATGGCAGTCTGTTGATGATAATTAAAGTCTATAGACGAAACGTTTGATTGTCTGCACGCATGGATAATTAAGTGTGCGTCCAGTGGCCTTCCATCTTCATGGGGTGATGAAGAGACGTTGTTGGAGGCCGATAAATTGATGTGGAAGGCAACGGAGTTTTGGAGAAAAGAGCATGCGGAAGCTCTGTCAAAATTTGGAGAGAGAGAGAGTTGGCGAGAGTCTTAATTCTTCTGGTGTATATGTTAAAAGAGCTGCTTTGTTTTAGAATGAAGGTTTAAAGGTTTGAAAAGAAGTAGAAACTGTGAGTAAGAGTTCTAAAGGATTTATGGTTCTGGAGTTCTGAAAGAGCAGAGAGAGAGTAAAACCGTGAGAAATGAGGGGGCTGTGTGAGAGCATGGCTGTGAAGAAATGGCTGTGATGGAATGGTTTGTGAGGAAAAGTGAAGGATAGTAAGGAGTTCTGAAGAAAGGTGAAGTTGTGACCGTGAATGAGTTGTGAGTTGTAGGAGGAGGTTATATGATTTTGGATGAAAGAGTTCGAAAGTCAGAAATGAAAAGGAATTCAATAAGCAAGGATGAAGGGAGTACAGAAGTTTCGTGAAGGATAATTTATGTGCTAATTTCATAAAGTTGAGAACTCCAAGTAAGGAATAATGTTTGTGTTTTGTCTGAAAGGACCTACAACGCAGGAGTAGGATTTTTGTGTAAATTGCTATGTTAGCCTTTAATTATGATTATCTAGTTAGGTTGTTTTCCTACGATTAGTTTACTAACAGTTGGAAGGAAAGGGAATTTTCTATGATAATGGTCAGTGATAAGGAAGGAAATGAGTTTGTCTGATGATAGTCTCGATAGTGTTTTTACAATAGTATTTCTTAGTTATTCTCTGTTAGTAGATCAGTGGTGTAGATGTAGGAATGTCCTTATTATTGGCCAATAAATTATATTAATATTTTTGGGGGCAAATCTAGAGGTGAAATAGGTTAGTTATTTTATTGATAATTCATCAATAAATATTTTGTTTATGTTGATATTCCCGATAGGAAGTAAAATAAATGGGAATATAATTAGTTAGGTTAAACTACGAATATTGATGTTCGGATGCATAATACGGGTGTAGAAAGTTTAAGATAATGGTATGATATAGGAAAATTAGATTAGTAATAATATAGTTAATTAGTATAAGTCCTCAATTTATATTCCAAGTGGTGGATGCCATAAGATAGTACTTAGACTATTCAAGACTTAGTTAGAAATACTACGCCAAGGATAGAGGATTAGATGTTTGATGTTATAGTGTAATAGGAACGAGTTTAGTATTCATGTTATAGTTGAAGCATAGTATTGTTTGTTAGTTGTTTGTAGTATTGTTTGCGATATATGAACTGTTGTGTGTGACATTCATGTGGACATGTTATAGGATTGCACGTTATGCATTGCATGGGTAATAATGAAGATAATAAATGGTATTTACTACATGGGTTCGAAAACTGAAAAGGTTGCTCACACATAGGAAGCAGCTCGTTTGAGTAAGTTCGGAAACTGAAGACGTTTCTCTTGCTCAACGGGGGTTGAGTTTGGAGACTGCGGAGGTTGCTCTCACCCAAGAGTAAATGAATGTAATGTAAGTGGATCCATTTTTAGTGAGTTCGAAAACTAAAGTGGTTGCTCTCACGTAAAAATGAACCCATGTGGTGAGTTCGAAAACTAAGGAGGTTGCTCTTACCCAGCTTACAGATGTATTACACTTAATCATGTAGAGTTGTCATACAAGTTACAATTGCATTTCATGATTATATTCCTTATTGGACAATAGGTTCATTATTCCTACTGTGATGTAGGTATGCAAAAGATCAAAGATATACCAGTTGATGAGGCATTTGTGCGTTGCGGGTTTGGTGGCTGGTTAGGCTAAAAGGTTTAAAGAAAAAATGTAATGTTTGCAAAGTGAACTTTTGCTACGGTATTTTGTTACATTAAGGAAGTTTTCAGATGATGTTTAATTTTTTAAATATTAGAAATACAAGTTTTCCGCTGTTGCAATGTTTTAATGTTTTACAATACGATATGCTTTAAGTAATAAATGGTTTAACAAAAAGAAGTTTATTTATACATTTCTTGTTTAAGCTAGTTTTCAAACGAAAAGTTTTCCGCTATAATTTAAAAGAAAAAAGTTTTCAAAAATTGTGAGTTTTAAATTGAAAGAATAACAGGGATGTTATAGTAATAACCCCCAATCGGTAGCACCTGTAAAACCCCCAATAAGGGAGGCCAAAATTTCTTTTCAAGAATAAATCAATCAACTCAAAGACGCTATGCAAGATTTGATTCAACAAATGTGATTTATGACGCATCATAACACCCAAGCACCACATAATCACAATGAAAATTTTGAACAGCTAAAACATGTGAAGCTTTCCATCCCACCCTCCAAAGGTATATGCAATGGTGGCAATTTCTTAGATGGGGAAGAAAATGTGGAAAAGGTGTTTGCTTGCCACAACTACTCAAATAAAACTAAAGTTCAACTAGCTACCTTAAAGCTAACGGGGTTGCTAACTTATGGTGGGAAAATCTTAAAGTTAAAAGGAGTCATGTGGAAGAACAAGATATTCAAACATGGAGTGCCATGAAAAGCATGATGAGGCATTGATTTGTACCCAACCACTTTAGGCAAGAGATCTTTTTACAAATTCAAAGCCTAAAGCAACCAACTTTATTGGTTGAAGAATATATCACCGAGTTCGACACCTTAAAAATAAGAAGTTACCTCAAAGAACCAAAGGAACAGACAACTGCTCGATTCATTAAGGGTTTGACTTTTTATATAAATAATGTGGTGGAACTACAAGTTTATCACAACATGGAATAAGTCATACAACTAGCACTCAAGGTAGAAAGACAACGCAAAAGATAAGATTTTATTCCTTCTCATCTTTTTATCAAGCAAAGTCAATCAAAAAATCATAATCGAAGTCTGATCCTAAGGATGCCCCTCCTAAAATTTTGGCCAACAAGAGTATGGGAGAGAAACTATTAAAAGAGAATGTCTCTCAACCTATATAAAGAGACATTGAATGTTTCAAGTGTCTCGACGGGGGGTAT
This sequence comes from Begonia loranthoides, assembly GCA_022433065.1. Lineage (NCBI taxonomy): Eukaryota > Viridiplantae > Streptophyta > Magnoliopsida > Cucurbitales > Begoniaceae > Begonia > Begonia loranthoides. Next base: position 12,668,607 of record CM039473.1, read on the forward strand.
ATCACTTCTCAATACCCAAACCGATGAGTGATGATCATCTGAGAAGAAGACAATGAGGTTGAGAGTGAAGAAGAAGAAATAATAACACCAAACACAGAGGAAGAGGCAATAATCTATGTGCAAGAAGGGCCTTTATTAATGTTGATCCATGGAACTCTCTCCGCACTTCACAATAATGAGGATTCTTGCCAAAGGGATAATATTTTTCATGGCCAATGTCTAATCAAGAAAAGGTATGTTCTTTAATTATTGATGGAGGAAGTTGCACCAATGTGGCTTCCATGGATCTTGTGGAAAAATTGAAATTATATACTACTAAGCATCCTACACCTTATCATTTAAAGTGGCTTAATGAACATGAAGACATGAAGGTAACAAAGCAATCTAAGATTCTGTTCTTTATGGGTGAATATGTAGATGAAGTGCTTTGTGATGTGGTACAAATGAATGTAAGTCATCTATTACTTGGGCGCCCGTGGCAATTGAACAAAAGGGCCATGCATGATGGATTTACCAACTTCTACTCATTCTGGCATAAAGGAAGATTGTTTAAATTGGCTCCTCTCCATCTGGATCAGATTGCTAAAGATCTCGAATTGAAGAAAGAAGGTATACTTTTCTTAATGAATTTGGAGTTGAAAACAAGCCATGAGAAAGAAGAAGTGAAGAAAAGGTTTCCTTGCCAAACTTGATATTAAATTTAGAGTTCATCAACTCATCTTTGTGCACATATATAGAAAAGGAGAATGAGTTGAGCAATAAGCATATAGTGGGAAAAAACAAGAGCTATTAATTTTGAAGAGGCTTAGAAAAGAGGTAGAAGAAACAAACAAAATATATGATACTATGCCAAAGAGGTACATGCTATTAACTACATTATTTTCTTGGATTCTTAGAATTGGATGGATTAAAGTACTTCATGATATTGATACTGATTTGGGGCTTTGGAATGTCATTTTTTGTAACATGGTTGATGTTGATCTCTTTAATTATGGTGAAAATTTTGTGGATAGCAATTTTGGCATGCATAGTGGTAGGACTAGACGAGTGTTGTTGATCTTAATATTTATTATTGTTGAACTTGGTGCCAATATTTGGAAAGGAAGGACTTATGTTCAAGTGAATAATCCTCTGATTTACAGCAAGGAAAACTTAGTTTTATTGCAGTTGAGGAAGAAGTTTTTTGTCAACCAATTGAAATCTGATCTTATGCTACAATCTGTTTGGTTTTCAAAGATATTGGAATAGTTTATTGATAATGCAAACAACTTTGAGTATTTGGAAGATTTTGAAGTCTTTGCCACTGCCATATTCCAAAAATTATCACTTTACTTTAGTGAAGGAAACTATGGAGGAAAACTTCTAGATTTGAGGTCAAATCCTCTTCAACCCCGAGAGGAGGATGTTGTAACGACCCGGATTTTCGTAAATACTTTAAAATGCGTGAAAATTTGAAATTTTCTTTTTGAAACCAAATCAGAGAGCACCTAAGTCTAGATCGCTACCAGCCATTCGTAAAACTTGTTATAAAAACCCTATTAATGAAACCATGCGGAAGCGAAAATAAAAATCGTTTTGTAAAACATAGCGGAAGTGTTATGAAGAAATACTAAACCATTGAAATACCACTTTTATACAATTTACTACTTGATTTAATTACAACATTCATAACTTAACTTAGTTGAAATGGTTTTTCTTTACCCATTTTCTATGCCTGGCCAGCCACGAACTCCCTCGCGCGTGCAAATCCATCATCCCTGCCTGTTAGGTGTTCATCTTTTGCTACTCCTAGTCCGTGCATTCCAATAGCGTACTAGTACCTACATCTACACCACAAGCAACTGTATGCTCGAAGGCTTAGCAAGGAAAAAGAGAAATGCAATATGAATGTCACTCTTTAGTCCTTTTAGAATAGGAGCCACCCAGATCGATCCTTTCATTAAGTCATTAATCCATTTATTACTTTACTTCTTCTTTTTTTTGATCCCGTGGGACCCATTATTCTATTATTTCATTATTCCATATCTCCATACTTGTACTTCGAGCTAGAATTGGGAGGTTTTTCTCGTGCAATGGCATAGTGGTCGGACCTAACCTTTTTCCTCGCATCTAGAACTCTCGTACATTGATTTTTGGAGCTATTTAGTTAAACCTACTTAACTAATTAATTAACATGCTAGACTAGTTATTAACATGCTCGCTAAATACAATTA
>CM039473.1:12671180-12841910 GCA_022433065.1 Begonia loranthoides
GTAGGTTCTGGGTTGTTTCAGATGCATAGGTCTCGTCCGTATTCTTCTGCAAGGCTAAATCAGGTTCGAGGATGAGGAATGTTGTCCTCGTCTTGTCCGTACCGTGTGAAACAGGTATTCAGATGCAAAATCGCATCCGCACTAGCGTCCGTACTATCATCCGAAAGTGTCCTAAAATCAGACAGAGGCAAATCAGATGGTACCTTAACTCATCTGCAGCTGTCCCAACTCGTCCGAAACTATCCAGGATAGAACAAATTTGATGCAGACGTTACTCCTCACGTCTGCATCGTCCGGACCCTCGTCCACGACACTACGACACAGTGTACTCAGGAGTCCAATTCACGTCCTGAGTCTCGTCCCAACTCTTCCCCATGTGTGCAACATATTTATCGATGATATGTCTCGTCTGCAGTGTCGTCCGTAACTTCACAATTCAGTGAAGTCAGGATGAGACATCACTTCCCCAAGTTGTCCCAAGCTCTCTAGAAGGCGCTCCACACGATTGCGGATGATATGACTCGTCCGCAGGCGTCTGAAAACACCCATGACAGCTCTTCTCACTTTTTTCTTGCTAACTCCTATCCTGTAAGCATTTCCCTATGAATACCCGTCATAAAATGACACGTCTAAATACGCGATGCAATACCCTCGTGCTCCCAACACTTGATTACATCATGTATATGAGGGAAATATTAGCAAAATTACCCCCAAACTTAATGCTCCGAATGTCCTCGGTAATACCTCGATAATTATCCAACTTTAAAAATATCGGTGTGTTACAAATGTGCCACAGATTCTATCTATTCATAACCGAGCACATAGATTCTCTAATGATATTTTTAGTGTTTATTTTTAAGGTGTTCAAAAGGGAATGATGATGAATAACATTCATCAAGCATCCAAATGTATTTTGGAGTTATTCAAGATCAAGCATAAATGGAAAATCATGCACAAGTTTAGAGGAAGTGTTGGACAATCCAAAACGACCGACAATTTGACCCACGATCCCTATTTGGATTATTTATGTAATACCAAAATTTTTTATAAGGAGATTAAGTGAGGGTGATTAGAAGTTTAGAGTTAAGAGAATAAGGATTTAGGAAATTTTGGATGAGGATATATGAAGAAAACTGGACATTTTGGTTAAGGAGTGAATTATAAATTGTTAAGGAAATTTTAGAAGAAGCGGTTGATCAATTTAAGGGCATTGGTCAACCCATTATGCGTGGCAGGAAATGCAGTGGCAAAGCATGAAGGGATCAGTTGATCAAGAGATCGACCATGAAAATTACAAAGCAACACATAGGTTGGGAGGCATTGGTCAGTTCGATCCAGTGATCCACAGGGAAAACTTGAGAATTTGGATTTTTACGACAGGGCGTTTGATCGTTGATTGACCAACAATTTGTAGAATTAAACTTACGGCAAAGTAGTCGATCAAGTGATCGATCGGCATAATGACAAATTTCTAGAATGTATTTTCAGCAGCGTTCCAATTGATCATGGGAGGATGCCAATCATTCGAGACTGTTGAACCTCATTTGAAATGACAACGGTTTCACCTTGAATTTCCCAAAGGGCTAAGTGAATCCATGCGGCAGTTTTGAGGTGTGCCACCTCTTGGTGGTAACTGAACATCTGTATCAGGGAGGCTTCTAAGGGAAGTTTCATGTTGATAAAATGAGAAGACAAAAGGAAGGAGGAAGTAGAGTGTGAAAGAGAAAGAGAGGGAGAGAAGCTTCTGGTTTTCTGGTTTTTCATAGTGAGCATTCGTCAAGAGAGAGTTGAGTTCTGGAATAGGAAAGGAGGAGTTCTTGCGCTCTTGGTTCCCTTGGGTTCTTCAAGTAATAAAATCTTAAATGATGGGTTAGTAGTAGCTTCTATTATCATTTTTGGTTGTGATATATACCAATGATCTTCTATGTTCTGATAAGTTTAATGATGCATACTAGATATTGTGAAGATTTATGTTAAGGAAGAGGAACTGGTTTGTTTGCTTTATTGTTGAGTTCTGTTCTGTATTCCTCTTCTAGTTGATGGATGCTGAGAGAATTAATTAAATACTAAAGGAAGAGGAACTGCTTTGGTTTAGTTTTGTTTTAATGATGGAAGAAGGTTCTGTTAATTTTAGTCCCTGGTTGATAGATTCGGTTGAGCATTCTGTTAATGGAAATGATGAAGTGGTTGATTGTTTTACTACCAGAATATTGTCTTGGTAATAAGGAATAATGGTACACATGATGTTAAGGTTAATAATATGTGATTTTATAATTCCACTAGGGTTTGACTGCCATATGTGTGAGTTAATGCTATTCTGTTACACATGTTGGATATTGAGGGATTATTATTGAGAAGCTGTTATGATTAATGAGCCATTAAGATTTAGGGTTATGATTAGTTCTGGGTGGATGAAAGCTTTTATGCGCATGTATGAGGAAGTGCGATTTTATAGATGGTTATTAATGATAAATGTTATTGATTTTAAAGGTATTGTGAAGGATAACGTTGAGTGCAAAAACTCCCTAAATCCGCTAGGTAAGCTATATTATATGTGTTTCGCCGAAAGGCCACCATCGCAAGAGTTAGGACTTGTATGCTGCCTGTATTTATTAGATTATTAGGTTGTGTTCACGTCTTGAGGATGTATTGTTGCTTGTTACTTGATGTTGTGTTTATTAGATCTTGGTTCTTTAAGTTAAGGACTTTAATATTGATCATGCTTTAAGTATTAAATTGAGGATATAGACTTGTATGCATTCACAAGCATTCATGTATCATGGTTTTTTAAATGTTACAAAAATGATTTTCATACATGGTTTTGGAAAAATGGTATAATGGATGCTTATACATACTAACTGGGTGGTGTTCTGGGTTAGTGGTATGGGACACTAGCCTAAGAACAAGTCATAGAAGGCTGATCCCCCAAAGTGGACAACATTCATTTGGGCTGTATGATTATCCATTGTACCATCAAAAGTAAAGGAATTAAACGTAACAAATGTAAATGGGTGTGTAGGGATTCAGGAGATTGGTGACGATCCTTGGTGGTAACACCTCTAATGGATACAGCTCGTCCCACGTAGCGATAGAGTGATGGTTAAGCTCACGTGGACCATAGGATGTATTCTTTCTTCTGTACTAGAAATCTCCAATGTTTGGACTGAGGAGATTGGTAACGGTCCTAGGTGGTAACACCTCTAATGGATACAACTCATTCCACGTATGTATGGAGTGACGGTTATGCCCACATGAACCATAGGATATACCATTTCTTTGTTAAACAAAAATGTTAACGGAAACATAGAAAAGATACTGAAATGAAAATGAAAATTGCATATGTTTTATAAAACTACATAGCATGAGCATTTGCATATTTTATATCAATTAATGAGCCTACCCGTGAAATTTTTAAATAAGAAATTTCACTTGTAAATTTTTGCATTAAAATCTGTCATAACATTGAAAAGTTGATCGGATTTGGCATGTAGTGGCCACGTACGCACATTTGGTCAATTGGTCAAATTCGTGAAAATTGGAAAGTTTCAAACGGAAAATTTCTTTAAGAAACAGAATTGGAGAATTAAGTTTGACTGATGATCGTTGTTTGGTGACGTTCAGGATGAGTCGGAAGTGAAGAATGAGATAATTAAAAAGGTGATATATATATTTTGATGTATGTGTGACATTAAATGAATAAGTAGGATTTAAATTAAATAAAGTGAAATTAAGGAATTTATTGGATAAAAGAAATAAATAAGTGGGGATAAGTGAAATAGAATAATGAAAGGATGAAAAATGAAAATGGCGGGAAGGAGAGAAAGAATCCCGCCAAGAATATTGGAGCTAAAAAGTCTAGGTGTGACTTTGTAAATGAAAAAAAAAGAAATAGAAGAATCGGGAGAAGAGGAATAGGGTTCCTCTTCTCCCTATTCTATATTTGGCCGAGAGGAATTGAGAGGGAGGGAGGAGACGCCGGCCGAATGATTTTCATGAGAAAGGAAATCAGCGACTAGACGACGACGGTTGACGTCGTTTGAGGGGTCCGAGATGCGACCGAGGAGGTTGCGAACGAAGGGTAGCCGAGATAGGGGACTCGAGATTCCAAGCGATCCCTCCAGCTACGAACAAGCAAGCATCAAGCATGACGGTTCGTGCGCTCTGTCCAACGGCAAGTATTCCAACCACTGGCGACAAGAGCTCCGTCCCGCCTCGCCTCGCCATCCCTCCGATTCCGGCGAGAAACAGAATGCAGACTCTGTTATGTTCTGGGGGTGAGATGGATACTCTCTATTCTAATTTTAGTTTCAAAAATTGTTTCTGGCTGGTTGATTTGGTTCTGTCTTGCTATTTGAATGGAAGAAAACATAGGATACTTTGCTGTTTTTGGATTGTTTGCTGCTAGTTAGGACTGAGTCTGATTCTATTATGTTGAGGGATTTTAGTTGAATTCCTGCTCTGTAACGTCCCCGGTGCTCCCAGTACAATATTGTCCGCTTTGGGCCAAAGCCCGCATGGGTTTGTTCTTGGGGTTAGCCCAAAATGCGTTGTACTAGGTAGGGAGGGGATCCATGCTTATAAACCATGCATTTTCTACTCTCCCAAGCGATGTGGGATTGTGCCCCCCTGATATGGGCCAGACCCACACCTGGGCCTTTCCTGACCTTCACAGGGTGGGATGCCACATGCTCACTAATGAATTCTAGGTTTTGTTCAGTTTGTTTGGTTCATTAATGAAGTTGAGATATTGATTGTTTGCTGTTTTTGTTGGATTGTTTGCTGCCAGTTGGGACTGAGTCCGATTCTATTATGTTGAGGGATTTTAGTTGAATTCCTGCTCGCTAATGGATTATAGGTTTTGTTCAGTTTGTTTGGTTCATTGATGAAGTTGAGCTATTGATTGTTGGTTTTGTTTTGCTGCTGTAAATGTGATAATGCCGATGATGAATGGTTTGGATTTAGTTTCCACTTCATTTTTTTGCAATCTGTTGTCGTTGTTAGCTGAAAATTTGTTCGCTGTTATTCTGCCATAAGCTATTGTGAAGAACTAAGAACAATTCTGTTTGGATCTTGTTTGGTTAATTAGAAATGGCTGGAAATGACTGAAGATAACCTGTCATTGATTGTATTTGTTTGGTGGAAGAGAACGTGGATGATAAGTTGTTATTTCTGGTTGTTGTTGGACTGAATAAATTATGCATTTCCACTGTTCTGTTAGACTTCTGTCTTGAGTGAGAAATTTATGAATGTTATCCGTGGTTTATCATAATCTGTTTGATAAACATTATTGAGAAAACTGATGACTTATTAGATTCTAAATGTTAGTGCTATTAAGTGGAAAGGAAAATGCAAATAACTTAACATGTAGTTGCTGTCAATGCACAGTGATGCGTAATTCAATTCATGATTCTGTTTTGTTGTTGTCTTTAGATTAAATTGGCTAATAAAGAACTGTTTTGGAATTCTACACCAGGGAAGTTAATTGGTTCATCGCTGTTTGTTTGATAGATTATGAGAGTGATTTTGTGAACTCCCATGAATATGCTCCTTGAATTTATTCTAGCTTTACATCCGTTGTTTAGTTTGTCATTGGTAGAGTTGAATGGTTTTAAATTGAGTTTGGTTGCTATCTTGAATTTGGATTTTAAATTGATAGCTGTGATGAGGATGCAGGTTCTGTCAAATGAGACTTTGAATTTTAGAAATTGCTTAGGTATCAAAAGTTGGATTTTGAGTTTAAAGAATGTTGTTAGATAGAGTTGGAAATTTTATTGGGATTCTTAGACGGGTCACTTACACGTCAGTTGGGTTTCTATTCCCGGTATAGAACCCTCCACTTATTTTCTAGAATTATTCATGAATTCTCGCATTTATACCTTTGTTAGGCTTGGACGATTTTGGCGAGTGTGATGCAATTCCAGAGGAGACAGTGACTCCAGTTAACAAGAAAGAACACCGAAAATGTAGGGATTTCTATACCTCTTGCATTGCATTGCATCGCATCCCGTTTTCAAAATGATTATTTTATGGAATACCACACTTGAAAAATGACGAAGACTGTTCAACAACAAGTCAGTTTTTATTAGTAGTATGTTTTTCTCACATTTAATTCCGTAAATGGTTTAAAATTATTGTGCATATACTGAGGGATGGATCCTCTTGATGGCTTGGCACTTTAGTGCTTAAGCATCACGAGACTGTCCCTTTTGAAACCTTCTGCTGCGTGAAGGTTGATTGTTTGATGTGCGATAATAAATCGGGGCATTGGTGACGTGTCTTCAAGTTGAAAGCCCTTGAAGTCGTAAACGGTATGGGAGAGTGATGACGTCTCCTTGGGTCTAAAGCCCCTAAACCTGGCCAGGGTTTGTCCCACGGATTAGACGGTTGTCAGTTGCTGAGACTCGTTTAACCTAAGTACCATTTCATTTGACGAGTGGCGTGACGGTTGAGTTTTCTCGTCGGCAACCCTTGTCCATTTGAAGTTTCCAGGTATCTTAGCTGTTAAAAAAGTCCATATACATATATAGTGATCAATTGTATCCGTTTTACTTGATTATACGATTATACGAGTTGTGTCGTGCAGCCTGGTGCGCCAACAACTCGGGTGACGTACGAAATCTACGAATCGTCGTCTTCATTCTTGCCTCATAAGGTGTTGTCATCGACGAGTGACCACCTCTTATGTGCTGAGTGGCAGGTGAGTTCTTGAGTGACCAACCTTTTTCATTGATGAAGTTTTCGTACAAAAAACGATGTGAGCATATCTTTACAATATAGCTGTCTATGTATACAGCGAGTTTTCGATAAAAGCCTCATCGGGGCCTATGGGTCGATTTGATAAAATGATAAAGATTTTTGAAGTGATTTAAAAATTCATGTACTGATAAAAAGGAGAAACATAACCATCTTTTCGAAAATAGAGAAAAACCAGTTTTGCATGGGTGCATCTAATATAGCTATACTTTACTGAGTTAGTCACTCATCCTAAACGACTTCTCCCTCAAAACTTCAGGTAAAGACAAGAGTAGTTGAGGATAAGAAGCTGAAGCACTTTATTATTTCTATTTGAGTGATTTATCGTTATTTGGTAAGGACATTGATATTTTTGTTTGGTTTGTAAACCTTATACTGTTGGATTGGATTTGTTGCACAGTACTTGGATTACATTTAAATTTATGCACCGTTATTTTCTCGTGATCATTACTCGGACCTAGGCCCATATCTTTTGGGCCAAATAAACTATTTATAAGTCTTTCTCTAAAACTCACGCCTTGGGCTGGGTGATCAGGTTCTCTACGAGGACCGGGTCGCCTGACCCGGCAGTTCTGTCCGGTCCGTCTTCAAGTCGTGACAAGCCTTAGGCTCATAGTTAAGTCTTGTGATATAGGTACATGCGAGATCAGGAAAGAGAGCAGATGATAAAGGATTTGCACGCGCAGACCATGTGGCTAGCTAGGCTAAAGGATTAAAAGAAAAGGATACAAAAAAGGTTATGTAAAGAAATGGTTAATTGTATAAACTATTTATTGCCTTAAGGTATGACATGTTTTATAACTCGTAAAAGTTTTAAAGAAAAGAATATCATTCACAGTCATTTAAATGATTTCAAGAATGAAAAGTCTTCCGCTATGCAACTAAGAATGAAAGAATTTAATTAAAAAGAAAAGTTTTAAATTTTACACGTTTTCAAAATGTCACATTTTAAAGAAAGAAAAATCGGGTCGTTACAATTAAGATGTCTTAAAGGTCTTATATCAAAAAAGCATTCTTCATAACAATTGTAACTAACATCTCAAGATTTCAAGAATGGGGTGTTTTGATAAAATTGGATTTTGTTTGCTATGCCCAAAGTTCCCTAAACAAAGAGATATGTTTCTGTTAAATAGGCTCAATCTCACTTACCCGAAATTGAAACCCAAATCAATTTGAAGACGCACCTATGATGTGTCACGAGGAATTCTTCCAAGATTTCAATCAAAGAGGCTTTCAAATTATTATTTGATTTTTTATTTTTCAGATTCAAAGATTCAAGATGATTTAGAAAGCACACCTAATGAAGTGGATCAAGAGATACCAAAACATGTGTTTACTAGGCAAATTGATGAGGAATCCACCAAAGAGGAGGAAAGGCCACGAATTTCAATTCATTCAAATTATAGTGAAGTTTAAATTCATTTATATCTTTACTTGGTTAGTTTTTTAAAGTTTTCCTAGATAGTTTAAATTCAAGTTATTTTAAATTTTTGATAGATAAATTTAGGATTCAGTTAGGGACTTGCATAAACTGAACTCTATCTTAGTTTAATTGCTTTTCTTTTATTGGGGGCTATTTATACCCCACCAAGACTTAATGAAAGTTAGTTTTTAATGAATTAAACCCTATTAGCTATGACTATTCTCTTTCTCTTGGATTATTGATAATCCTCTTGATTGAAACCCTAGAGTTCAAGTATTGTGAGAATTACTTGAGCTAGTTCTTTCTTGTAATCTTCTAGTCAATTTCGATTGATTGTAATCAAACTCTCTTTTCTTATTGGTGAGAATTTCCTTTTTGATTAATCAATGAGTTCTTTGGTAGAATAGAAAAGTTGTAATTTTAGTAACTTTTTCCTAAGCTGACCGGTCAACACACACATCTCACCCGGTCAACTACAAATCGTCCAGAGGCGACAATTTTCGAACCTGTGACTTTTTCAGTTGACTACCCCCTTAAATTTTGGTCAATCGCACAGATCTGAGGCTCTCCTATACTTTAACTATTTTTGCATCACAAATCAGGTAGAGAAACAACAAGGGATACTCGTCGGTTCTCCCCCCTTTTCTCTCCCTCCCCTCTCTCGCACAAAGCCCATTTGAAGAAAGGAAGGAATTCCTTCCTTTTAAAAAAAATTAAAATTAAAATAAAAAATTAATTACTTTATTTTATAAATATATTATAAATATTAAACGAAATGCTTAAATTCTAACCCAACGCAACCCGAAAAAACTTGACAAAACTTGGGACAAAATCTCACAGCTTCGAGCCGCAGGAGTGACGACTCTCTTACTTAATGATCACATCACATAAAAAGTTTCTTTTTATTTTCTTTGTTCAAAATGTAGACGAGAGGAAAATATATCAGAGTAACTAAAGCAGAACCAGATAAACATTTTAAAACATTATTTTTATCATTTTAAACAAAAGTTCATCGTTTACACAAAATCTTTACCGTTTTCAAAATCATGTACAATTATTTCAAAAGGCGATTTTTACATTATGTGAGCCATAACCCTCTGGTCAAATCCTCTGGCTAACCCAAGTGCTCATCGTGAACTATTCCCTCCTCAGGTACATAACTCATATCTTGTATATTATCTACACCACCAGCAAACTGTGAGCCTAAAGCCCAGCAAGAAGTAAGATACAATATGATGCATGCATATATCTAATTATGCCATAATGGAATCCACCCAATCTGTCTTTTACTCACTGTCTTATACATTAAACTCATACATTGAGTTGGGATATTGAGAATATTTCTCACAGGGAGTATAGTCCTGGCCGAAAACTAAACCTCAGGAGATAGTGTAATATCCTGAATCTTTCATGATATTTTGCATTGAAGTCCTAAGTAATGATAATTGAGGATTTTTGGAAATTATAAAGACGATGTTAAATATTGGAATGCAATACATGGAGTTTTAATACCAATAAGTATATGAGTATTTGATGATACTAGTGTGATGGGTTACTCTTGCGAATTAGGGAATTTCCATTGTTTAAAAGAATCAATTGGGATGTGATCAACTACTGGATACCTTATTGGAGAATAGGAAATTAAATAGCGTCATTATCAATCGTGAAGTCTTGGAAGACTAATTTCATCCTTGGGTCGATAATCATCCGATTGATGTGAATTTGGAAAGTGAAAATTGAGTTAATTTATGGATAAATTATGAAGGATCAACAAAGTAATTCGATTAGTGTTAACAACTTATTAAGTGTGTGAATATTTTCGTGAATAAATAATTGTTGAGTTGAATGATTTTGGAGGATGATTGTGGCTGTCGATCGTCGATAGACAATGATCTACTGGTAAATTGGAAAATAGAATTAGCAGTTGATCGATCAAATTAGCAGTCAATCATGGACAAGGAATCGATTGTCCGACATGTTGAGCGTCGGCCTGATAACGTATAACTGATGCTTAGGAGTTTAGGGAGTCGTTGGAAAACAATAGGTCACGCCTCCTCCACGTCTACTGAATGGTTAGAGTGTATTTAGAGGGTGTTGGGTAGAAAATAAGAGGATTTTCCTTCTAGGATAGAGTTCTTTTGTTGTCTTTCTGGTTCTATGTTTTTGGGTGAATCATTTCGGTAGCAATGGAGGAGATGATATTCTGGGAAACTCTGCTGGTGGATTGGTGCAAAAGAAATCTATGACAGGAGAGAAAATTAAGCAAGGTAAGGGATGATGCATGTTCTTTGTCCATAAGGACCTACGTCACTGGAGTAGGTTTAGTTTGTTGTATGATTTCCTTGATTATTCCATGCAAGTATTGTTTCTTTTAAAGATTACTACTCATGTTCTTCTCTATGTGGTTAGTTGTTCTTCTCTATATGAATTGTTTCTTCTCTACAAGTCTTGCTTCTGAAATGTTTATTTTCTGCTCATGTTTTTCTCTGTTGATTTATTTCCTACTAACTACTGCATCGATGAACGATATTCTCTGTTAATGATTCCTTGCAAATATAATATTCTATATATATGTCTTTGTCAATTTATTTCCCTACAAACAAGTTGTTTTTCTTCAATGTGAATCTTGTAGTGAATCTATCTTCCTTGATAAACTAATATGTTAATGGTATATTCATGAAGAAATGGGTGTTGAGTAATTCTTTTAGAAAGTATATGCCCCTGTGTCAATTAAACCCTAAGTGAAAATGTTTCAGTTGGATGAATACTCCCTGTGTGCTCTCTGTTAAAAGTTTAGATAGATGGAACCTATTAGTATGACTGCTGGAATGTTATGTAGATGAAATTACAGTGTAATTCCTTTCGATAGTATCTCTTTGTGTTCTTAATGCATGGTAGGTTTTGTCATATAATTATTGTTGCTAAGTGTTAGTATTTCACCACCAAAAAAATTGTGAATACTATGTTAATATTCTTTGGAAATGAAAATTGTGAGTAATATGTTAATGAATTGTGGATAATATGTTAAAAGTAACCTATGAAAGACAAATGAAAAATTAGGAGTGTAGAATTCTTGTTAAGGTAAATTAATTGAAATAATTAAATAAAAAGAGCATTATGATGGCTTCCATTTAATGATATTTTGTTGACAGTTATAATTAGTGTTCTACCTTGGTAACATGTTAGTAGTGACACATGCATAGTATTAAATTATTATTAATTCCATATTTGTGTCTCAATGTTTGTTAATTGACTGTATGTTTGCTTGTGATATATGAACTACTGTGTGACATTCATATAGACATGTCAGTAGGGTTGCATATCATGCATTGCACGGAATAATAATGAACTTAATTGGCATTTTCAATGTAAGTTCGGAGACTGAAGAGGTTGCTCTCACATGGAAAACAACCCGTTTGGGTGAGTTCGAAGACTGAAGAGGTTGCTCTCACCCAACGGGTGGGTGAATTCGAAGACTAAAGAGGTTGCTCTCACCAAAATTTGAATAAACGTAAACGTAAATGGATTCATTTTTACGTGAGTTCAGATACTGAAGAGGTACTCTCACGTGGAAACGAATCTGTGTGGTGAGTTCAAATACTAAAGAGGTTATTCTCACCCAGCCTACGGATCTATCAGATATATGCATATAGAGTTATCATAAGCATTGCATCCGCATTTCATTTATATCTCTTATTGGGCAATAAGCTCATTATTCCTCCTGTGATGTAGGTATTGATTGTGATCCAAGTGAAGTGAACGTGAAAGAAGAATGATGCGATGCAAGCTTGTGTCACCATGCGCAGATCGACCTCGGGGGTTATGGCTCACGAAGAAATAAAAGCGTTTAAATTGTTTAAAGACTTTATATTATGATTTTCAAATATTTTAAATAATATTGTTTGAAAAACAGTTTAATGTTTCGTGTATGTCTACTCTGATGTTTCCTTTAAGTATTTTTGAACGGGTTTTAAAATGATAAGATTTTATAGAATTGTGAAATGGATATATGGATGTGTAAAATAGAAATGGGATGTTATAGACAGACTCTCGCATCCCGACGAGGAAAGGGTAATAACATCTCGAGTCTCCTGGTTAGAGTCCAAACTACCTCCCCAACCCCCAATTCCTATTACATTTATTTAGTTCAGTCTCTCCCGTGCAATACATGTGAATACCCACCATATGGTATTCCTATTTGTTTATAACCATGATGCATGTCAATGCAATGCAATATTAATCACAGCAATATAGCAGTATAGAACATGGGAGCAACAGGTAATAGCAAGATACAAAGTCTATTGACATCAAAGCATATAACTAACAAAACTATAGTGATTCATATCATCAAGCAACAGAGCAGGCCCAATAGGGATTAAAACATTATTTCCAATCATTCTTTCTATTAACCATTATTTCTTTTCAAACTTTATACCATATTACTTTTAACCTCTTTTCTATTAAGAGTAATGAACTAACTAACTAACTGTACAGAGTCTAACAGCCAACAATCCAGTAAAAGCATAACCGCAACATCTCATACCATCAGACCAATACAACATGAATAAATAATCAAATGCATGACTCTTTAAGGAACAGGGAATTAAACTCGGCAGAGGCATTTGCCAAGACAATTTGCTATACTAGAAATGATTAAGTCCAAAGTAACAGAGTGTCTACTAACAAGCGAGAGCAAACTAGGCAACTAAGAGTTAAACTAACAGTTAATATCCACGAATTACTAAATAGAAAAAAACATCACACAACTCACAGATTATGCATAATTAACAGGGGCTAAACCAAGTGAAAGTAACATTCTACGATTCACAAAATATCATTTTCATTTAATAACACAGACTCTGCTTTGTGGTGTAGGCCTCCTCTGGCCACGACTTGCCTACTCCTTACCTCACTTGAAGTTTCCTCACAGCCAAACTCCTCCTCACCAACAGGCAGCGTACGTTGTTCTCCATAAGAAATCCAAGACAGCAGCTCCTACACTTTTGCTCCCGCACTATCTATCAAAGACCCTTTCTCTCCTTTCTATTTCTATCTCACATTTTCTCTCTTCTCTCGCTCATTTTCTCTCCTTCTATTTTCTCATTCTCTCTTCTCTGTAACTGAATGCCTTCACCCTCCACATTGTCTTTCATCTTATAGTAGAGAAGAAGCTTCATTGAGAAGCCTTCTTTGATGGACATCCCACGAACCACGTTGAGGTGGTCTAATAAACAATTACCACATATAGTTTTGGGAGTATCGAGGGAAAATCCATAAGGTAAAACTTAAAATTGCAGCTAGAAGAAAATTGGAAATTCGGCAAAGTATGTAGAAGCAGCAAATTCCTGGTCAACACGCACAGTCAACTGGTATTGTAATACCCCGACTTTTCATATCGAAATTTAATAAGGATAAATTAGATTATTTGAATAATTATCGGGGTATTACCAAAGACGTAATTGATAGATTATTACTTAGGGAATTTATTGGATGATAATTAAGATTTAATTGATAGAAATTAATTAAGGAAATGGAATTGGGAAATTTAAATTGGACTTGTAAAAATTGTTAATGTAATATCCCGAATTTTTATCAGAATTTCAAAATAATAAATTGAAAAATAATTGGGGATATTACTATGACATTACTAATGACGTAATCAATATGATATAATGTAGGAAATTAAGGTTAAAGAAAGTGGGATTCATTAGAATTAATATGTGAAGATTAAAGGAACTAATTAATTAAAGGAAATTAAATTAAATGGAGAAGTGAATTTGAGAGGGAGTGAACCGGTTCCTCCTGAACCGGTTTCACTTAAATGAATGGCCCGCTGGCCATTTGAAAGAGAGAGAGAGAGAGAGAGAGAGAGAGAGAGAGAGAGAGAGATCGGACCGAGAGAGGGAGAGGGCGAACGACAAGTGTTCACGGTGACGAGGCGACGTTCAGCGGACAAGCAATGGCCGGCGATGAAATGGGCTGCTGTGATTGCGGGCGGCGGTATTATCCGATGGGGTCCCGCGAGCTCACAGGATGGATCGACGAGCTCCGTTGAGGTGAGTCATTCTGTCAATTTGAATTAGTTGGTGATGCTGGGAAACGAATGGCAGAGACGGATTGGTGAACTTGATGGCAGTGGAATCCTTTGGTTGGGAATGGCAGGGACGAAGTTGTTCGATAGTGTGTAGGGGATGAATTGGGTAGGGCTTGGTTCACTAGGAGTGTTGGTTCAGGTTCAGTCCAAGTTAGTCCACCATTGAGGGGGTTAATTTAATTGCTCTAGCTGGCATCATACTGGTTTTCCAAGTGGCATCTACGTAGCATACACAGGTTGGACCTCCGTCGTATGCTTGTCCAGCGGTGTACGTTTCTCGGCTATTAATTCATGTAGCAGAAATGTGTTCTGGGTGTTCTGTCTTCTTGGGTGTGCTTTCTGTGAAAGAAGAAGCCGAGAGCATAAACAGAGGAGAGGTTGGGAGGAATTGAGAGTTGTTGCAGAAGAGAAACAAGCAGAAGAAGAAGAAGATGAACATCCTGTTTTGTGTTTCTTTCAAGTGTTGGCTGGTGAGTGATTTCCTTCACTCTTCATTTGAGTTTTATGAGTTATGCACTATTTTCTCCTCTGTTAAGACTTGGAAAATCTATTAGTATCGTTGGTATTGTTGGAAAAGGGTTAGTGAATGTTGGAATTATAGCCTCTATTGATAAACAAAAACGTCTGTGAGTGTTGTTGTGCCTTCTTTGGCTGCTGCTCTGTTATTCCTGGGTAAGTTGCAATTCTTCCTTTGTTGTTTGGATGATTGATTTTGGTTGTGGAAATTAGTTCATGTGAATTTAGATTCTGAAATTAGAAAAGAGGTCACTGTCTCCTTAATTGGTATTGTATTGGCTAATGGATCTGGTCGGTGAATGGGTTATTGGATGTTGAAGGTGTTGACATACTCTGTTGACTAATTTTGTTGGATAATCTGTTATGTTATTTGATTTTGGGTTGTGACAAATTATCTTGTTTCTTGTTGGTGTGCCGTTGCAAATTATATAATGGCCAATGGACAAAGAGCTTGTTGGAGGAGGATGACCGAACTGATGACAGTTTCTAATGGTTGTGTTGAGATGTGCTGGGCATGCTTCAGATAACGAGGTAATTCTCTGTTTGATATTGGTTTAGAGTATGTTAAGTGAAAATATTAAGGATAGTGGGTTGTCATTATTTTGGATGTCTGGTAACTGTTATTCCTTGAGTTGTGGCTATTAGAGACTGTTATATAGTTAAGCCTTTGTAATTATTGTTGGGACTTTATGTTTGGCTTTGGCACGAGAATGGTAAGGTAGTAAGGCTTAATTATAGGATGACTTATTCATTTTATTGTTGGGTAATGTTGGTTATTGCTATATGTGGCTGTGAAATAACTGTTTGTGCAAAGACATCCTGTAAGTCGTTGTTGACTGTAAGTCTTGAATGATTAAGGAAATATGAAGATGACTTATATTCACTTGGTAATTTCGTGTTTAAGTAGGCATTAACTGGTTCTCTACTCTGCTATGGAAGATATGGATTTATGATAAAATATTATTCGGCTTTGTAAAATTACTTTATCCTGTCATATTGATGGAATGAGCCACATCGTGAGGTTTGCTATTCCGTTGTCCATATTCAGATAGTTAAAGTGTTAAATCGTACAAGTAAGATTAATAATACGTGATTTAAATGATTTTGAAGATATGAAGAAGAGAGAAGAAACAGAAACGCGTTGCGAACGCCATGTAAGTTGATACGACTGTATTTTGGTCTTCGGACCCTACATCACAAGAATTAGGATTGTGTGTTGTGTGTTTATTAGAGTTAGGTTCTTTTAATGATATGTTTATTAGACTTTTATGTCATATAGGATTGTATGAATTCACGTGCATATTGTATGACATAATAAATCTATGTAAATAGGCGTGTGGGGGTTCAGGAAAACAATGACATCCCATTGTCATATAGGTCCATGTTGGATGGATTAGAGAGACAGTAAGTTAGCCACATGGGATACCAGGGTTCATTGCTTCCTGCTCTGAAATCCCCAACGTTCTCGTAACAAAAGAGTGAAGACAGCATAAGGAAACCCTCTATGTATGTATATGTCTCCTTTGTGGAGTGACCGGTTCTTCCTCATGGCCCACGGTGTTTGTCATGTATTCTACTCTTGGCTATAATTGCATTGTATGATCATGCATATCATCTGCATTTCAATTTATCACTTACTGAGTGTTAGGCTCATTAGTTAGGTCTTGTGATGTAGGTATGAACAAGCAACAGATGAATAGGTTAAAAACAGTTGATGAAGGATTTTCATGGATGGATCTTGTGGCTGGCTGGGCTAAAGAGTTAAAGGAAAAGTATTTGAAAAAAAATTTTGTAACTTATTTCTTATTCTTTAATGTTTTGTTTTTATTCCGCTGCATTTCTTATAAAGAATGTTATGACTTCTGAAAGGAAACTAAGGAAGATGAAAGTAAATGGATAAAAGTGAAAGTAAAAGGTTTTAAGAATCAGATTTCAGAAGGAAAAAGACTCTGATATTTTTACGAAAAGAAAGTTTTAAATTTTACGTATTTTAAAGAAATAGAAAAATGCAAGATGTTATAGTTGGTATCAGAGCGTCCTGGGTTTTAAAATCGATTCTTTATATTGCCTACCAACACAAGCTTCGACGTAGAAATCTTCATCAACTGTAAGTATTGTATTAGTTGTTTTTCTTTATTTCATTATTTAAGTAATTGTTTTGTCTTGTGCAATAAAAGGGAATCATGGCCAGGAAGTTGTAAGTGACAAAGATGTCAGACGATTGACTAAGTTGGCGAGACAAGAATGTGTTGTGTGAAAAACGTATGAAAAATGTAATTTCATTTGTACAATATTTGGAATAGTTGTAATTGATGTAAACGATCGTAGTTTTCTTTTTGATAGAATAGAATGATAGATATGATGAAAGATAGACGATACTGGAACTGTTTGGGTTTTAGTGCAGGAATTAGCTTTGGGGGAGTAAAGAAACAGGGGAGACTCTGCCCAAATTTTGCTAAAGTGGAAAAAGGGGATAAGTAGAAATTAAAATTTTGTGTGAATTAGATAACTCGGTTTAGTTGTCTATACTATAAGGACTGCGGATATAAGAAATTAGGATAAGGAACTATTTTAGGTTGAACCAAGAAACTATTGAGTGTTGCTTCCTAGATAGGTTATATTTTATCATGGATTGGAAAATGGAATATCTGGTCTGCTTGAAGGAATGACTTGAATTAATTTCTATCGAATATAGTCTAAGTTCAATGTTCTGGTGTGTGGGGTAACTTAGAAGGGATACAAAATGGATAATAAGGCCTATAGTAGATTTGGTTTAAGTTCACTATCCCGGGTAGAATCCGAACAAAATAGCCAAAGACGTAATTACAATGATACGAATAAAAAAAAAAAGACTTACTCAGCTTCGACTATAAGGAAAATGGTTACGATGTATGACAGTTAATTCAATGTTGTCACGACTTGCCTCAAATCGTGTAAGCATTTAAGATAAAGCTTTATAGAGGTGTAAGATATGAAGGAGTGTTGTGACTTAGTAAATTAGTTGGAAAGTTTGACTAAGTTGAATTGCAATTTGCTTTTTGTAAATTGATGAATTTGGAAACTGTTAGATCTGGAGATTTTAATTAATGGATCTATGGAATTCTCTTCACATCAAGGGAAAGCATGCTATGGGCTGAGGTTGAAGACTCTATCTAAGAGTTTGGCTAACACACTGTATGGCTAACATTAATATTTTTCTCTGATTGGAAGTTAGCAATATATAATTTGGCGAACGATTCTAAAATTGGAGTTGAAAGTCTGTCATCTGTCATATATATAAAGATTGTGCGTTGTAAAACAAGATATGGGTTTGAAGATTCATTAAGGCGGTAACTCAAATATTCGGAGGGTTAGCTTACCGAGAGAATCGAAGAGTGGAAATTGACTGATAATCTGAATCTGTTGTTAATGGATTCAAGTGAAAAACAATTTGTAAGGTTAATAAATAAAGGATTAAGGATTGACTGACCGAGAACAGAAATGAAAACTGAAACGGATTTCTGGGACTAGATACAAAAACAGATTGATACAGATATAGAAACAAATACGGATTCAGAAACAAAAATGGCGACAGAGATGAAATGGTCAAAGAATTCAGTTGATGTTCGGAATTTGTTAAATTCAGTTAGAGAAATGAGTGATGTAAATTGAGATTTTATACTTCACGAGGATAATGGTTGAAACGCACTAGGATTGAGTGATGTATGGTGGTATGTTAAAACCAAGGTGGGGTTTGTGTGGTATATATTAGTTAGAATTTAATGCGGCAAATGTACGCATGCTAAATTCTATGTTAGGAAATTCAAGGAAAATAATGATAAGATAGTGAAGGACATCAATGCAAAAGATGTTTTGATTGTTTGAAGCGATGTTTTAAGTGAAATGCAAATGGTCTTTTTGTCAACAATTGTCATGATATGACTTATGAAGCCATAAATGGTTGCTCAGGGGTATATTGGATTGGGAATTAGGCGAATAAAGGTGTAATTTTATGAATAAGAACGAGATTTTGGAGGGTTAGGATCTTCAAAATGCATTAAAGTTATGCACATTACAATGGTTTGACATAAATTATTTTTGTAAAAAGAAATAAATTTTGGAAGGAGGCATTTCTTTTACGACAGATGAAGTTGATGATTTAATAACTCATATGTGAAATAGGAATTTTTGCTACACTTTGTACTCTACAGAAGTAAAAAGTGATGTAATATTTGGACGTTTCGTGTAAATATTGGATATGACAAGTTACATTGAGTTTAGATTGAAGAAATATTTACGCTAAGAAAATTTCGAGGACGAAATTTATATGAGGGAGGATTGTAATTGTTAGCCTAAGTGTGTTAGGCATATTTATATTTTGATGATGAGCAATTTAACTAAAGTGTAAAAGTTGTTTATTCATTGAATTAATAATTATCTTTCTTAATGTTTAAAATGGAAATACCCTTGATCAAGGGTATTAGGATTGTTTAATATGTTCTTCTAAGTCTATGCAATGATATGGAAGATTTGTATGACTTAGAGAATGCGTCTCGTGCAAGATTGAAGTGTCAAGTACACACACGGACGCGGACTAACAATGTGCGGATGGTAAGGAGGTGCAAACTGTGTTGCAGCGGACGCTGCGGACACCACGGACGCCATTTCAAGTCATCCAATTTGAATCTGCCATTTTGAAGATTCATGCGAACGAGTCACACGGACGAGGCGGACGCCATTTGGCGTCCGCATCCCTTCAGCGAAGCGGACGGGAGAAGAAGCTGACTAAATGGCCACGGACGCCAATCCATGACGTCCTATATGAATCTGTCTTTTAGAGCTCGACGCGGACGATTCATGCGGGCGATGCGGACGCTGGGTTTTGCATCCGATTTGCCTCTGTCAATTTCGGTGGAGAATGCGTACGATTCACACGGACGCTGCGGACTGGAGAATGGCGTTCGCAAGTACGCAGATTTCAGCAATGGCTAGTTTCCAACGGTCGGCTGCGGACGATCCTAAAGGTGTTGAGGACGTCCGCACTGTGCAAGTTTATAAAGGGAATGTGTGCTGAAGAGAAGATCAACCAAGCAATTCTTAAACGAAGCTCTGCTGAATTTCTGACTCAATATTGTGTACAAATTTGAGTGCTAAAAACATCCTCCAAACGATTTGAGTGATATCAATTGATTAAAGTGAGAATTGTTGTATTTGTGAGAGCTTGACATTGTTTGAGAGAAAAGTGTAACTCTTTACGAATTAGTTGTGTAATGGTTCGATTGACACCCGTGCAAGTTCAATCAGTTGTAACCAAAAGCGGTTAGTGGAATACATCTTCAAGGAGGACCTTGAAGTGCGGACGTAGGTGTGCTTGGCCGAACCACGTTAACAACTCGGTGTCGATATTTCTAATTTTATCTCTTATATCATTTGTTATATTGTGATTGTTTTGTGATTAAACTGATATTAGTTAGAAAAATTATTATCGCACGAAATTTATTAATAAACCTAATTCACCCCCCCCCCCTGGTTCAACCTCCCAGAGGTTAATTTCGATCCTACAATTAGTATCAGAGTAGGTTAGAACCACTTATTAATTGTGAATTAGGTGAATTTATATTTTTGATAATATGACATCCAACTCAAATAGTGCAAACATGGAGGGACAAGCAACAAATAGACCACCTTTCTTTAACGGTGATAATTATCCACATTGGAAAGCTAGGATGATGATATTTATTCAAGCTATAGATTTTAAGATGTGGAGAATAGTCCAAAATGATCCTTTTATTCCGTCTAAAGATGTAAATGGGGTAAAAGTACCAAAGGAGTTAAATGAAATAAATGAAACGGAAGGTCGTAAAGTTAGTTTAAATGCTAGAGCTGTTAATCAATTATATTGTGCTCTAAGTGCTAGTGAATTTAATAGAATACAAAGTTGTAATAGTGCTTATGAAATTTGGAAAAGACTTGAGGTAACTTATGAAGGCACTAATCAAGTTAAGAAAGATAAATTAACTATGACTGCACATGATTATGAGATGTTTAAAATGGATAAGGGTGAAACTATTGCTCAAATGTTTACTCGATTTACTAACCTTACTAATAGTTTGAAAGCTCTTGGAAAGGAATGTTCAGATGAAGATATGTGCAGCAAAATTCTCCGGTGTCTTCCAACGGAATGGGATCCAAAGGTTACTGCGGTGCTTGAATCTAAGGATCTATCAACTATGTCATTAGAAGAGTTCATCGGTTCTCTAATGACACATGAGATTAGATTGAGAGCAAGCGAAAAAGAAAAGGAGTTGGAGAAAGAGAATCCCAAAAAGAAGTCCCTAGCTCTTAAAGCCTCCTCAAGCAAAGAAGGTGAAGACTCGGAGGGAACGGAGCTTGATAAGGATGATGAGGAGGAAGAGCTGGCCTTGATAAACCAGAAGATGAGGATACTTCAAAGAAGAAAATACCAGGGAAAGAATAAGTACAAAGGAGAGAGACCTTATAACAAAAAGCCTCGAATTTGCTACGGATGTTGAAAGATCGGGCATGTAAAGACGGATTGCTATCTCGAAAAGGATAAGAAGAAGAACCGAAAAGATTCCAAAAAGAAAGCGCTCAAAGCCATATGGGACGATGATAGCGATGAGGAACTGTCAACCGAAGGAGAAGAAGTTGCCAACATGTGCTTTATGGCAAATGATGCTGAGGTAAGTGACTCTTCTTCTAATAAATATAATGTAGACTCTAGTGATGAGAGTAATAATGAAGAAGATGATGCATTTGATGAATTGTTTAGAGAATTTGATATTTTGACTAACAAGTATAAAAGGTTAAAGAAGGAAAATGAATTATTAGTGAAGAATCAAGCAAATAATGAAAAAGAAGGTGTAAATGAAAATGCTAGTTTAAAATTGAATAATGATGACTTAAACAAGCATATTAAGGTTATTGAAGAAGAGAATAATATGCTTAAGGAGGAAAATGAGAAACTAAATAAAATTGTATTGAATTTCACAAATGATAGTAAGAACTTAAATATGCTTCTAAGTAAGCAAAAATTGACATTTGATAAAGCCGGATTGGGATATCAACCTTTCCAAAAGAAAAAGAGTTAAAAGAATTTCTTTGTTAAATCAACTACTTGTTTCACTTGCAATGCTATAGGTCATAAGTCATTTGATTGTCCATCAAAGAATATTGGAAATCAAAAGATTGTTAAGTATGTGTGGGTTCTGAAAGAAACCAAATTTAACCCTTTAGGACCCAAAATGGTTTAGGTACCAAAGAAATTATCTTGATTTACTTTTTGTAGGTTAAAGCACCTCCCGCTAAGGATCAATGGTACTTGGATAGCGGTTGTTCAAGACATATGACGGGAGATTTTTCAAGATTCACCTCCATCAAGGACAAGAAAGGAAACGTGACATTTGGAGGAAATCAAAAAGGAAAAATAAGAGGTATTGGAAATATAGGTAATGTTTCCAACCTTATTATTGAAGATGCTTTACTTGTTGATGGGTTGAAGCATAATCTATTGAGTGTTAGTCAATTATGTGATAAAGGATATAAAGTTATTTTTGAATCTAAGTCTTGCATGTCATTGATGATTCAAATGGCAAAGTTTTATTTACTGGTTATAGACACAAAAATATCTATGCTATTGATTTATCTAGTATTTCTAGTGATGTTGAAAAATGTTTTAGAGCTAGTGATTCTTTAAATTCATGGACTTGGCATAGGAGATTAGGACATGTAGGCATGGATACCTTAGCTAGGATATCGACAAACAATCTAGTTAGGGGTCTTCCAAAAATCGTGTTTGAAAAAGATAGAGTTTGTGAAGCTTGCCAAAAAGGGAAGCAAACAAAAAGCTTATTCTCTTCCAAACAATATATCTCTACTTCCAAGCCTCTTCAATTGCTTCACATGGATCTTTTTGGTCCATCTAAAGTTTCAAGTTTAAGAGGAAAACATTACGCATTTGTAATTGTGGATGATTTTTCACGTTACACTTGGGTTTTCTTTTTGAGAACAAAAGATGAAACTTTTTAAGTATTCTCTTGTTTTAGGAAGAAAGTTCAAAATGAGAAAGAATTTACCATTATCACTATAAGGAGTGATCATGGTGGGGAGTTTGAAAATGAAAAATTTAATGCCTTGTGTCAAAAACATGGCATTGAACATAACTTCTCTTCTCCTAGAACCCCTCAACAAAATGGAGTTGTTGAGAGGAAAAATAGATCCCTTCAAGAACTTGCTAGGACTATGTTGAATGAGAATGATCTTCCCACTTATTTTGGGGCGGAATCCGTTTCCACGGCATGTTATGTTCTCAATCGTGTTTCTATTCGTCCCACTCTAGAAAAGACTCCTTATGAACTTTGGTATTGTAGAACTCCTAATGCTAGTCATTTCAAAGTTTTTGGTTGCAAATGCTTTATCCTCAATACTAAGGATAATTTAGGAATTTTGATTCCAAGACGGATACAGGAATCTTTCTTGGATACTCTATGTCTAGTAAAGCCTATAGGGTCTTCAACAAAAGGATATTAGTGGTGGAAGAATCCATGCATGTGACTTTTGATGAATTCATTCCTACTTCTAGTGTTGAGAGACCAACTCAAGATTTAGAGGATAATCTTGAGAATCTCTCTCTAAATGATAAGGGAAAAGAGATTCTTGAAAGCCCTCCTCAAGAATCTCAAGATCAATTCTTAGAGGGAACTTCTAGGGGAGATATTCATAATGACTTACCAAAGGATTGGAGGTATGCTAAAAGTCATCCCATGGTAGATATCCTAGGTGATCCTAACTTAGGTATGAGAACTAGAGCCTCCCTTAGAAATGAATGTGCAAATTCAGCCTTTATATCTCAAGTTGAACCCAAAAACTTTGTTGAGGCCGAAACCGATGAAAATTGGATATTTACTATGCAAGAAGAATTGAACCAATTTGAGAGGAACAATGTATGGGAGCTTGTTCCTAGGCCTAAAAATCAATCTATTATTGGAACAAAATGGGTTTTCAAAAATAAGCTAGATGAGAGTGGGGTAGCTGTTAGAAACAAAGCTAGATTAGTTGCACAAGGTTATAAGCAAGAAAAAGGAATTGATTTTGAAGAAACCTTTGCACCGGTCGCTAGGTTAGAGTCGGTAAGAATGCTTTTGGCTTTTGCTTGTTATAAGGATTTCACTCTTTATCAAATGGATGTAAAGAGTGCATTCCTAAATGGTTTTATTGAAGAAGAAATCTATGTTGAGCAACCTTTAGGATTTGAAGTTTATGATAAGCTTGATTATGTATATAAACTTCATAAGGCTCTATATGGACTTAAGCAAGCATCAAGAGCTTGGTGTGAGAGATTAAGCAAATTTTTGAAGGAGAGAGATTTCAAAATAGGAAAAGTAGATTCCACTCTTTTTGTCAAGCACAATGGTAGTGATATTATGATTGTGCAAATCTATGTAGATGATATCATTTTTTGTTCCACCAATGGCACGCTTTGTGATGAATTTGCAAATTTAATGCAAAGTGAGTTTGAAATGAGTATGAAGGGCGAATTGAAATATTTTCTTGGTTTACAAGTTAAACAATCTTATGATGGAATTTTCTTAAATCAAGAAAAATATGTCAAGAAGCTTATAAAACGCTTTGGTATGGAATCTTCCAAACCCTCTAGGACTCCCATGAGCACTACCACAAAATTAGGAAAGGATGAAAATGGAAAAGATGTGGACATAAAGAAATATCATGGTATGATAGGATCTCTATTATATTTGACCGCTAGTAGACCCGATATTCTCTTCAGTGTGTGCTTATGTGCTAGATTTCAATCTTCACCCAAAGAGTCACACTTAAACGCTGTCAAAATGATTATTAAATATTTAAGTGAGACTATTAGTCTTGGATTGTGGTATCTTAAGGGTCAAAATTTTGATTTAATTGGACACTCCGATTCCGACTATGCGAGTAGTCTAGTGGATAGGAAAAGTACTAGTGGCACTTGTCAATTTCTTGGAGAATCATTAGTTTCTTGGTGTTCTGAGAAACAGAACTCAGTTGCACTTTCTACCGCTGAAAGTGAATATATTGCAGCCGGGAGTTGTTGTGCACAATTGCTTTGAATGAAGCAAACATTGGAAGATTATGGACAATTATTCAAACATATCCCAATTATGTGCAACAACACAAGTGCAATCAATATTTCCAAAAATCCTATTCTACACTCTAGGACCAAACACATAGAGATTAGATATCACTTCATCCATGATCATGTTCATAAGGGTGATATCTCTCTAGAATTTGTTTCCACCGAAAATCAACTTGCCGATATTTTCACCAAACCTTTGGATGAAAAGCATTTTGTGGGATTTGAATTCGTCTTGGTTTGATCTTTATTGATAAAATATCTTCAATTCCATCTAAATGATCATTTCTATCTTTCTAGAATGTTGGATTGTTTATCTCTATGATAGTCTAAATTTTTGTTCTTCAAATTA
Organism: Begonia loranthoides; assembly: GCA_022433065.1. Classification (NCBI taxonomy): domain Eukaryota; kingdom Viridiplantae; phylum Streptophyta; class Magnoliopsida; order Cucurbitales; family Begoniaceae; genus Begonia; species Begonia loranthoides. Next base: position 12,696,442 of record CM039473.1, read on the forward strand.
TTCAAAATTCTTGAGGATTATTCTGTGCGAATGCCATAAATGGCATCCTCACCGTCCTCATACTCAAAATTTCAAGTCTGCTTCATTTCTGGTGAGTTGCGGAAGAGCCGGACGGCAATAAATTCCGTCCGCAAACGCATTTTAAAACAGACTAAGGACTTCCGAAACCCTAACTCTGCGTCCTCTTCTCGGCTTCTCGTCTCCCCGCAACCTCCGACGCCTCTCCATCGCTCATTTCGGTATTTCTCTCCTATTTTCAACTTCCGTTGTCATTGTTTATCAATTTATCATCCTTTGTTCTTGTTTGTCTAGCATTTCCTTAGGGTTCCACTCACTTTTTATCTTCAATTTCACAATGTCTTGTCGTACTCCTAGGAAACGCACTTCTCTTCAAATTTCTGAAAATACTCGAGTTTATAGGTCTCGATTATTCATCAATGACGAATGTAAGAAACGTTATGATGATGATTTCAAAAATCGTTCCCTGATTCCTACTAGGAAAATTGATTTTGAGCGTTTGTCTAGTCTAGAATTAGAGGATACGTATACCTATATGGGTTTACATAAGTTATTTTCTCTCGATGGTCCATATGTTGCGAAGACAATATGCATGTTTTATGCAAATTTGACATATACTGACCCTCCTCTAGTTGTTAAGAGTTTTCTCTATAGGCGAGAGATTGAGATCACTCCTTATCTCCTTAATGTATTCCTTGAGTGTCCCCAAGGTCTTTTGTCGGAGGGATATTACAATGCTCATAATCCTCCATCTTTTCACAAGAAGGAAGAGGGAGATGTTCTCTTGCGTCAAATCCTTCGAGATCCGATTAACGATTATCAAGTTACACCCAAGTCGAGACATCTCAACATTAGGGCACATGTTATTCATCATTCCCTCCAATACAATGTTCTTCCTCGTGCCGGTTACCGAGATCATGTTAGCTACATGGATCTCTATGTTCTTCAACGTATGTATTCCGACACTCCTTTCAATTTAGGGTATATCATCGCAGCTCAAATTGCCGACACGGCTGATAGTGAATCTTGCTCACTTCCCTTCAATTTACTACTCACCAACTTGTTCAAAGAGATGGACATTCCTATTCCTTTGTCCTCTAAATTTTGTGAACTCCGTCGTTCAGACATATATTCTCCGCAAACTTTGGGACGGATGGGAATCATTCGTGCTCCAAATGGTGAGTGGATTGCCCGGCAAGACAATTTCCCGGTTCCTCCCCATTCTCCAGACTCTCCTCCTCCACAGCCTTCAGGACCGTTCCTTACTCTTCACGCAAAGGCTGGACCCTCTTTCTTTCCAGGAGAGAGTTCTTCTTCGTCACATGGACCCTACGCTACCACTTCTGACGTAGCTCGGTTGCAGGCCACCCTGGATAAGCACACTAACTACCTGGTTCAGCTTATGTTGTCTATGCAATCCTTTACTACTTGCTTCGACACCATGGAGAGGCGAATGGATGATTTTGCTTGTGGCATATGGCACACCGGCATCTCTTCTCCGGTTGCTCCTCCTGAGGTTCCTTCGTCTTCAGCTCCACCTACGCATGATCTTGATGACGAGGACATCCCGGATGCATAGATTAGGATTTTATGCTTACTTATGTCTTTCGTTGTTGGCTTAGGAGAGTAAAAACAATTTGGTTGTAATTTCTAGTATTTGAATTTCATATTTGATTCTGTTATGTGTTGCATCGTTTGAATATTATGAATGAAATTGTCAAGATTTATGAGTTGTTACTATTTCTGCATATTCTGGCTCGTTTGGCTTAGATCCCTTGTGTTTACAGATTGATTTTGGCATTGAGGAGGAGTTTAAGAAATAAACATAACCATGCGAATTTTTTATCTACAATTTGTTATTTCCTATCTTGTCGCTAAAGCTTTTTGCTTAATTTTTATACGATGTTCACTATATGCTCTGTCCCCTTTACTTGTGATACACATAGGGGGAGAACCTTAAATTCAGGGGGAGAAACTTCAATTCCAAAGTATTACTTGATTCAGGGGTAGTTTCTCTTGGTCTCATATTTTGATGCCCTTTAAATTCTCTAGCCTTTCTTTTTGCTTATGACAAAAAGGGGGAGAATATTAGTTGTGCTTAATGTTTAGGGGATTTTGAAGATAGCATGTTGTTGCATGAACCAATTGAATGATAAATTGCATAAATGAATCAGGTAAATATAAAATGCAATATTTGATGCACATGCTTAGTTTTTGGATATAAACAACTTAATATGTTTTGTCATCATCAAAAAGGGGGAGATTGTTAGCCTAAGTGTGTTAGGCATATTTATATTTTGATGATGAGCAGTTTAACTAAAGTGTAAAAGTTGTTTATTCATTGAATTAGTAATTATCTTTCTTGATGTTTAAATTGGAAATACCCTTGATTAAGGGTATTGGGATTGTTTAATATGTTCTTCTAAGTCTATGCAGTGATATAGAAGATTTGTATGACTTAGAGGATGCGTCTCGTGCAAGATTGAAGTGTCAAGTACACACGCGGACGCGGACTAACAATGTGCGGATGGTAATGAGGTGCAAACTGTGTTGCCGCGGACGCCACGGACGCCATTTCGAGTCATTCGATTTGAATCTGCCATTTTGAAGATTCATGCGGACGAGTCACACGGACGAGGCGGACGCCATTTGGCATCCGAGTCCCTTCAGCGAAGCAGACGGGAGAAGAAGCTGACTAAATGGCCACAGACGCCAATCCATGACGTCTTATATGAATCTGTCTTTCAGAGCTCGACGCAGACGATTCACGCGGACGATGCGGACGTTGGGTTTTGCGTCCGATTTGCCTCTATCAATTTCGGTGGAGAACGCGGACGATTCACGTGGACGCTGCAGACTGGAGAATGACGTCCGCAAGTACGTAGATTTCAGCAACGGCTAGTTTCCAACGGTCGGCTGCGGATGATCCTAAAGGTGTTGGGGACATCCGCACTATGCAAGTCTATAAAGGGAATGTGTGTTGAAGAGAAGATCAACCAAGCAATTCTTAAGCGAATCTCTGCCGAATTTTCGACTCAATATTGTGTACGAATTTGAGTGCTAAAAACATCCTCCAAACGATTTGAGTGATATCAAATGATTAAAGTGAGGATTGTTGTATTTGTGATAGCTTGACATTGTTTGAGAGAAAAGTGTAACTCTCTACGAATTAGTTGTGTAATGGTTCGATTGACACCCATGCAAGTTCAATCAGTTGTAACCAAAAGCGGTTAGTGGAATACATCTTCAAGGGAGGACCTTGAAGCGTGGACGTAGGCGTGCTTGGCCGAACCGCGTTAACAACTCAATGTCGATATTTCTAACTTTATCTCGTATATCATTTGTTATATTGTGATTGTTTTGTGATTAAACTGATATTAGTTAGAAAAATTATTTTCGCACGAAATTTATTAATAAACCTAATTCACCCCCCCCCCCCCAGGTTAATTTCGATCCTACAGTAATATCTCAAATTTTTATCGAAATTTCAAAATGATAAATTTGAAAATAATTGGGTATATTACTATGACATTACTAATGACGTAATCAATATGATATAATTTAGGAAATTAAGGTTAAAGAAAGTGGGATTCATTAGAATTAATATGTGAAGATTAAAGAAACAAATTAATTAAAGGAAATTAAATTAAATGGAGAAGTGAATTTGAGAGGGAGTGAACCGGTTCCTCCTAAACCGATTTCACTTAAATGAATGGCCCACTGGCCATTTGAAAGAGAGAGAAAGAGAAAGAGAAAGAGAGAGAGAAAGAGAGAGAGAGAGAGTGAGAGAGAGCGGGTGAGAGACGGAGATCGGGACCTAGAGAGGGAGAGGGCAAATGACGGGTGTTCGCGGCGTTCAGCGGACGAGCCATGGCCGTCGACAAAATGGGCTGCTGTGATTACGGGCGGTGGTGTTGTCCAACGGAGTCCGGCAAGCTCACGGGATGGATCGACGAGCTCCGTTGAGGTGAGTCGTTCGGTCAATGTAAATTAGTTGGTGATGCTGGGAAACGAATGGCAGAGACGGATTGGTGAACTTGATGGCAGTTGAATCCTTCGGTTGGGAATGGCAAGGACAAAATTGGCCGATAGTGTGTAGGGGATGAATTGGGTAGGGCTTGGTTCGCTAGGAGTGTTGGTTCGGGTTCAGTCCAAGTTGGTCCACCATTGAGGTGGTTAATTTAATTGCTCTAGCTGGCATCATATGGGTTTTCCAAGTGGCATCTACGTAGCATACACAGGTTAGACCTCCATCGTATGCTTGTCCAGCAGTGCACGTTTCTCGGCTATTAATTCATGTAGCAGAAATGTGTTCTGGGTGTTCTGTCTTCTTGGGTGTGCTCTCTGTGAAAGAAGAAGCCGAGAGCATAAACAGAGGAGAGGTTGGGAGGAAGTGAGAGTTGCTGAGGAAGAGAAACAAGCAGAAGAAGAAGAGGAACATCCTGTTTTGTGTTTCTTTCGAGTGTTGGCTGGTGAGTGATTTCCTTCACTCTTCATTTGAGTTTTATGAGTTATGCCCTATTTTCTACTCTGTTAAGACTTGGAAAATCTATTAGTATTGTTGGTATTGTTGGAAAAGGGTTAGTGAATATTGGAATCATAGCCTCTGTTGATAAACAAAAACGTCTGTGAGTGTTGTTGTGCCTTCTTTGGCTGCTGCTCTGTTATTCCTGGGTAAGTTGCAATTCTTCCTTTGTTGTTTGGATGATTGATTTGGTTGTGGAAATTAGTTCATGTGAATTTAGATTCTGAAATTAAAAAAGAGGTCACTGTCTCCTTAATTGGTATTGTATTGGCTAATGAATCTGGTCGGTGAATGGGTTATTGGATGTTGAAGGTGTTGACATACTCTGTTGACTAATTTTGTTGGATAATCTGTTATGTTATTTGATTTTGGGTTGTAACAAATTGTCTTGTTTCTTGTTGGTGTGCCATTGCAAATTGTATAATAGCCAATGGACAAAGAGCTTGTTGGAGGAGGACGACCGAACTGATGACAGTTTCTAATGGTTGTGTTGAGATGTGCTGGGCATGCTTCAAATAACGAGGTAATTCTCTGTTTGATATTGGTTTAGAGTATGTTAAGTGGAAATATTAAGGATAGTGGGTTGTCATTGCTTTGGATATTTGATAACTGTTATTCCTTGAGTTGTGGCTATTAGAGACTATTAAATAGTTGAGTCTTTGTAATTATTGTTGGGACTTTATGTTTGGCTTTGGCACGAGAATGGTAAGGTAGTAAGGTTTAATTATAGGATGACATGTTCATTTTATTGTTGGGTAACGTTGGTTATTTCTATATGTGGCTGTGAAATAACTGTTTGTACAAAGACGTTCTGTACGTCGTTGTTGACTGTAATTCTTGAATGATTAAGGAAATATGAAGATGACTTATATTCACTTGGTAATTTCGTGTTTAAGTAGGCAGTAACTAGTTCTCTACTCTGCTATGGAAAATATGGATTTATGATAAAATATTATTCGACTTTGTAAAATTACTTTATCCTGTCACATTGATGAAATGAGCAACATTGTGAGGTTTGCTATTCCGTTGTCCATATTCAGATAATGAAAGTGTTAAATCCTAGAAGTAAGATTAATAATACGTGATTTAAATGGTTTTGAAGGTACGAAGAAGAGAGAAGAAACAGAAACGCGTTACGAATGCCAGGTAAGTTGATACTAACTGTATTTTGGCCTTCGGACCCTACATCATAAGAATTAGGATTGTGTGTTGTGTGTTTATTAGAGTTAGGTTCTTTTAATGATATGTTTATTAGACGTTTATATCATATAAGATTGTATGAATTCACGTGCATATTGTATAACATAATAAATCTATGTAAATAGGCGTGTGGGGGTTCGGGAAATCAATGACGTCCCAGTGTCATATAGGTCCATGTTGGATGGATTAGAGAGACAGTCGGTTAGCCACATGGGATACCAGGGTTCATTGCTTCCTGTTCTAAAATCTTCAACGTTCTCGTAACAAAAGAGTGAATATAGGATGAGGAAACCCTCTATGTATGTATATGTCTCCTTTATGGAGTGACCGGTTCTTCCTCATGACCCCACGGTGTTTATCACTTACTGAGTGTTAGACTCATTAGTTAGGTCTTGTGATGTAGATATGAACGAGCAAAAAATGAACAGGTTAAAGACAGTTGATGAAGGATTTGCACGGGTGGAACTTATGGCTGGCTGGGCTAAAGAGTTAAAGAAAAAGTATTTGAAAAAAAGTTTTGTAACTTATTTCTTATTCTTTAATGTTTTGTTTTTATTCCGCTACATTTCCTACAAAGAATGTTATGACTTCTAAAAACAAACTGAGGAAGATGAAAGTAAACAGATAAAAGTAAAAGTAAAAGGTTTTAACGATCAGATTTTACAAGGAAAAAGGCTCTGATGTTTTTACGAAAAGAAAGTTTTAAATTTTACACATTTTAAAGAAATAGAAAAATAAGGGATGTTACAATTAATGGCCATTAGGATAAACCGGGAGTTAGAATTTGGGTTGACTAATATACGATACGTATATTCGACGCATAAAAATATATGCCTAATATTATATTATAAAATTATGGATTAATTAAATTGAAGATTTATAAAAAGAAGAAATTAAAATAAAAGGAAAAGGAAATTAATTATGGGAGGGAGTTTAACCGGTTCATCAAGTGAACCGGTTCATCAAGTGAACCGGTTCGGTCTGAATTGGTTCGTTGCTGGTTTGGGAAAGAAGACAAATTGGCCATCGGGCCATTTGTTGTACAGAGGAAAAGAGAGGGGAGATTGAGAGAGAGAACCCGAGGGCGACGGGGAGCGATGGAGCGACGAGGGAGAAGGAAGACCGGGAGAGAGAGCTCAGGCTTGCGAGTTCGCGGTGACGACGAGTCCAATGAAGTGCGGTGTGAGCGGAACCCGCGGTGTTGGCGTCGGAGAAATGCCCGTGCTGCGGGGCGATTTGGGGCCAAAGCTTCCTCGCGATTTCTTCCGGCGAAGTCTCGGCCAAGGTAAGCTTCATTCTTCTTCTCCCTGGTGTTCTTCTGATGGGGCGATTCGGCAAGCATGGCGGGGATGGCAGCGACCATTGCGGCGAACGGCTAGGCAAGGGTCGATTTGCGAAGGATGCAGCTAGTCCGGCCTGCGGTTCAGTCCGAACCGATTCGTCGATTCTTGCTCTGGTGGAGCAGACAACGTGTAGCTCGAGGACTCCTCGGGTGTGGTTAGCCGAGCCTCCAGGAGTGGTTCCGGCAGGGACAAGGTCTTCTCTGCGAGGTAAGATTTCTATGTGTTTGGATTCTTGGTCGCCATGCCGAGCCCTGCTGGTTCATTGGTTCCGTTTCTGGATGAACTGAGTGTACGTGTAGATGAATGCCCGAGGCAGGAGAATGCTCTCTGTGAATGGACCGAGAGCATTCTGTCAAATGAGAGAAGGAAATGGAAGAATGGGGTGCTGGCTGGAAGTCCCCTGCTTGCCTCAGACCTTCTCAGATGTTCTTGACTGGTATGAAATTCTCTGTATGGATTTTGTGATAGAAGATAAGTTACTTCACTGTTGAGTTGTTTATGCCCAATTAATTATGTGAGAAAAATTATTATCCTGCTGATTATGTCTTTTGCATTGGTTGGGTTCTGTTATGAGATTTGGTTCTGCTCTTTCATTGTAATTTATGTGGATTTATATGTTGAGGAGTAGCTATGTTGTGCTGGTTTGGATTGTTCCTGTTTTGGATGTCTGTTAGTTGCTAAGTTTGACTATTAAACACTTATTGCTAAGTTTGACTATCACTTATTAAGGGTACTATGACCCTTTTGATGTCTTATAAAAAGTTGGTAATATAGCTTATAAATTATAACTCCCGGAAACAGTAAAAATTCATTCTGTTTTTCATGTTTCTTTGTTGAAAGAATTTAAGAGCAATAAGTCACTCATTTGTTCTCATTTACCACTGTAATTCGTGGACAATCATCCTCATGTAGAACTTGTTACTATTTTAGATTCCAGATTGCAAAAGTGTGGTAATGCTATGGAAGTACAACTATTGGTGCAATGTCAGGGCTTATAGTTAGAAGATACTTCTGGGAGATGTTTCTAAAGGACTTTGAAAAAGTGTATATCCTCATTATAACTTTGAGGACAAAGTTATTTTTTCAAGGGATGCAAATGTTACAACAAAGCTAATGACGGAGACAGGCTTAACTAGGCAAAAAAGAGTTTAGTTGGAAGAAAACGAGAAAGAGAAGAAGGAATCGACTTGGTTTAAAAATTTTGTTTCTTTTTTCATCTCTTTGAGTTACTGCTGAATACAGTAACATACAAGGTTCAAGAAAGACTCCCCATTGCCTTAGCTCTCTCTCTCAATATAAATTTCTGTATCTTCCCAGTAGAAGTTATAGGGAGATCATCAAAAACGACAGTTTTAGGGGACATGTAGTGCGGCAATCGATTCCGACAGTAATCAATAATTTCTGGAGCATTGACGTCAAATCCTTCCTTCAACTTAACAAATGCACAGGGCGTCTCCCCCCAGTGATCATCCGGCCGAGCAACAACTGCAGCCTCCAGAATTGCTGGATGACCATACAGAACAGTCTCCACCTCCACTGTGCTTATGTTCTCTCCCCCCGAAACAATTATGTCCTTGAGCCGATCCTTGACCTCTATGTAGCTGTCCGGGTGTTTAACGCCAGCATCTCCACTTCTAAACCACCCCCCTCTGAAAGCTTCCTCGGTTGCTTTCCTGTCTTTCAGGTATCCGCTCATCACTGTGTTTCCTTTGAACATAACCTCGCCAATCGTTTTGCCATCTGCCGGCAGGCTAGCCATGGTCGAAGGCTCTTTTACATCGACCTCCTGCAACCCGAGATGGCGCACTCCTTGTCGAGCTTTGACTCGACATCTTTCTTCCAAAGGCAACGAATCCCACTCCGGCTTCCACATGCAGTACGTAGCAGGGCCGTATGTTTCGGTGAGGCCATACAAATGGCAGACGTTAAAACCCATTTCTTCCATTTTGGATAGTATCTGCGGAGGCGGTGGTGAACCACCTGTTATGACCTCAACCTTGTGTGGAAGTGGCTTCTGATCGCTGGCCGGAGAATTCACCATCATGTTCAGAACAGTCGGTGCTCCGGCCATGTGTGTCACATTATGCATGGCTACGCTATTAAATATGGCTTTTGACGATACTTTTCGGAGACATATGTTTGTGCCTCCTTGAGCAGCGATCCCCCAAGTAAGGCACCACCCATTGCAATGAAACATTGGAGCGGTCCAAAGGTAAATGGGCATTGGCCCCATTCCAGACAGAAATAGCGTTGCTAAGGTATTAAGATATGCACCCCTGTGACTGTAAACTACCCCTTTAGGCCTAGATGTCGTTCCAGAAGTGTAATTTATGCTAATTGGATCCCACTCACTATTTGGTTCTTTTACCTTAAACCCATTATCACCAATGCCCAGAAGAGCTTCGTATTCGTAATAATTCGAGCTCAATGCAGCTGCAGATGATATACCAGTAGAATCAGAGCCATAGTCCTGAATAAAAACGAGGATTGGTGATATTTTCCAGCCAGATAGTTGAAGAAGATTGAGTGCTTCGCTGGCGATTTCGAGAAATTGGTAGTCCACAAAAATGATCTTCGCTTCTGAATGTTTCAGCAAGACCGATACCATAGCCGAATCATGGAGCACATTTAGTGTACAAAGAATGGCCCCCGCCATTGGCACTGCAAAATGTAGCTCGTACATTGAAGGGACATTAGGAGCCAATGTTGCTACCTTCTCAATCAATATTATGAAGAAATAGACTCAGATTTCCATTCACAAAAAAAAAAAAAAAAAACAAGAAAATTTCATTGGAAAATTAAAATTTTGGAAATGGAAATTCTAACCACGTCGCCTCGTGAAACTCCCAATTGGGTCAGAGCAGAAGCTAGTTTAAGACACCGTTCATTAGTTTCGCCCCAGCAGTACTTCAAAGAACCATAGACAACTGAGGGTCTATCGCCGAAAACTTTGGCCGATCGATCCAAGAAACTTATAGGAGAGAGAGGAACGTAATTTGCAGGGCATCGAACAAGACCGTCCATTAATTTCCAAGATTCTGGCTCACTGCAGAAGTTACTGCAGTTTAGAGAAAGAGTCCTCTGCAGGACAGGAAAGACAACGAATGGATTTCTGCGGAAACCGATCATGGTTATGGAGAATTCACCTCCGATGGGGTTGCGCCTGATACTGGCCGGATTTCAAATTGAATAAATGAGTTTAAGAGATGCAAATATCTACTTTTGCCATCAGGGCTCGAAGAAAGAACGCCGTGATTTGTAGTTTTATTCAATTTCGCCGAGCAATCACCATCGTCTTCACATTATGGAGAGTAATTATAAGGGAGGTGACGGATCCAGATGATGACACGTGCCTGTTAATCTCCGCCGTTGCCATCACCCCGTGGATAAGGGTGACCAAACCGTCAAACCCAAAACCGGTCTGGTTGGACCTTATTGTTTTTATTTGCTCTTTGAAATTTTTTTAAAGTGAAAATGACAAATTAACCATCGTGGTTTGCGATAAATGACAAGTCAACTACTATCCTTTATTTTCTAACAAATTAACCACTGATGTATGGAAAAATGACAAAGCTAACATCTCTGTCACGTTTGTTGTTAACAAGCTGATCTAGAGCCTCGGCAGTTCGTAGACAAAACACCGCGGCTCCGTGGTTTTCCAGAAAAGAAGGCCAAATTTGGCCTGACCTCCACGGCATCCCGGGACGCCGTCGCAGCTTGCTGGACTGGACTTCGAATTGTATAAGTAGACAATGAACTCCTCGCGATATTCTGATGCATTTTGTCAGCGATTAGCAAACCCTAGAGAATTCTGAGAGCTGAAGAGAAAGGAATTTTGGCAAAGTTGAAGAATTTGTTGAAAAGCAAATGACGTCTTGGAGTGTTGAAGAATCTGTTATTAACCGTCAAGTTGAAGTGGGGCCCACAACCACATTTTTGGCCAATGAGAATGACGTACGTGGAATTGGAAATGAAGCTGCAATTGTGTTGCATTCTGTCTCAGCAACTCTAAACGAGGAGGACGATGAGGACCTCCGTTCAATATGTCAATCCACTAGTGATGAAGACATTGACATGACTGAAAGTAGGCCTAGATGCCGACCACAAGCACAATGCACTTTCACTGGTATGGGCCTTGGCAAAAAGTATAGTTCATTGAAAAAAATTGGAGATGAAATTGTCGATCATGCATTGAAGAATGGGTACGGATAAAATTCATCCACAGTGACGCTCATCTGTTGAGGGCTGCCTACTAGGAAAGATGCACGTGGCTCCTGCACGCCTCAATAATGCAAGGTGAAATGACGTTTCAAATAAGGTTTTACAACGACGTTCACACTTGCTCGAGAAAGATGGAAAGCTGCCATGCCACTGCCAAATAGGTCGCAACGCGTTACTTAGACAGATTTAAAAGTCAGGCCGACTGAGACATTTCTTCCATAATTGAGACAGTCAGTAAGGATTTCAACGTCAACATCACACCTAGTCTTGCTAGAAAGGCAAGAAATGCGGCCAAAAAAATTAACGAAGGGGATGGCAATGAGCAATACAAGCTCATATGGTCCTATGCCGAGGAGATTTGAAGGTCGAATCCTGGAAGCTCACTGCTTGTTAACCTTGACATAAGTGTATTTAAAAGGATGTACATGTGTTTGGATGCATGCAATAGGGCCCTGCGGAATTGTGGTAGACCGGTTCTTTGTTTAGATGGTTGCCACTTGAAGGGAGCGACTCCGGGCCAGCTGCTCACCTCTGTCACCTTTGACGGGAATGATGGAATGTATCCGGTTGCTGTAGCAGTGGTTGAAGCAGAAAATAGGGCTTCGTGGAGCTGGTTTCTGGAATTGTTGCTCGACGATCTAAACACCCCATCTGGCAATGGCTGGACAATCATTTCTGACAGACAAAAGGTGCAGCTGATTGCTTTTTCCTTCTATTATGTTATGCATTTTGTACCAATGTCTGACTCATATTATGAATCTTTGCAGGGGCTAGTGCCAGTTTTCAGAGAGGGGGCAGGGCAAGCGGACCATTAGTTTTGCATTCTACACATGTATGACAATTTTCAAAAATAATTTAAAGGCAAGTTGTTAAATGATGCAATGTGGGCCGCATCTAGAGCCACAACAGTGAGGCCGTTTGAGAGAGAGATGACTAAGTTATTTTTACTTGACCCAGTGGCCCACAACTATCTACGAGGAATAGATGTGACATGTTGGGCCAAACATGCCTTCTGCTCTATCCCCAAATGCGACTTAAGCCTCAACAACCTCAGCGAGTCCTTCAACACCGGCATCCTACCAGCTTGGGACAAACCGATTCTAAGTATGTTCGAGATCATTCGAAAGAGCATTATGCGTAGGATTGTGAAAAAAAATGAAAATGGCTCTCTCGACAGACCTTTTGTGTCCAATGATCAGCAACCGGCTCGCCAAACTACAACTTGTCGGTCGAAATTGGAGCCCCCAGTTTTCAGGAGCTGCCCAGTTTGAGGTCAGCAACTGTAACGAACAGTACTCTGTCGATTTGGACAGGCGTACTTGTACTTGTTACCGGTGGGAGTTGACCGACATCCCGTGTGTCCATGCAGTCTCGTGCATTCACTTTACGAGGAAATCTCCTGAGGAATTTGTGCATGTGTGCTATCACCGAGAAACATACATGGCAATGTACTCTAACTTTGTCCGCCCCATCAATGGACCAAACGAGTGGCCTCCTACGACAAATCTTGATCCAATTATCCCACCGCCATTTAAAAGGCTTACAGGAAGGCCGCGCAAATGTAGAATACGGGATATGGACGAGACCCCAAGTTGGACAGTGCTGCCCAGAAGACATCTGAACGTCATTTGTGGCCGGTGTGGGGGTGTGGGGTACAATTCCCACACGTGCGAAGGTGGAGGCGAGTCCAGTGTGGGGCCAGGCAGAGGCGACAGAGAGAGAGGCAGAGGCGGCAGAGGAAGGTCGGAGGGCACATTTATGGGTTTCAGAGTCTCCGAGACAGCCCCCGAGTCAATTCCTTCCATAGTCCCCGAGCGAGTATTTGAGACAGTTCCCGACAGAGTTCCTAAGACGCAGGTGAGCCCATTATCATGTTTACGTTTTCAAGTGTTATTTGAACTATGATAATTTCATTTGCAATGTGTTTTACAGGAGTCTGATGCGCAAGATCCACAAACACAAACGTACACAAATGTGGAGTTTAACCTTCTGTGATACATTCGTTTGATAGATTGGATTTGATATATATGTGATTGTACTGTACGCTATATTTGTAAATTTTGAATTGATAAATATGAATTGGTTTCATAAATTTGAATTGATTAATTTGAATTTGTTTCGTTTCAGGAATTTGAATTCGTATATTGGTTCCATACATTTGGTTGTGGAGTGTGGATAGAATTTGATTACAGGTATTGTGAGCAAACCGCGACATTTGTGCTCACAAGCCACCGCGACTCCAGATCAGCTTGTTAACGACAAATATGACAACAATGTTGGCTTTGTCATTTTTCCATACGTCACTGGTTAATTAGTTAGAAAATAAATGATAGTGGTTGACTTGTCATTGACCACAAATCATGATGGTTAATTTGTCATTTTCCCTTTAATAATATAGAGAGGAAGGTAGAACCCATAGGATAGAGTTGTCAGTTCATAATTTTAATAGATTTTTTAATAATATGATGCAATTTAAATTTAGATTCTAAGATATTAAAAAAAAAAACAACACGAGTTGTTAATAGTTTATGAAGCAAATTATAATTTTTTTAAATAAATGATATCTTTGAGCACTATATAGAACAATCAAAGCTTAAAAAAAAAAAGCAAATATGTTGAACTTTATAATCTTATAATTTCAATTTTATTTGGATATTCGTGAAAAAATTATAATCAATCTTATATTATGTTTAGATTTATAGATGCAGGTAAAAAATTACATGCATATATAGAAAATGTACTGATGTATACAAGAGTATGTGCGGAAAAAATGACCAACATAAAATAAAGAAAATTAAAAATAACATGTACAAGTTCATCAAATTCAGATAAATACAAGGAAATGCTAGAACTGACTGATTAGTCAAGCATGGTGTATCAAGATTCAAGATCCATGATTATTTGGTTGTTGGAGGATAATCTGATGCATGTATTAGCTGTCGATGATCTCCATAATCGAATTTTTATGAATAAAAGATACATTTCAATATGTAATCTTTTAGATATTTAAATATACAAAGCATATTTTAAATTTGCATACTTTGTACAGATTATATATATTCAAACCGAAATATTCTTTATATGACATTGAAATTAGAATTGATATGGTTAGAAAATGAGGTTAGCATGGGTAAGGCTCAACATTTATTATGGGTCGGCTATAGATATTATTTTCAAACCAACTATTAGATGCGCTTATTTAGGATAATAGTTATTTGAAGGGTAATTAGCAATTTTGACCTTGTATTTTAGGGATACCGACACATGATGATTGTTGACAGTTCAAACCTTGTACTACCAATAGTTAGCAATTCAAACCTTGTAGCTAAAAAACATAGTATTCTCTTAATGCTACCACAGCTTTCAAAGACTCTCTACAAAGCTTCCAAGGGAATATACGAGCAATTCATGCCCGAAATTATCAACCATTTAAAAGCGTACCAAGATCAAGCAAACATTCTATTTACTGGTAATTCTTTGGGAAGTAGAATCTCTCTTTTGGTTCACTTGATGGTGCTGAAGAGGAATCCTGTTAAGCCCTTCATGCTTAAGAGAGTTTAAAGAGAAAATGTAAAATTTATCAATTTCTCAAGCAAACTTTTGCTTTTTATTTCTCAATTCCATTTCGGGTGTCACGAGAGAGCGAGAGAGATATACAGATGTCACTTAGTAACGAGTGACACAAGTAAAATTAACTGTTTTTTAGCTTTAAGATTTAATGTGCTAAAGATTGATAGTACAAAGTTTTAATTCTCGAAAAATAAAATACAAGATATTAGTTACTGTTATTCTCAAAGTACAAGGTCCAAATAGACAATTAATCTTATTTGATTTAGATTGAATTTAACATGTTTAAAATTGATTAACAAATAATCATCTATCTCGATATATTGAATCTAATATTCATTAAATAAAGTTTACTTTTACAATTGAATTGATCTAAATATAAATACCGTAAGAAAAACCATTGATGTTTCCACCCTTTATCTATTAGTTTATTGTTTGTCATTATAATTTATATTATGTGTTGAAAAGCACAAACCTAAATTTATACTAGAGAGAAACTGATTATGTTACTACTGACATTCATTTCAGAATAAACTTGGTTTTCGTCATGTGAAAAGTATTTTGATAAATTATTCAATCAAATTTTAATATTGAAGTATTTTGATTAATTTTCCATTCAAATTGAGATTTTGAGAAAAATAGTATTGGAAATTAATTTATTATCAAATTAGTTTTTGGATAAACCACGCCATTATAAAATATTTTTAAACATTTTGTGTGATTTAGATCTTCAATTTGAATTGATTTATTGAGATAGTCAAATTGAATTAATGTTAGAGATATAATATTAATTTATATTTGAGATGGATTGAATTATATTTATATGAGTTGATTATGGTTTAAAAGAGAAAAGATAAAACTAATTCATTGCTCTAAAAGTACAAAATATCACGTTTTTGTTTTGGGAACAATGGATATTCGTGGTGTCTAATTAAGATGGCCTTTTTTTCACGTGTTATGCTGAGATATACTTGTTTATTTTTTAATTATAATATTGTTACACTAATCTAAATTAATATTAGATATTACTTGGTTATGGAATCAATATTTGAAGCAAATCAAATCCTTTATAAAATATATGATTCAAATACTTTGGATAGATAATTGGAATTGATATTGTAATGTCCCATGACATTAAAACCATTTTTCTTGACATTTTTTTTAAAAAAAAATACACCATATATAAGAATCGCAGTGAGTATCTTTAAAATAAATCTATTTTTAAATTTAAGCTTAGCAAAACTCATCATTAATTAAATATCTTTTTTTACATTTTTTAAACCATGTAGTAGAAGTCTCAACCAAAACTCATTTAAAGTTGACTGTAGTAAAACTCATCATTTAAATAAACAAAAATTAACAAATATTGAACAAGTTATTAACGAATTAAAAGAGAAAGTTAATGATATTCAAATAATGATAATAAATTTAGAAAATTATTTACGAAAATGAATAATAGTCTAGTCGAAAATATAAAACTTATAGAAACTAATATGCTAAATCAAATAAATGACATAGTCAAACAACTAAATGAAATAAAGTAACATAATGTAGAAATACAAAAAATATTAAAAGAATTCCATAGCTATAAAGAAACTTATAAAGAATTGACAGAAGCAAAAAATATAATATTTCAATTAATTGATAAATTCATAAAAAACCCCGAAAAACAAAGTCAAAAAATAAATCTTGGAAAAGACATTATTGAAATAATTGAAAATCTACAACAAATAATAATTAGACAAGAACGAAAAAGATGTTTAACTATAGAAGATTTAGAACATATTAATTTAGATAAAAGATTACGACAAAAATTAACTATTCAACTACCTCTATCCATATAATGGACAATCTAGAAGATCAGATAGAAAAATTAACAAATTTATTCGCAGAATTAGAAATACCTAAAGAAGATAATCTAGATATACAAGATGAATATCTATTAATGAACAAAGAAGCTGAAACTATTGAAATAGTATTTGATTATGAATATGATTCTCATGAAAATCCATATGAAAATCTCTATAATCCACATTATCCTGTAAAACAGAACATACCAGAATCTAGTAAACAAAATAGACCCTAGAGAAAACATACGTACAATGAAATACAAGATGAAGAGTTAAAAAATTACATGAATAAACAAGGATATTATTATAAGAATAAATGGACTAAAATCCCTAACCAATATATTCCAAAAATAAACAATTCACTAGGAACTAATATTTTAGACTGTGTTGAGAATGAATAAAAGGTTTTACAAGATTGGAAAAATAAACTTAGTATATTTATACAATTAAATCAAGAAATAAAATATTTAACTCCCAATGACTTATTCAATTATGTGGCTCATTAAACTACATGCATAGTATGCAACTATTTAACTAGTCTAGATGACCCATCAAAGATTGGATTATTAGAAACAGATGTCATTACAACATTTAAAAATATTACTCAAGCATTAACTACCGAATTTATAGGAAGATATCCAAAAGAAACAGAAAAAATAGATCCCTAATGGAAAACAAACATTCTAGCATAGAATAATTAAAAGAATATGGCACCGTTTGGGTTATAACAGACGTTCCTCTTGGGAAAATGGACGTCCTGAATATATTTGGCATAGAAAAATTAAAAGAATATGGCGTCGTTTGGGTTATGACGAACGTCCCTTTTAGGAAAATGGACATCCTATATGGTGAGAGTCTTTGGCAACATTGAAATATCGCCCAAAATATTAGTGATCTGTCAATAGGAAATACAAAATACTTTGAAAAATGTCAGATAGATTTTCACAAGAAATACAAAATACTATGAAAATGATGGATAGATTTTTAACAGATGATACGCGTTACTTTCCTCGCCTCTTTAAATAAGAGAGGAACAAAAGGGATCTGGAGGCAAAAACAATAGAGTTGTGAGAGAGGCGAAGGGAAATAGGATTTGCAGAGAGTGAAAAGTGTGAGAAAGGAGGAGTGTTTAGAGTTTATAAAGAGAGAAACAGACAGAGAGCGAGAGAAGGAAAGATAAAGAGTGAGAGTAAGAGTGGGTCTCTGGAGCAGAATGATGACAAAGAGGAAAGAAGTAGGGGAAAAATAGATGAAGGAGAAGAATATGGGGAGGAGAAGCTGCAGGTGCTCTTTGGTAAGAAGAAATCCTTCCCTGCTGCTTATGGATTTTTATGGGTTTGCGATTCTCTGTTTATTATGGCTCCATATAATGTGTTAAGATTAGTGTTCTGGATGATTGGAATAATTGTGCTTGTTGTGTTATTGGATGAACATCGTGAAGAATGTTTATTGTTTTTGCTCTCCATTTAGAATTTGTTGTGAAGAATATTATATGTTGATCATGAACGATCTCTGCTATTTTGGATTATAGAGTTCAGTTACATAATAAATTAGGCAAATATATATGTATGTAACAGTGTGAGGTTTTGTGCTATTGTTTCGATGATGAGTTTTGATTGGATAGAGATAAAGGAATATGCTCTATTGTTTGGGAATAGGTTTATTTGTATTTATAGCTTTGATAAATATGCTTCGATGGTTGAAGAATTATGTTGCTTGTTTTGTATGAGTATGGCAATTAATGAAGCAAAGAAAAAAGTTAAGTTTAAGATTTTGTAAGTTAAGATTTCTTTTTATTAGTTATGGGGCTGATGAAAATAAGTGGATGAAAACTGTTAAGTGATTTAGTGTATTTAGAGTAGAATATTCTGTTACAATATGAATGAGGAAGGATGGTATCAAGGCTGAAGTTCATAATGGGCGAGAATTAATGATTAAATATTTTTAATTGTGAAGATTTTGAAGGAGGAGAAGGAAACGATTAGGTGATGATACACGCTAAAGCTTCAAGGTAAGTGCTACGTATGTGTTTTGGTCTTCGGCCCTACATTGTAAGAATTAGAGTTGTATAATGACTGTTTATTATAAATATGTTCTTTTAAGTTATAGATTTATTATGATAAAGTTATGCTTTAAGGATTATAGGATTTGATAGAAATCATGTTTCAAGAATTGTATTGATGCTTGCTGCGTGTTTATTAGAGATAGGTTCTTTTAATGGCATGTTTATTAGTTTTGAGTTAAAGATAGTGATAATGAGATTAGACATGTTTTGAGGCATACATAGAGGAGATAGATACTGTATGTATTCACGAGTATCATGCATCATGCTTTTTAAAATGATACACAAATGGTTTAAATGCATGGTTTTGAAAAGGAAAAAGATAACGGAAATGAAATGTGAATAAACGTAAATAGACATTGGAGATCAGAGGGTTTACTGACTTTGACGTTTGGGAGAACCAAGAGATGATATATCTCATCTCCGTCAAAATTGGGTGACAGTTCTACTCAAACACGGTGTCTGGGAGAACTACGAGATGATGTATCCTAATTTCCATCGAGATGGGTGATTGTTCTACCAAGGCTTGATCCCCAGGATGTATCTATTCTCGTCCGATGATATCTCCAATGTTCTAGACTATAGTGAGACTGTGAATAAACATGAATGGACGTGTTTTTACATGAGTTTGGATACTGAAGAGGTTGCTCTCACCCCACGTGCCACCTAAGACAAAGAAAAACAGAAATAGAAAATTGATTTTAAAAGCTGCATGACATGTGCATTTCAGATTTTATGTTCTATGACTTACTGAGTGTTAGACTCATTAGTTAAGTCTTGTGATGTAGGTGTGTGATCATGATCAGAATGATGAATAGGTTAAAAAGCAGTTGATAAAGGATTTGCATGTGTGAATCTTGTGGCTGACTAGGCTAAAGGCATTTAAAGGAAAATAATTGTAAATGGTTTTGTAAAGATAATGTAAAAGGTTTTTGTATTGTATTTTAAATGATTTATTTTATGCTTCCACTACATTTTCCAAAAGGTTTTAAGAAAAATGATTTTATAACGAAAAGTCTTCCGCTGTTTTTATAAAAGAAAAGGAAAGTTTGAAATTTTACACGTTTTCAAATGTAAGAAAAATCAGGTCGTTACAATTGGTATCAGAGCACCAGAATTTTAAAACTAATTCTATAGACTGCCACCATCACAAGCATGTTCCATTATTTATTATTGACTTGTTATTTAGTTCAAATTCTCTGTGTTCAATTATGCTATAATTTCTCTCATAATACATATGTTGCCATTGGTTATGTTAGTTAAGTATCTCAGTGTTAAGCATAATAGTCAAATAAACTGTCAATTACATTCCTTCAAATGCGTGTATTATGCTGCCATAAATTGTTCGAACATATCATTTGTTTAATATTCATGTTAAATTAACCAGCATTATAACACCTCGATATTTTAAAGTTGGATAACTATAGGGGTATTACCGAGTGCGTAGTCGAAGTGTTAAGTCGGAGTAATTTCCGTTACGTTTTCCCCGTATACATGATGTAATTTAAGTGTTGGAGTATGGGGTTATCACATTTTGTATTGTTATGTATCATTTTATGACGTGTACTTATGGGGGAAAATATTATAGGGTAGGAGTTAAGTGAGAAATGTGATGAAAGGCTATCCTGGGAGTTTTTGAACGCATCGGGATGACACTACGGACGCATTAGGTCGTCTGCAAGTGCATTACATTGCGTCCTCAACATTAGGGACGAGTCAAGAACGAGATTTTTCATCCTAAAGTATCTGGAAGTCAACTTTTGGACGCTTGAGGATGACCTTGTGGACTAGAAGTGTCGTCCGCAAGAGCATTGCACGTCGCCCTTAGCCTGGGGACGACTCTCGCGAACGCTGCTCCACATCCCAAAGTCGTCCCTGCCTAAGTCATCATTTTGGACGAGTCCAAATGACACTACGGACGAGATGTGTCATCCGCAAATGTGTTGCACATGCAGAGAAGGGTTGGGACGAGACTCAGGACGTGATTTGGTGTCCTGAGTAGAGTTGTGGACGAGGTCCCGGACGATGCGGACGCAAGCTGCTTCATCCGCATCGACTTTGTACATTATTGGGGACTTTCAGACGACTGCGGATGAGTTGAGGCCTCGTACGATTTGAATCTGTCTAATTTTAGGACACTTTCGGACAACACGCAGACGCCACTTGCGGACGGCAAATGTCGTCTGAAACCCACCTGCAGACGGTACAGATAGGAGGGGGATGCATTCTCCCATCCGATGCCTCGTTTTAGCCTGAGTGATTTTAGCCTTGCAAACGAATGTGGATGAAGCCTATGCATTCGCACTCGTCCAAATTAGCCAGACCAACGAAATAAAATAGAAAGAAAATGATGGAAAATCGTAGAAAATCGAAGAAGAGTCATCAAATCCGACAGAAAGTGATGCCTCCCACCCTCAACCCATAGAGGCGCCGACCTCTCCCTCCCCTAGAGTGATGATTTTGTCTCCTCCTTCCCAGGTAATAGCCTTCCCTCGCTTCCTTTCTTCTGCTATTTTTCCTTCTGCGAGAGAGCAATTCCAGAGAGTGGGAGTGGGAGTCCGAGAGAAGGGAGAGAGAGACCTCCATGAGAGTGAGTCTTAGATTAAGAAAGATGTGTTAAGTGGGTGAGCTAAGTGTATGAACGTGAGTGAGTGAAGTGGGAGCTGTGAAGTGTTGTTGTGTGAAGTTGGAGCCGTGAGCTGTGGAGTGGAGAGTTGTCCCTATATGAATAGTTCTTCAAAATTGGTAAGGACTAGGGGTGTCTTTGCCATTTGGAGGCCCTACACTACAAGTGTGTGCGTGAGTTTAGTGTTAATGTTCTTAAAATGTTTATTGTCAATTGTAAGTAGGTTGTTTGTTTCAAAATGCTTAGTTACCATGAATATGTCTCTTGCGAATGCTCTGTAGTATTTCCTTAGAGTGATATTAATCCCTTGCTGTAGTTATTCTCTTTAATTTGAATTGTTCTGTGATTTCGTTCCGTAAATATGCTTTGGTTGATTTCCTTGGTTGTTCCCTCGTTGATAGCTTGTGAATTGTGCTCTGAAATTTTGGTTAAGCTTTGTGATACTTTCCTTTTGTTAATGTACTCCGTTTCGTTGTCTGTTAAGTAATGCCAAATGTCTTGTTTAACAATGAGATAATGAATGTTAAAAGGGTAATGAATGGTTAATGTGTGAAAGGATTAATGCTTACTGTCTACTTTACTTACTGTTATTTATTTGTGCCATAATTCCTTCGTTGTTCTGCCATTGGTTATGTTGTCATTACCTTTGTTTGGTATCCATGTTAAATTAATAAGCATGTTAGTCAACCACTAATCGATTAACTAGTCGTAAGATAACGACTTGCGCATGTTAATAAATTCTTGAGCACGTTTAATTCATTTGATTATTTTCAGATGCATGTCAATTAATTAGAGTAATTAACTAACCATCTGATCATGAAATTGACTAAGCATGTAATCTGATGTAATATGAACATGTAATTAATTAGGATGAACGTGTAAATGATTAGGGTAACTAAGTAGCATGTAATTAGCATATTCAAACCATTAGCATGTTAAGCATGTTTGATTTGCTAGACTTATAAGCATGATCAATTAGAGAATATTAATAACTAGAATAATTAGCACACTTGAGTGTTCAATTTGCCACGTGCTTATATGTTTCATATTTCTCTTATATGTTTCATATTTCCTTTGTTATGGTCTTCTTAGTATAAATGGTAAATTATAGTTTACTAAACTCTGAGCATGCAGACTACCAACTTTAAGTAGGATATCTAACTAATGAACTGAGTATGTCAATTCATTAGGATAACTAATTAGAATGACCAATGAAATCTCCCTTAAGCACGTAATTGATTAAAATAACATAAGCATGTTAACAATAAATGTCCAACTAGACTTGAGTATGTTAATTAATTAGAATAATTAATTAACTAGACACATGTTAACCCATTAGAATGACTAAACTAATTAGAAGTATAATTGAAATCTTTTGATTGAGCAGGTAACTCACCTAGGATAACTATTTAAAAATACTCACCTAGAATAATGAATGTAGGAAGCATGTAAACGAACTAGGAGATTAACTAAGATATCTACTAGGATAATAATCAGGAAAATAAATATAATTCATTCTTGAGCATGTAAATTAATTAGGATATCTAACTAGCATAACAAATGTGGTTATTTTTTTAGCATGCTCAATGTATTGTTGTTTTGCTGTTAAATTCGATATTGTGCTTGTTTTCTGTTGTGTGGAGTTGTTACCTTCCATTTTATCCCTTACCTTCTTTATGCGCTTCCTATTCTAGTTTACTTTTAATTTATGTTAATTACTAATATTCTTTATATGCTCTTTCAATTACAATTACTTTCTTTATATGTGCACTTCAATTATTATGAATGTTATGTGGTGAAGCGTCATGCATCATGTTAGGTTAAGAATGTATGGTCATGCATCATGCTAATAGAAAAAAAAAGAACGCATGCATGGGTGAGGAAAATGTAAGAATGAATAGTAGAATAATAGGACGGTCTAGTCTGGCAGCTGGTTGCTCCCAGGAGGTTAGTATAGCCTAGCAACTAGTTTGCTCCCAGGAGACTAGTGACTAGCCTGGCAATAGTGTGCCCCAAGGAGGTTAGTTGTAGTCTTGTAGTAATATGCACCATGGAGGTTACCCCAACGAAAGAATGAATGGCTAATAGGAAGTAATAATTGAATGGTAAGTGATTAGACTCTTTTATTTGAAAAGTGCTTGTTGGCCGAAAACTGTTCTGGTTAATTCTCTGCTCGGATCTTCCGATTGGATACGTAATTGAGTGACTTGCTGTTATCATTTTGGGCTGATTTTTGGTGGAGATATTATTTATATTGTTGAGCTATATTCCTCCAAGTTTGACGTTAATTGGTTGTATACAAGTAGAGTGCTATTCGTTTGAATTTCGGATGTCGAATCTTTTCAGATGAAACCCTAATTTCGAAGTTGTGTTGTTTCTGCCATAACTTGAGTTTCCGAGTGGTTGTTGCGCTGAAATTTGGATATGTTGTTTATGTACGTGTTATTGTGGTGACCTCCAAAATTGAGCTGAAATTCACGTCTGGATTGAAAGTTATTTCTGTTTGAACTTGATTGACCAGATTATTATAGATTATTGTGGCCAATTCCTATCAAGTGTTCCTCGAGATTTTTGGAGCACATCAAATGCAAGGTAGGGACTGGACAATGTTTTAATGCTTAGAATATGCTCACTTTGTATGAGACTGTCCAATGTTGATGGAGGAGTAAGATTACAATAAAAAATTTTCCCTCATGGAACATGATAATGATAATCATCCTGCAGTCGTATCAGGTATTATTTATATTTGTAGTGTAGCAGCATATACATTGATAGACTCAAGGGCAACTCATTTATTTGCATTATCTATGTTTAGTAATCAACTGAGATGTTTGTCTAGCATATTTAAGCATGATTATAATGTAATATTGTCGTTAGGGAAATGAGCATGTTTTGAAAGATTGTACAGTAGATATGGACAGTAGACATTTATATGAAGATCTTATCGTAATAAATATGAAAGGATATAATGTTTTCCTAGGAATGAATTGGTTATTTATGAATTTTGACACTATAAACAGTAGAAGTAGATAGTACATTTTCAACCACTAAATGGCGAAGAGTATACTTTTCAGGGTATAAAAAATAGTTCTAAATTGCTTATTATTTAAACATTAAAGGCACATTAGTTGTTGGATGGTGGATGCACCAGTTTCTAGCCAATGTAGTTGACACAAGTATAAAGAGTGGCACAAGTTTAAATGAGATTTTAGTAGTACAATGTTTTCTCAAAGTTTTTCTAGACGATTTTCTAGGATTACAAATAGATATGGAGATTAAATTTTTCATTGATGTGTACCCTGGCACTGCTTTCACTTCCAAAAATCCAAATAATATGGCGCTAGTGGAGTTGAAAGAGCTAAAGTCTCAAATTGAGGAACTATTAAATAAGGGTTTTATACGCCTTAGTTTCTTGCCATGGGGGGAGCTCCCATGTTGTTTGTAAAGAAGAAGAACGAATCAATATAGATGTGCATCGATTATAGGGAATTGAACAAAGTAACGATAAATTATAAGTACCCATTCCCGAGAATTGACGATATGTTCGATCAACTGTAGAGTGCCAATGTATTTTCTAAAATTGATCTAAGATCAGGATATTATTAGCTTAAGGTGAAGAGTGATGATATCCCAAAAACTACTTTTCAAACCTCATATAGACATTATGAATTTTTGGTCATATCTTTTGGTTTAACTAACGCACCTACATCATTCATGAATCTAATAAATCATGTTTGAAAAGATTATTTAGACAAATTTATCATCGTGTTCATTGATAGTATATTGATTTACTCTCGATCAATGGAAGAACATTAGAACATTTGAGGCTTACGTTGCCAGTTTTAAAGACACAAACTATATGCGAAGTTTTCCAAGTGTTTTTTTGGCTTGACTGAGTTAATTGCTTGGGTCAAGTTGTAGCCGTTCTGATTTCATTTCTCATTTTTCTTCATAATTTACCCATTTAATTTTTTAAGCCTTTATTTATTTTCCTTTAGCGTAACTGAAGTTTTTTTCTCTTTAACCTTTATAATAAAATCGTAAATCATATCTTTATCAACAGTCCAATATATACATCATGGTTTCTTTTTATTTTAGTAGATTTATTTTAGTCCATAATCCATCGTTCTAAGTCTCCTCCCACAAGTCAAGTTCTCCAGAACAACTCTAACCACTCTTCACAAATATGCTCCATCAACTGCGTGATCCTTCACTATCAGTCTCTTCATACAATTTTACCTACATCACAAGATTCATCTAGGAGCCTAACTCTCAGTAAGTAATGAGAAATAAATATGCAAATGACATGTAATGCAGTCTTTGTAAAATCATGCATGTTTATGCCTTTCAGTTTGTTTTCTTTTGCTTACATTTTCTAGTTTGATTGTTAGGCATAATCTAAGGATAAATAGGCACCATTTGATCCATCTCTTGTAGGACAACCAAATTCGATCCTAGCCCTTACCTCATTCTCTTTACGTATTTTCTTTTCTTTATACTCATCTTCGAGTCATGCTCATACAAGACTATTTTCGTACGTTTATTTCTGTTTAAATCTTTCTTAATGGAAACATACACATGTAAAACATTTTCATCATTTTCTTAAAACACATGATGCATGAATGCACAAATATAACATATCATTGATCAACATCAACATAATTCTAAATGTAACGAACTCAATTTTTCGTAAATCCTTTAAAACGCGTGAAAATTTGAAATTTTGCTAAGACCATTGAAATCTTTTCTCTTTTAAAACAAATATCAAATTGCGACGCTAAACCAGACCACTACTAACCCTTATTTAAACTCCTTATGAAAATCAATTAATAAAATGCGGAAGCGTTATAAAATTATTTATTTAAAACATTGCAAAAGCGTAAATAATTTATAAAATCTTTTATTTTGCTTTATTGACACTAAACAATTAAATATACTTTAATTATAAACCATTCTTCCTTTTACTCACTTACCTTAGCCAACCACAAGCTCCTTCACGTGCAAATCCTTCATCCCTACTTTAATATCTAATTATCATATTTGGTATTGACTCCAAATTTCGTGCATTTGATTCATGCATACAAGTACCTATACCTACACCACAAGTAACTATAAGCCCGAGGGCCTAGTAAGGAAAAGGGTTAATGCAATATGATATACCTCTCTTTAGTCTTTTTTGGAATGGGGGCTACCCAAACCAATCTTTTCATTAAACTATTCACCCGTTTATTACTTTACTTTAATCCGTTCGTTTGCTACTCGTACTTCGAGCTAGAGATTAGAAGATTTCCTCTGGGATGGAATAGTGATCGGATCTAACCTTTTACTTGTAACTAGAACTCTTGTACCCTACAAGGGAGGGGCTCCAGCTAGTTGCAAACTAGACTCGCTACCCATCTGCCCCCCAACTCCCATTTTTATCATGTTCTTTTCCAATTCTTGTGCCGAGCTAAGCTACTGGTACCATAGAAACCTTTATTATCTTAATGTTTTTATGCATTTTCGTCATTTATCCTCACTCATGCATGTGTGAGCACCCTCACCGAGGTGGCACTCCCTATTAGTTTTTATTAATCTGATGCAAGATCATACATTCTCAACCTAACATGATGCATGATGCTTTATATCATAACTTTAACTGAATTGAAGTGCGCATTGAAATAAAGGTAACTGTAATTGAAAGCTCATATAAGGAAAGTAAAGCATATAATAGAAGGAAATAACTGCACACCATAGAAAACAAGCACGATATCGAANAACTAATTATACGACTAGTTAATTAATAAAGCATGCTCAAGGAAGTGGTTAACAACTATTAATTAAGCAACTAGTAAACATGTTTTGGTTCTTTATTAATCACTAATTAAATAGTTAAACTAGTTAACTAACATACTCGTTCAATAAACAGCAAGTAAGGAAATAAGCAACCAAAATAAAATTAACATCAGTATCCTCACGCATTTCCCTCTTCAATTACTCATTCTCTATTTCTCAACAAACCCTTCCATAATCCACAATAATTTACCAACCAAAGAATATCTACAACGTAACCAATCACAGAACTAACAATAATATTAGAGCTAACACTAAAGGGAATATCACAGATTCAACAATAATTTACAGAACATTAACAATTTCTACACTATCATCAAGGGAAGTGACAGACAACAAAGAATAACAACAAAGAAAACACTATCACTCACACACACCCACTTGTGGTGTAGGGCCTCTACAGGCCAAGACACCCCTATTTCCTTACCTAAGTAAAGAACTCTAACAGGGACAGCACTCCACAGCTCACGGTTCCAGCAGGGAGCAGCTCCAGCTTCCAGAGCTCCCACTGACACTCACGTAGCACTCACTCCACACACTTAACCCACAATAGCTCTCTCACAACTCACTCAACTCACACACTCTCGCAGGTAGAGAAGCTCTCGCTGGGGAGGAGAGCTCATGCAGAGAATGAAGTGTAATACCCCGACTTTTATATTCAAATTTAATAAGGATAATTGAAAAGTAATTTAAGGTATTTGGATTCATTGGATAATTATCGGGGTATTATCAATGACATATTCAGTTGATTATAACAGAATTTATTGGATGATTGAAGATTTATTTAATGAAAAATTTGTTTGGGAAATCGAATTGAAGGATTTAAATTGAACTTAAAATCATCATCAATAAATATTTAAAATAAATCAAAAATTAGAATTGACTTGAAAATAATTTAATTAAATTGAATTAAAGATGAATTATTAAATGGGGAGTTAATTAATTAAAGGGAGAATTATTAAATAAGGGAAAGAAGAGATGTAATCGGCTAAAGGAAAATAGGAGTAGGGTTGAAAGTGAACCGGTTTGGTTCATGAATTGTGGTTTGGTTCGGTGTTTCTTTTAGAAAGAGAGAGAAGGAGATGGTCTGTTTTGAAGACCAGAAGGATAGAAAGAGGGGGCAATCGAGCGAAGGGGATTCGTGAAGGTGAGTGACGGACGACGGGCGATGAGCGACTTCCGTGGGCCGAGGGCGACGATGAGACACGGTCCAGTGAGGAGTGAGTGTCGGTGCGGCGGACGGTGCGAACCGCGAGCTAGGGCTTGGAAATGCCGATCTGCGCAGATGAAGAACGAATCGCGAAGCATCGGTTCGTAGGCGTCGATCGAACCCGTGCATTTGATGAGGTAAGTCATGGATGCTCTGTCATTGGCTGTTGCTGCCATTGTTGGGTGAGAAATTGCAGCGGAGATCGGGGAAGCGCCCAAGCCGTGTCGACTCGCGATTTCCTTCGCGGTTAAAGCTTTCTCATGAAGTCAAAGTGCGGTCAGGCTAAGTTCTGGACGAGGTAAGTCCCCTACGTATTTTGGTTTCTCGGCCCCATTGCCGTGCACGGTGATTTCTTGGTTTGTGTTTGATTTTCCATGTGATGTATTGTTCTATTTCTGTTGTTGCCACGGAATTGTGCTCTGTCATCGGGTTTGGTTTTTGGTTGTTCTTTTGCTGGTTTTTGAAGGAATGGCAGTGTCAAAGAAGCCATAGACGATGAGCGAGCGGCAGGTTCCAGTGAGCTTCACGTTGGACCGGAACCGGTTACACTGGATGAACTGGCAGGTTGAGTTACAGACAATGACATACGTTTTCTTCGGCTTCGGTCCCACTTGAATTATTATACTGACATTTTAACCTACTTCTGCCTAACTCTCCCACTGCAATAATGGGATTTCCAGATGGTAGCATGGATGGACAATACAGCTCCTTCTAGTGGAAGTTGTCGGGTAAATTATTGTGAGATGAATTAATGCAGAGTCTGTAAAGAAGAAGAAAAGAGGGAGGGCCGCCGGGTGAGATGAAATAAATGGAAGAGAGCTTGTGAGGGAGGGAGAGCTGGAGGCCGAGAGGGCCTGTGGAGGAAATAGAGAAATAACAGAGAAAGAGAAAAACTGTGGGAAGAAGAAGTCCACTGTTTTCTCTCGGATGTTCTCTCAGGTATTCAACTTCTTCCTTGATGGTTTTGTGAACTTTGTAATTGGCAAGAAGGTTGAGGGAACTATTCCTAACATTTGGTTCTTTAATATATTCATGCTCTGCTGTCAGATTATACCGTTGTTGGTTATGTAATGGATATTAATAAGTTATCTGATTTGGTTTTGGACTCTGTTCCTTGAGATTTATGCTTTGTATTAGGTGTTGGTTTGTGTTCCCTATTAGTTGTGAACATTCAATTGATGTGTGGTTCATGTTTCCTTCAATTATGGCTATTGTAGGGGTTGGAAACCTGTTCTTCGTGATTCCTGCTCCCTAGTTTTGGAATTATGTTTTGCATCTCGCTTACTGAATGAGAAATGCTAGTTTGGATACCTTGGTAAATAAGGATGTGTTCAGTCGCATAAGAATGAGTATGTGTAATTAGAATTTTGGTAAATGTGCTCTATTGGTTAAGGAAGGATAATGATTGGATATATGTCCCTTATAATTAGTTGAAATTGTAAATGTTTGATGGTCACTGTATGAAAAGGAAAATGTTGATGCATGGAATAAGTTATATTCTTTGATAAAATTGTACAATCGGTGAGTACGTCGAGTTAGTGATGAGGAATATTGTTCGTTTGAGTTTGGTTGTACCCCTTATTGTTATGATTTCCTAGTCCGATCAAGTGTGACACTTGGATGTAGTGTTGTGCATGTATATTATTAATGGAAAATTATTGGTAAATTAGGATAATATGAATTATGGAATATTAAGTCTAAAATTGGGAACCGTCGTGCAGTATTAAATTATTAAATACTAAATAAGGAATAACAATATAAAAGTTAGGGTTTCTAGTTGATAAATATATTAATAAATAAATGTTAATTATTTTGAAGGTATTAACATGAAAAGAATAAAGTGCTAACGTGCCACGGATTGCAGGTAAGTTGATACTTACTGTGTTTTGGTCTTCGGATCCTACACCACAAGAATTAGGATCTTGTTTGTTGACTGTTACCACTTTCATAGAATATTTTGGTTGTTTACAGCTTTACCATAAATTGAGCATGTTCCATATATTGTGTTATTGTTTGATGGATATCTACTAGATTTAGAATCTTTTAATGACATGTTTATTAGTTAAAGATAATGATGATAAGATTAAGCATGTGGCCTCATAGAAGAGATTGATATTGTATGCATTCATGAACATCATGGTTTTAAAATAATACGAAAATGGTTTTCAGGCATGGTTTTGAAAAGAAAACGAATGACATAAGAAAGAGAAAAGTAAATGAAAAGAAAAATGAATAAAAGATAAAAGTAAGAATGTGAGCTGTTAGTTGGTCCTCGATTGACGTTGAGGCTGGTCAACGCAACGATGTATATGAGGCTGTTTAAGCATTGATGCGCATGGCCATTAGTGTGCTACGATTGATGTCAGAGCCGATTATTGTGCATTGACGCGTACAACTGCTAGCAAAGCTTACGGTCGATGCCAGAGTTGTTATACCGGGTGTGTGGGCTAACTGTGTATTGATGTATATGTAGCTTACATGTGGGTCGATCGATGTCGAGCTCTTATCACATAGCGGTTATCGATTGACATCGAAATCGAGTGCATTGCTGTGCACAGTTATGACGGTTTGTCGATTGATGTCGGAAACAGGTGTATTGGGGTACACAAAGATTGAAAAAGAAAGGGAAAAAAAATGTCGAGGAAAATGGAAAAAGAAAAGGTAAAGAAATGGAAAAATGAAATATAAAGAAAATGAGAAAACTAAAACGGAAAACAAAAAAGGTTTCAAAGATGCATATCATGTTTACGTCTTTATTTTATATCACTTACTGAGCATTAGGCTCATTAGTTAAGTCTTGTTGGTGTAGGTATACGTACGAGAACAAATTTGGAGCAATTGATAAAGGATTTGCACGCGCGGATCTTGTGGCTGATTGGGCTAAAAGAATTTAAATGGAAACAAATTGTAAATGGTTTTGTAATATAATTAATTTATATTCTTAAATGTTTTGTTTAGCTAATAAGTCTTTCGTAGTATTTTCTAAAAGGCAATTATTATTTTAATAATGCAAGGTATTAATTACAAGCGAAAAGTATTTTATTTATTTTCGCTGTAGTTGATATAAATGTTTTAAGTAAAGAGTTTTAATGACCGAGTTTTATAAAGGAAAAATCTTTTGAGGTTTTTATAAAAATTAAAGTTTTAAATTTTACGCGTTTTTGAAAGGTAATAAAAATCGGGTTATTACATGAAAGACTGAATGACATGGGAGGGAGAGAGATAGCTTTACCTAGATGGAGGGAACACATCGTACATGTAGGGAGACATAGAGGGGATGGCTGGGCAATGGAGGTCGTCGCCTATGCTGGAGAGGGTGAGAGGAGGGTCGATCCTTGTCTCTAATTAATGGCTAAACGAAAATTCTTCATCATTTCATTCCTAAATTATTCGTAGGTCTGGGCTATTTCAGACGAGTGCAGACACATAGGTCTCGTTCGCATTCGTCCCCAAGGGTAAAATCTCACAGCCTAAATCGTGGCTTCGGACGAGAACTGACATCCTCGTCCCCATCTGTACTATCCGTAGACGAGGTTCAGACGCGAAGTGGCGTCTATCCACAGGCGTCCGAAGGTGTCCCAAAATTGGGCAGAGGCAAAACGGACGAGGCTACTCCACTGCCACAGTCATTCGAACTCGTCCGGAAGTCCCTAGAGTTTGGACAGATTCGATGCGGATAAAGCAACTCGCGTTTGTAACGTCCGGGATCTCGACCGAAACTCCACTGCACAGTGAATTCAGGACGCAGAATCATGTCACAAGTTGTCACTAGTCATCAGGACGATGCTTCAAACTTTTGCGGATGACATGACTCTTCCGCAGTGTCGTTTGCAGGCGTCCGAAAACACCCTAGACAGCTTTTCATTGCCTTTTCTTTCTTAACTCCTACCCCATAACACTTTTCCCCTAAGTACGCGTCATAAAATAACACGTATCCATACGCAATGTAATGTCCCAAATACCCTGTTCCTTAATTACATCGCATACACGGGAAAAAATGTGACGAAATTACCCCTACACTTAACGCTCTAGAACATCCTTGGTAATACCCAAATAATTGTCCAACCGAAAAAGTAAGGGTGTTACACTAAACCCATAAGTATATCCTCCTATAACAATATCCCTCACATCCTTGATCAATATAATATCAAAACTCATCTCACACCATTAACATACATCACATCTTTAAACAACATATTATCGTAATCATTAATATTATCAATACAACAACAATCACAACTACTTAAATCCTAGCATCTAGTGATATAGGCCACTAGGCCAAACTCATGTAGTCATTACTTATTTTGGAGTCTTAGCAATTAACCAAATTATTTCCTTGAGTTGAAAACCTAATACATAAGAAAATAGATAAGTATTCATATATTCATTAGACCTTCATCCTCTTTCATACTTTCCACTTTGGTCGATTCATAAATTCACAATTTTCCTTAATTAGTTACATTAAGTAACCTTATAAATCAAAGCACCTTTGTCATGTTTATATCGTCCAAAACAAGGTATTATTATTGTCAATAACCAACCAACTTCCAAAAATCACAACTTTTATCATAAATGTATGATTGTTCTAATTCCAATATCCAAAGTTCTATTTAATTGTGCATAATAACATATCCAACCAAATTATTAATTGAAAGACATCTGGATAGATTGGTGGTATAGAACTACTCTAGTTTTATCTTAACCTTTCACACTTCATTAGAAATTCCTTATTTCTTTACCACTTAAACTTATAATTCATTTAACTTAAAACAGAACCTTACTAATCTTCAGAGAATACTTCACACTTAAGAGAGAAGCTAGAAACCGTAGCTCACTTGTGTCCACTTTGAAGAGTCAAACTCCTCTATTTATAGAAGTTTAAGTTGGTGATTATCCATCTGAGTCATCCTCTCCACCAATCACAATCGGCCACTAAAATAATTTACCTAAGCTGAAATCGTAAGCACTACCATCATCTTAATCCATTGTGATTGAGTGGATTTGAGTTGTCTATTAAATTATGAATTACTCCCAAAAGCAGATTCCTTAAAAATCTGTTGCTATGGATTTTTAGTCATCCACAGACACCTACATGTCCGCTGTGGATCCATTTGCTCCTATTGAACATCTTTTTACTGTATATTCCCTTCATCCGCTGATCAAAAATTGCCATGTCATTCCACAAATAAAATCCCTCCTACGGATACTTGTGCTCCCTCATGCTTACTATTTACCATGGAAGCGTTCCCATCTGTGTACACCCACACTCTTGTAGTTCCACTGTCAATGCACACCACTTATCCAAAATGATGATATTTAACGCATGCCACTTATGCAAAATAGAACCATTTCTTTGTAATAAAACATTGTCGTGGCTACATTTGCTACCGAGACACGTTCATTACATAAAATGATGACCTTTTCCTTTATGCACGACCACTTTCCCTTCTGCAAGGAATATTTCTCATATGCAGGAACATCTTTCCCCTAATCTAACGATCCTCATTTAATCCTAATATTTGATCTCACAGTCATTCTTCCTCTCACGTAACATCTTTCTGTGGAAGCATCTTTCTACTTCGCCTTCTAATCTAATGGATACAACTCTTCTATTCATTTAATCCAATGATAATCCTTTCTCCCACACGAAATCTTTCTCTTCGCACATCATTTTTCCATGGAAGCATCTTTTTAATTCTGCCTTCTTAAGCCAACAGCTACAAAGCTTCTATTCTTTTAATATAACGATATCCTATTACTTCACAAAACATCCTTTTTAATGCGCTTGTCCTAGCAATTCCAAATGAAAGCGCTAAATATTACATTTACTATGATGCATCAAGGATAGGATTTAGGTGCATATTTATGCAAGAAGAAAAGGTAATTGCATATGCTTCTATACAATTGAAGAATTACAAACAAAACTATCTAATGCATGATCTAGAATTGGCTGCTATAGTTTTTGCATTGAAAAATATGGAGACACTATCTATATGGACAAGGGCGTGAGATCTTTACTAACCACAAGAGCTTGAAATATATCTTAACTCAAAAAGAACAATTCAAATCCTCAAAGACATGTTGTGTGCAAGCGTACTAGAGTTCCTGGTTAGCTAGAGTGTAAATCCCCAAAATTTATCATGTTAAGTCTAAGATAATTATTGATGATTATTGGAGATTTATGGGATGATTTTAGTATAGGGATGTAAATTGTGATTTTTGGTTATTGGAGGTATGGATTTCTATGTTTTTTTTTTTTAGTAAGGTTAGAAGGAGTGGTTGATCCTATGAAGGATCAATCGACAACTGAAGAAGCAGTATGAAGAAATGGATGGTGGTCAATCAAGGTGAGGTGTGGTCGTTCTCCTTCTTAGCAGATTCTTCAAAGAGGAAATAAGGATTTGAGCGGTCGATCGTATTTATGTTGGTGATCAACTGGCTTTTCTTCAGTATTGTGAAGTTTAAGGAATTGCGGTCAATCAAGTAGGATGAGTAGTCGAACAGCTTCATGGCAAAATATTACAGAGGCAAAATAAGGAATGTGCTATCATACAACTGTGTGTGTTGGTGATCGACCAACTTCTTCAAGAATTGTGAAGTTTTCAGATTTGTGGACAATCAGAAGAAATGTTGCAGTCAAACTCAATCATTACAGATTGCAGAATTTTGGTCTACGGTCCATCGTCCACTAGAGAGAGTGATCGACTGATTTTCTAGAAAAAAGCAGAGTTGACTTTAAGCTGTTTTGAAGTCAATCTTGGTAAGGAGTTGATCAATCAGGAAGTTGAAGAGTCACAAAAAATGTGCAAGAATGTCTTGTTTTTATTGGATAAAAAGGTGATGAGTCACCATGCGTTTTGTTCTAAGGGCACCACCTTATGGTTTGGAAGGCTGAAGAAAGGTTTGGGCTTATATAAAAAGATATGCATTAGAAAGCTAGAAAAAGAAGAGAGGGAAAAGTGCTGAGAGAAAAGAGAGAAAGAAGCTATGAGAGGAAGAGAGAAGTTGAGAGGAAACAATAGAAGAAAAGACAGAGAGAGAAGAAGGAAAGCTTGAAGAAGATAAAGCAAATTGGTGAGGAGGAACTTTAAGGGCAAGTTGGTGGTATTTGTCGTCTCCTTCAAGGAAAGTGGTAAGAATAGATGTGTGTGTTTTTTCCTTCACGGGCTACATCACAAGAGTTAAGGTTTTTATTCTTTAAAGCTGTGTTGTTGTGCTTGATGCTAGATTACATGATGATATGTTGTTGATGTGGTGCTCGATAGATTAAGTGAAATTGATCACATTGTTGTTAGAGGATTTCAGGCTTGATGTTTGTGTTCATTAGATATACGTTTTATCACTTTATTGCTCGAGAATGTATTATTTAATGATTGTTTGATGCTTTAATGTTCATACTTTGAGGATACATTGATGATATGCTAGAACATGTGAGATTGTGTGCAATCATGCTCATGCATCATAGTTTTGAAAAGTTACGAAAATGTTTTTTGCATTGTTTCGAAAATGATAAATGGGTGCTCATCCATACCAAGTGGATGTGTTTTGGGCAAGTGGTATGAGACGCTAGCTTATGAACAAGTCCATGCGGGTTGATCACCAGACAATATTCATTTGGGCTCAGTGATTACCCATTGTTTCATTGAACGTATATGGAATGAAATAAACATAAAAGGGCATTGGGGGCGAGGGAGATTATTGACGATCCTATTTGGTAACACCCCAGATGGATGTACTTCATCCCATATTGGGATTAAGTGACAGTTAAGCACAACATGGACCAAATGATATATCTTTTCTCCTGAACTTCAACGTTTGGACTGGTAAGTGAAATGTAAACTTGTAACGCTCTATTAATTTAAAAAACATTTTTCTCATTTTAAAATATGTCATCAAAATTTTTTTGCTTTATTTATTCATCGTTTGAAATTCAATTTTAGAAGAAAACGTAATCAGAATGAATAATGCGGAATAATAATAGGATCTCAGAACATAGTTTCCAAGTGTTCTTAACAAAAGTTCCAAAGTCTCTATTACACTGTTTAACATGTTCAAAATACTAACGATAGTAATTACCAAAATACCTTTTTTTATTAAAATACTATTTATTTATCAACATACCAACAATTCCCAAAACTCGTAAGCCACATCCAGCAAGTCAAATCGGCTGATAACACGAGGGGTCATCTTGGAACGCCTCCTCCGCAACTTGAATGTCATCATCAAAGTAATCACCTACATTACGGGGAAAACAATGAGCCTAATGCCCATCAAGAATCAGAATTAAATGCAATGCATATGATGCATGATCACACGATACATTACAGAGGAGATCCATATCTCATCTGTTAGTTTGGGGAGATAGGTAAGTTAGTTGCTCTCATGGCTTAACCTGTGTTTCCGACGAGGAACCACGCATATAGGAGTGTCACCATAAGCCATACCCAGTCATTTTGTTGAAGGCATTAGGGATTTCGGTACAAGAGAATTGAGAATCTTACGATTCCTGTGGCTTAACCTGTGCCTCTGTGCCCCCTAAGTGGGGGTAGGCACTCCAATAGGAGTGTCACCACGACAACCATTCCCAATCCTCCCGAACCCTCACATGACTATTTACGTATATTAGGATGACATACAGTATGTGAACAGTTTTATAAGTCCTAGTGTGATGCATGAATGCCATAAAGTAAATCATAGAAAGTAACATACAATGGAAACACAACCAATTTAATTAAGTACATTTGAAATCGGAAACTTAACTTAAGGTAACTATGTGAATCTATCAAATTTCTAGATTTCAAACAATTATCTGAGTTGTTCATTAACGATGCGAACAAGGATAACATGTCTTAACCCAATCAGGTATAGAGCTCAACTTCAATTCTATACAACTATCCATCATGGCATTTCTCAAGTTCAATTCAAGCAAGTTGACATGATAAGTGTATGTTAAACTCAATGGTATCCATAGTGAGCATAAGGACAGTTTACCATACTTGCGTCTATAACCTACAGTTCATGTTTCATAGATAATACCAATTAAATAAACTCAAAGTTGATTCTAAGCATACAGGTTCCAAGGCAACATATAGGCAGGGAATTGCATTCTAGCCGTTTAAATTTACAATAAGCAGTGTATACCTCCAATCCAGTCTCAGACCATATTAATAATTTCAAGTAAATAACAATACTAATTCCCAAAACGTTGCACGAAGTTCAGTTTAGGTCATGATTTACAAGAATCTGTCAATGTCCATTTACTATGTTTTTCAGCAAACCAACAGCTATAACAAGGGTATTAACCATCATTGAACATTTAACAGTAGCATTGATCTACAACAATCAAAACCCGTAATGTAGGGCCTCCATTGGCCAACTACAATTCCAATTCTTACCTTAGTTTCTAGCTCAATATCCAGTAGCTAATCCAACAACAAATCAACAGCTACAATGAGTTCTCTAATTGTTCAAGCCCCAATATTCCTAAGCAAAATGGCATGAATGGTTAATTAAATTCCAAATCATCCATCTTGACTTAAACAGGAGATGGATAATCCAAACCAATAATTCCCCAAAATAAATCCTTACCCACACACCAATTCACGGTTGATTTAGCGATTTAGCAAGGCTTTCAACAGGGTAACACCTCTCAGCTTCACTTCACGGCAGGATTACACTTTCACACTCTCACCATTGCCAAAACACTGAAGTTCCCAGGGAAAGCTTACCTTTTATAGATTGAGGAAAGAGGGAGCTGGCAATGCAGGCAATGCAGAGGATAAGCTGCAGGACAGGAGACTGCCAAATCACCCAATTCAAGAGGAAATGGTCCAATGAGGGGAAAACACGTGGAAAGCCTTCCAAGCTGCAGGGGAGGACTAGATGGGTTGCAGGGAGGCAGGAGGAGAGAGGTTCTTATTGATTGTAACAAGAAATCAGAAGAGAGAGAAGGTAATTTAAATGTGTTTCTCAGATATTTTTGACTTTTCGGACAAGATAAGTCGTTCAAGGTAGATTTCGGACGAGACAAAGGCGTCCAAAAACTCAGCAAAACTTGTACATATTCAATTCAACAATGTCCACACCATCCACGTTGTCCGAGCCCTCGTCCGAAGATGAACCAACATTGTACAAATTCATTTCTATAACATCCGCGCCGTCTGCGCCATTCGAAACTCGTCCGAAAACGCATCTGTACACGTTTTACTTAATTTTATACTTGGATTATTTTCCAATATCAACCTTATACTTCTCAAGCATAAATTTAATGTGTACCGTCACGCAACATGATATAATATCCATACATATTACTTATCCGAAATTTAATACATCATAAAGTGGGGAAAGAATATATTTTTGGGGTATTACAAAACTAGATGACAAAAAACAAAGGTTCTTTTTCTGAAAATGAAAACTTCATATGTTCTATAAAAGTTGCATAGCAAGTGCATTGCATATTTTCTTCAATCTCTTATTGAGGCTCATAGTTTAAGTCTTGTAATGTAGGTGACAATACAAGAAGGAAAATGAAGAAGAGCAATTAATGGAAGGTTTTCACAATGAGATTGTGCTGGCTAAACGAAATAGAAACAATTTATGGAAAGAGTTTTGTTTTATGTAAACAAAATGTATATTTTGAAGAACGAAAGAAAAGAATTTTATTATATTATTTTTCCTTTTTTTTATTGTTTTAAAAAGGAAGGTCTTTCACTGTACATTTTGGTTTTCAAAAAGGAAAAAGAAAATTGGGTCGCTACATAGAGTAAGATGCTACCATTGATGAAATTTGAATACAATAATAGTTATCAAGCCACAATTGAAATGACACTGTCTATGTTGATAGAAGAAATTGGTGAATTTTATAATTTTAATTTTTCACGTAAATTTTGGTTAATCGTTGAAAAGTTGACATGTTTGGTCGCGTAGTGGCCACACGTGAGTTTTTGGTCAAATAGTCAAAAACTGTCAAATTGGGTTTTAGCAAGCGGTAATTTAATTGTGGAAATATTTTTAGTAAATTATTTTGACTAAAGAATTGTTTTCGGTTAGTGTTTTGAATGAGTCAGGATTTGAGTTGGATTTTGAATTGGATTTAATTAATATATAAAAAATATATTTAATATAATATTATTTTAATTGAAAAAAATTATAAAAAGCAAACTCTCTCAAGAGAGAGTTTGCCGTAGCTGAAGAGAAAAGAGGGAAATGAGAGGGAGGAGCTGGCGAGCAATCTTCGTCGTTTCTCCACCCGATCCATGTTTGCGTTATCGTGTACTCTGACATTTGTAAAGGTGTTTTGCGGATAAGTCAATTTCTAGCCTCATTTTTAACGTGTAAAGGTTTGAATTTTATTGGCTTCAAATTTGAGGTTGAAAAACTTTAATCTGAAGGAAATTGTTTGTTTATATTGGTAGAATAGGAGTTTATGCGGGGTTATTTATCATTAGAAGTCAAAAATCAGGTGAAAAAAAGTGTTTTTCATAAGAAAATAGTGCCCTAGCACTGTGTTGGTCAACTGCTGCACGATGTGCGGTCAACCAATCGTGTGGGTGACGCGCTGGTCGACCAAAATGTGATTTTTTGTCAACCAGGGCAGTTGACCGCAATAGGCCTAGTTGACCGTGCTTTGGAATGTTTTGACCACGAGGGGTCCATAGTCGACCCCTTAGTGTATTTTGTCCTGTTTCGAACCGTTTATGCATTGTTTGGGTCATGTCGTCCTTTGTCGAGTCTTGGATGGTTGCTAGTGAGTCTTGTCGACCGTTGTGAGGTCCCTGTGGATCGTAGTCATGCTGGTCAACCACAGTTGTGTCTCTTACTACTGTTTGCTCTCCGCTTGACTCTAGTTGAGTCTCAACGACTGTTCGGTGGTCTCAGGTGACCATTGTGATGTTATGTTGACCATGGTCAGGTTCAAATGGCTTTAGTTAAGTCTTCTCGGCTGCTGAGTTGTTTCTGTCAAGAGTATCATGTTCTATCAACTATCACTGCATCTTGTCGATCAGTGGGTCTTTTGGGTTGTCTGTTGAGGTGCCAGTTCGACCATGGTGATGTTTTAGTTGACCGCACTATCTATTTCTTGGAGTTGGGTTTAGCGAACTTCGTTTGACTTCACCACCCATACCTAAGTTTTCGTCTGGTTTCGCATTACGGTTTAGGACCCTTGTTGTATTCTTAGATTTGGTTTCTAGTTTGGGACTCATGGTTGTCCCTAAAGACCGTCTTGGATTCCAAGTCTTGTTTGAAACTTATCTGTTATCCCTCGTGTGATTGTTGAGATGTTGACATTAGCCTTGTTATAGGTTCTCATGGTCATCTATGAGATAGAGATTTTTATACTTTCTACATTGCATTACATCACATTTTCAAACTAATATTTGTGGGATACTGCTCTTGAAAACCCGATGGGGGACTGTTTCAACAGCATGTCTATTTTTACGTATATGTACGTTTTCTTACGTCTACTTTCTATACATGGTTTTTTATTTATATTCTGTATATATATTTGGAGGATGAATCCATTTGATGCTTTAGGGAGTTTTGGCACTAAAGCATCATGAGGCTATCCCATGCAATCTTCTACTGTGAGAAGATTGATTGTTTGTACTTGCGAAAGGGTGGTAGGGCACCGGTCACATTTCCTCAAGTTTTGAGCCTTAGAAGTCAAAATGGAGATGGAATGATGATGACACGTCGTTGGGTTTCGAGCCCATAACCTGGCTTAGTCACACGGATTGGTGGGTTATTTGTCACCAAGTTTTGCCATTCGAGTATCGTTCTATTTGACAAGTGGCGTGAGAGCTTGTAGCTCCACTTGCCAGAACCCTCATCAATTTGGGAGCTTTAGGCTAGTTGAGAAGCAATATGTCGTAGGCAACCTCATCCGTTTATTTGATCGTACGAGTTGTGTTGTCACATAGCTTGCTCGTTGGAAGCTCAAGTAATGTGTTGGATCTCCAGATCGCCATCATTTTACTTCCTCTGCCTCATAAGGTGCTGCCCCGAGATGGTTGCCGCCTTTCTGTGATAAGTGTCGGATAGGTCCTTGAGTGACCATCTGTAATATCCCAATTTTTGTAACATAATTAATTAATGATAATTAAGAGTTTAATTTGGTGTAGCAAGATTACTTGGATAATTATAGAAGATTTATTTGATGGAATAATTATTGGAGATTTAGTGAAAAACGAAAAATAAAGGGTTAAATTGGTTCATCTTGAACCGGTCTAATTTGAAGGCAAATGAGAAAAAATAAGTTATGGTTGGTTTTATGAAGGGAAAGAGAGAGAAGAATTTAAATTAAAGAAATAAATAAAAATTAAATAGAATTAGAATATAATTTAATGAAATGAATTAATTGATTAAAGAGATAAAGGAGGATGAACTGGTTTCTTTTATTGGTTGGTCTAGTCCATGGCTGGTCGATTCGCTCTGGAGATTTAGAAATGTCCACGAGCCATTGTGTGAAGAGATAAAGAATCATGAGACAGGGGAGAGGGAGCAAGCGATGCAGAGGGAGAGCTCGGGTGAAGGGGACTCACGAAGGCGAGTCCCAGGTGATGATGTCCGGTGAGCTTGCGGGTCAGCGTCGTCGGTCTTGGACACGCGTGGGGCGAGGACAACGAATTGCGTGGCTAGGGCTCGGTGAAACGCCCGAGCTGCGGAAACAAAGAGCTTCCCCGGGAATGAGAATTCCAGACTGAGGTAAGTCGTTCGTTTCTACTCTGTGTTTTCTCCTCCATGTCATTCTGTTATTCGATTGTTTGGCCGAAATGTGGCCGTGAATTGCTTCTGCTAGAAATGGCAATGGCGACTGCGTGGGAGCGGATGGATTGTGGTCAAGTGCCTTGCTTTCTGTGCGCGTCTAAACCTATTGTGAACTGGTTCGTGAATGGCCTTCTGGCCGAGAAGACAATTCCACACTTCTCCCTTCCAACTGGCATCGCATCTGCTGAAGTGAAATAAAGAGGTAAGGGAGATGTCAAACAAGAATGGGCCTTTGGAAAAGGGTGAGGAAATGGAAGGAATGATGTCGGGCAAGTAGTGCATAAAATCGACAGAGTGAGAGAGTGAACA
Source organism: Begonia loranthoides (assembly GCA_022433065.1). NCBI lineage: Eukaryota > Viridiplantae > Streptophyta > Magnoliopsida > Cucurbitales > Begoniaceae > Begonia > Begonia loranthoides. The sequence continues at coordinate 12,738,972 of CM039473.1, forward strand.
AGAGCTCGGGTGAAATGTGAGCTGAAGAACGAGAGGGAGTTGAGAAGAAGTTGAAGGTCTTTAGAGGTGGTCTCGGGTATCTTTGGATTTTTGGTATGCAGATCCTTCAGTTATCCTTATTATGTGTTGGTCATTTGGGGTAGATAATTGGTTGTTGATGGAGCTTGGTTATATCTGTTGTTGCTGCCTGTCAAGAAGTTATACGTTTAATTCAGATTAGTTACAAAAGAGTTATTTTCGGTGAATTAATGCATGATTGGTTGTTGGATACCTGATGAACTCCCCTGCGATCCTTAAGCTTTGTGATGGTTCAGAGTGTTGAGTTTATTCTGTTACGCATGGTTGAGTTGGTTAGAAATGGTTCGCTGTTTTTCCAGCCTCAATGTAAATGCCCCTGTTGATTAGATAAATGCTCTAGGTTTTATTTATTATAATTTGTTGTCTGTCGTCGATCATGATTGATTATGCTCTAGGGGTGTTATTTTGGTTGTTGAGAAATGATTTGGTTAATTAGTGTGAAGTGTTATTCAACAGTTTGATTAATGGTTGTTAAGTTGTAAACAATGCAAGCGGTTAAGTAATTGGGTATTAATTTGGACTAAAGAATTTTGTTACATAGTGAATGAGGACTTGGAACATTGGAATTGTTAAGGATATGGGTTGTGGAAGTAAGGTTATTAATACATGATTTTAATGATGAGTTATTTAATAATTGTGAAGGTATTAAAGGGAGAAGAATAATGATTATGTGCTAAAGTGTGTTGCAGACGCCAAGTAAGTGATATTGTGTGTATTTTGGTCTTCAGGCCCTACATCGCAAGAATTAGGACTTTGGTTGCTGACTGTTTACCTTTTTAATAGAGTATTAAGGTCGTGTACTGCTTTATTAGACTATCCAGATATTGAGCATGCTCCGTGAATTGTAATGTTGTTTGTTGGGTGTTTATTAGAATTATGTTCTTTTAATGATATGTTTAATAGATGAGCATACTTAGAAATTATAGTACTGATAAGATAGAATGTATGCATTCAAGGACATCATGCATCATGGTTTTCAAAAGAATACGAAAATGGATTTTCATGCACTATTTGGAAAAGGAAATGGAAATGGATAACATGAGAAAGATAAAAGTAATGGAATAAACGGTAAAAGGGTCTTGTGGGTTAGAGTGGCCTGGCTTCCCCAAGACGAGATGATGATATGAGATGTGAGATGTTAGTTGGTCCTCGATTGATGTCGAGGCTGGCCAACGCAATGGTGTTTGTGAGGTCGTTTACACATTGATGCGCACAGCTGCTAGTGCGCTAGGATTGATGTCGGAGCCGATTGTTGTGCGTTGATGCATACAACCACTAGCAGAGTTTTCGGTTGATGTCGGGGCTACTTATATCATGGTGTGGGGTCGCTGTGTATTGATGTACACAGTAGCTGACATGCAGTTGGATCGATGCCGAGCCTTTATGACATAGTGGGTTGCCGATTGATGTCGTGATCAGGTGCATTGATGTGCATGGTTATTGGGTTGCCAATTGATGTCGGGACCGGGTGCATTGATGTGCACGGTTATTGGGTTGCAGATTGATGTCGGAACCAGGTGCATTGATGTGCACAATTATGGACATTATGGGTTGGAGTGGTCTATGTGACCCGGCTTCCCAAATGGATATTATGGGTCGGAGTGGCTTGTGTGGCCCGGCTTCCCAAAGATACAGAAATAGTAAAATGAAAACATAAATAGAAAATGAAAATGAGTTTTTAAAGAGCATAGCACGTGGAATTTATAGTTTCCTTTTATATCACTTACTGAGCGTTAGGCTCATTAGTTAAGTCTTGCGATGTAAGTACACGCACAAGAACAGGAGAACATGTTAAGGAGCAGTTGATGAAGGATTTGCACGCACAAATCTTGTGGCTAGCTAGACTAAAGGGAGTTAAAAAGAGAAATGATTCGAAAGAGATTTTGTAAAGTACTTAATTGTAAAAGAAAATGATTTTATTTATTTTTGCTGCGATTCAAAAAGGGAGTTTTATTAATTGCATTTTAATTGACTTGTTTTATTAAGTCTTTTGCTATTTTTATTAAAGAAAAGAAAAAGTTTTAAATTTCACGCGATTTTAAACGTCATAAAAATCGGGCCGTTACACCATCCCTTTTGACTAACGACGTTTTTGCACAAAAAATTATGTTGGCATATTTTGCAATATAGTTGTCTATGTATACAATGTGTTTTGATGAAGCTACATCAGGCCGAATTAATAAAATGATAAATAGGTTACAAATTTTTTTAAATCCATATACGGTAAATGAGAAGCATGAAAATTGTTTTCAAAATGATGAGAAAAATAGTTTTTCGCATGCATTGCATTTAGTATAGATTCTCCTACTGAGTTTGTCACTCACACCTTAGACTATATTTTTTCTCCAGGTTAATGTTTAGGTTTGGTGCATAGGTTCTGCATGGGGTTGTAATGGGGCATTGTTGATACCCCTCTGGCTGGTGTATTCATCTTCCCTTGGATGAGTGGAGGTTTGTCGATTCAATCCCTTCATCTCTAGTACATTTGGGATTTGTTGTTTGGTATTGTTTGGTTTAATTCTTACACAGTACTTTCTTTTGTTATTATTATACTATCAAGTCTTTTGTTGATCACTCTATGGATCCCAACCCATTTGATATGGTTTTGGGCTTAATTTCATGTTTAGACTTCCGCTTCTCCCTAGCCTTGGGATGGGTGATCGGGTTTTCTCTGAGAATCGAGTCGCCTAACCAGGTAATACTGTTAGGCCTGCCTCCAGATTATGACAGTATGAGGCACTCTACGGAAGCAAATGTAGGTCTCCAGGAGAAGCTAGATTGTTTGGTCCAAAAAGTATTCAACAAACTATAGAAATAGTAGCACTTATCTGTCAAAGAATGTTGACTACTCAAAATAGGCAAAAAAAAGTTAAACAAATTGTCAAAAAAAAGAATTGGAATTTGACATGGGAGATATGGTGGTTTTGAAAGTTTCACCCTTTAAAAGAATAAGGGAAAAACTCAGTTCAACATTCATTGGACCCTTCCAGATCAAGGGAAGATGGGGAGGGTGGCGTATAAGCTTGAATTGCCATCTTTGATGGAGGGGATACATAATTTATTTAATGTATCGATATTGAGAAACTCATTCAAATTCCCTCCCGATTGATAAAGTATACAAATATTAAAGGGCAGCCTACCTTAAGATACAAAGAAATACCAATGCAAATTCTAGACTCACGGATGAAAAAACTAAGAAACAAGCAAATTACCCAAGTAAAAGTATTATGAAAGCATCAGTCTATTGAAGAAGCCACTTATGAAAGACGACAAGATATGGAAGCAAGATATTTGGAATTATTTTAGGGATCAAATTTTGAGGGAAAAATTTATGTAATGGGGGAGGAATGTCACACCTGGTAATTTTATATTACTAATCAGGAAATGTTTTTATTGATTATTTTGTTGGATTGGTAATGTACCACAAGGCATGGTTACTGGAACCTAGGCCAAGAAGCTTATTAACCTCTTTACCAAATTTTATTTTACAAGTGGAGTTATATTAGAGGGCCTAGAGGATGAGCCAAACCATGAAGATAAAGCAAGGCCAAAGCACCTAACACTTGGGAAGTTCATGCACACCACTCGGCTACAACCTCACCCGATGACCAAACTTGCTTTCCCCATTCCATGCCTTATGAGGACAGCAAGTGAAGATGTGTCATGCCAACGTGATTCAATGCTTTCCTATTCATTGGTTGAGGGTATGGTTGCATATGTTTCCTTTTTGGATGGATTAATGTCGATTTGGATGATTTGGATAATGTGGTTGTTTGGTGTTCTCGTCTAGGTGTGTTAGCTGAGAACATATGTTATGTGTGTTTTATTTTCAGGACAATTTTGTAATTATCACATTAGGGTAAACCTTGAGGGATTTATATACCCTCATTAAGATTTGTCTGAAGGTTAATTGGAAATTATCAGCTTGAGCTAAAACCCTAGTGTTGGAGTTGACTCCATTACAATCGGCTGCTTCCTTCAAATGGTTAACCCAAGAGGTGTGTGAGCCATCCATTAATCCACTTGTTCTTGGTTTGTCTTAGAGTGGGTTCTCATACTAGTCTTCCTATCATCTCTCTAATGACCTAGTTTTTCTTATATTTAAAAATGTATAAAATTTAAAATTTTTCTTTTCTTTTATAAAACCAGTGGAAGACTTTTCTTTCGTAAAACCATTTTTCAAATAGCAGCGGAAGTAAATACAATTCTTTTCTTTTACAATTAAATACTTTACAAAACCTTTTTCTTTCTTTAATGCTTTAGTCTAGCTAGCCACAAAATCCGTGCGTGTAAATCCTTCATCAACTGCTTCTTAACTTGTTCTCATGTTCTCATTTGTTTACCTACATCACAAGTCTTAACTGATAAGCCTAACGCTTAGTAAGTGATATAAAATAAAACGTGAAATGCATATGTTGTACGTCTTTTAAAATTCGTATAAAGTTATTTGTTTTTGTTTCTTTTTCCTTTTACATATTCTTATTCTGTTTCTGTTTCTATTTCTATTTTATTTTTTTGTTTCCTTTTTCTTTTACGTATTCTTATTATGTTTCAGTTTCTATTTCCATTTTCTGTTTTCATTTCCTTTTTCTTTTACGTATTCTTTTTCTGTTTCTGTTTCTGTTCTCGTATTTGTGTCCGTGTCTATGTCTGTATCCGTATCCGTATCCGTTTCTGTATCCATACCCGTATCCGTATTCATTTCCATTTCTAGAAATCTGTTTTTGTTTTCATTTCCGTTCCGTTTTTTGTTTTCGTATCCGTATTTGTTTCCATATCTATATCTGTTTCTGTTTTTTGTTTTTCTTTATTTTTTACATTTTCATCTCTTTTCTATTTTCCATTTTTTCCCTTTATCTTTCCCATTTTAGTCTCTTTTCACTTTTCCGTTTTCAATTTTCCATTTTCCTTTATCTTTTACGTTTTAGTCTCTTTTTCGTTTTCTGTTTTACTTTTTCTTTTATCTTTTACGTTTTAGTCTCTTTTTCGTTTTCCATTTTCCTTTATCTTTTACGTTTTAGTCTCTTTTCCATTTTTCATTTTACGTTTTCCTTTATTTTTTTACATTTTAGTCTCTTTTTCGTTTTCCGTTATCTTTTACGTTTTAGTCTCTTTTTTGTTTTCTATTTTCCGTTTTCTATTTTTCTTTATATTTTTCATTTTTGTCTCTTATCTCTTATTTCCTTTACATTGACGACCCAGTATAGCAGCAATGGCATAGCCTGAAAGCTCGCTAGCCGATGACCGGTTCATCCAATGCACCATACCCGTCACCTCTAGTATAACGGCAATGGCATAGTCCAAAAGTCTGCCAACCATTGGTCGATCTGTCTCGGCATAATTCAGGGACCCTACAACAGGTATGAGTAGCAATGGCATAATCCAAAAACTCTACTAGCGGCAATAGCATAGTCCGAAAGCCTAACTAGCGATCGTGCCCACCAAACACTGAAACGGCCTCACATCATACCGTTGCCTTTACTTTATTTTACTTTACTTTACTTTTTATCATTTAACATTCGTTTATCATCTGTTTCACTTTTCGTGGTAAAATGGATATTTCTACAGCCCAAATGATAGTAGTCTGCTTCGGGTGATCAGCCCTTAAGAACACCGTACATTTAGTATGTGTGAGCATCCATTAAACCATTCTTTAAAACCATGCATGATGCTCATGAATGCATACAGTATATATCATATCATTAATATAACTTCTAAACATGCTCATTATCCTAACTTTTAACGTAAGGAACCTGCATCTAATAAACATATCATTAAAATAATCTAATTCTAATAAACACCCAGCAAGCAACAGTACAATTCATTAAACATACTTAATATCTGGCTATTCTAATAAAGCAGTAAACAAAATAGTCAACATACAATTCCTAATTCTTGGGATCTAAGCCGCCCCCAAAGACCAAAACACATACAATATCAACTTACTTGCGTCCGTAGCGAGTTTTTGCACTTTATCCTTCCATCTTCTCAATACCTTCAAAACAATAACATTTATTCATCAATATTTACCAGTTATGAACCTCAACTTTGATACCAACGTTTCCCATCCATTTTGTAACAAAATATTATGATCCAAATACACTAAATCACTTTACAATTTTCATTATTCATAACTTAACAACCAACAAAGCCTAATAAACCCGCATATAAACAGCCATCAATAGTTCCAATTCAAACAATAGGGCACCAACCAACAAAGGCAGTAACCAATCCACGACACGCACCTTACTTCAAAAACTTTACCCTATAATAGCATTGCAACATACCTTCTTCAATATCTAACAAGCACAGAGAATATAGAAAACCACTTCAATCGAGGTCGACAGCAACATATCAGCAATTAACCAATCCTCCATCCATGTACATTTTATAGGCAGTAGAATAAATTACCAAAGCAAGTAACCCATTAATATCCCTCACAGAACAAAGTAGCAGTAAACAATGGAAAGTATTAGCCAACAATAGAGCATGTATTTATCGAAGTATCAAATGCCAGAACCTAATCCCCTTCAAACTTTATGCTAGTCAGAGAGTCCATAAAATCAATTAGGGGGAAGTTGAATACTTGAAGCTCACCCGTGAATCTACAGCTACTCCCTTCCACTTCTTCTTCTTCTTCATGAACCCCTCACTGTAATCTCCAGAATACTCACTGTCTTCCACCCCTGCCTTCTCTCTTTCTCTTTTCTAAGAGCACTCGGCCTTCATTACTCCTTTCCTTTTATTTCTTTTCTCTCCTTTTTCCTTTTCTCACGCAGCTCTCTTTCTCGTCTCCTCAATGTCTCCCTTTCTTCTCTATAAATTTCTTCGTAGAGCACTCAGGCATTTTCCAATGCTTCTCACTCAAAAGCTTCCCCTTAGAAGCTGCTCAACTCATCCCCACAAAATCCCACTAAATCCCTCTTAGGAGCAGGCATCTGTAAAAAGGGAGTACTCGCAGAGGGTAATAGAAAACGCTAGCATTGGGATTGAAAACACAATATGCCGAGAATTGCATGGGAGCGGTCGACAGCTATAGTCGACCACTCAACACCGGTTCATAGTTACATTTGACCAGTACCACATTAAAATGTTCCTCGAAAAACGCAGTGCCACTGGTCGACAGCTACAGTCGACCACTATGTCGTCTGCTTTGCTTCTGTCAGCCGCTCCTTCATGATACATGAGCCGCCTTTATGACGAGAAAAAAATCTGCATTTCATCTATTTCATCTTCTTTTGTTCTTTTATTTTATTTCAATTAACACTTTTATTTAATTAATCCTCTTTTAATTTATCCTAATAAATTCATAACCAAAATTCCCACTTAATCAATTCTCTTACACCCAATTAATTTTTCAATTATCCTTACTTAATACCACTATGGGAAATCGAGGTATTACAATCTCGGTCCAGAGGTGTAATACTCTAACTTTTTATATCAAAATTTAATAAGGATAATTGGAAAGTAATTTGGAGGTATTTTGATTAACTGGATAATTTTTAGGGTATTATCAAGGACGTATTTAGTTGATTATAATTTATAGGAATTTATTGGATGAATTGGGATTAAAGTGGAAAGTGTATTTTGGAGTTTTCGAACGCACGCGGATGACACGTGGACTAGGAGTCACATCTGAAAATGCATCTCAAGTCGTCCCCTACGCTTTGGGACGATGCAAAATGAGGCTTCGCATCCTAATTCGTCTGTAACAAGAGACTCTAGACGCATGCAGACGAGTGCGGACGCAGGCAGACGAGAAGAGTTTGAATTTGTACAGGTAATTGGACTTTTTGGACAAACGCGAACGAGGCGCAGACGCCTTCCTTCGTCCGAAATCATAATTCCAAAAGGGAGAATAATTGATCGAACCGAGTTTGTTCGGCTCGGTTCTAAAATTAAGTGGCTCGGTTTTAGTTAAAGGAGTAAAAGAAATAGGATTAAATGAAAATTAAAGTAGTTAAAATAAATATTAATTTAATGAAATAAATTATAATGTTGGGATAAATAATTTAGATGGAATAAAAATAAAAAGAAGAAAAATTAAGAGAATAGGGGGAGTGAACAGGTTCACCCTATGAACTGGTTTGGCTGGAAGTAAAAAGAAACTGAATGGCCACAGTCCATTCTGCGGGAGAGAAAGAATCATGAAAGGGAAGTAAGAAGAAAGGGAGAGAACGAGGGAGACGAGGGAGAAGACGGTGAGCTCAGGACGGTTCCTTCGCATTGGACGACGCTTTCTAGTAGACGTGCGGGTTGCTAGTGGTGTCATGGGTCACGGCTAGGGCTTGGGAGGTGCGGCTTTGTCCGTTGATGCGGTGCAAAGCTTCGGGATGGAGCGACGAAGCATCGGGTCGGGGCAAGCTTCGATGCTCTGTCGAATTCTACTGGCTAGTGACGATGAATTGGTGATGGCGTCGAAATTGGCCGGTGAGAGTACAATTTTTGGCCTCGGGTTGATGGCGAAGCTGGTGGTTTGTGCTAGACTGGCCAAAGGCCTGTGGTCCAGCTTACAGTTTGGTCCGAACCAGACTCTTCCCTCTGGTTCTTGCTCTGGAAACTGACAGCGGGGAATGCATGAGGTATGGTGCTGAGCCAGAGTATGGCTTGCCATGCCTCTCTTATGAATTAGGAAGGCAACAGAGAAGGGATGGCTGGCAGAAGGAAAAAAACAGAGTCAAGAAGTGAATGGCAGGGAGGAGAAGTGCCCTCTAGTGAAGTGAAGTCCAAGAGCTTCTTGAGGAAGATTGGAGGAGAGGGGAGCTCTCCCTGGTGATGACCGAGTGTGTCTCCTTGGGTGTTTTCTAGTAATTGAATTCCTTCATGTTATTCTAAATTCTATGGATGTTTTGGCCCTGTTATGGACGAACTATACTCTCTGTTGACTTGATGATTGTGCTCTGTTGTGATAATTTTTTGTTTGATTATGCAACTATGAGTACGTTGGATGTATGTACTGAGAGATCAATGTTCTGTTACTTGGAATAACACTCTGTGATGTTAATTTATGAATATATATATATATATATATATATATATATATATATATATATATATATATATACACACACACACACTCTGTTGATCGTGTGAATTTTAGGCCGTGAGTTTATTTAGTGTTTATATTCAATTTATGATAAGTGATTAATGAGAGGAAGAAATGGAATAAATATTGGATATTATGCTCTTTTAACTTTTGGTATCGAATTATGCACAGGTTGTTAATTGATTAGAAAATGAATATTGAGTTTGGACTATGAAAGGCTATCAAGTGATGAATGAAGATTAAAAGTATCAATAATGATGAAGTTGTAGACGTTGAAGCTCGTAAGTGTTATTAAATTTTGTAAACAGTTAATAGAGAAATGGATATTAATGCTAAATGTTTTAATTATGAAGCTATTGAAAAGGAAAATAAGGATAAAGATTAAGTGCTAAATCGCGTTAATGCTTCAAGGTAAGGATTGGGTAGAGTTTTAGCCAGTGGAGGCCCTACCCACAAGTTGTGTGTGTGTGTGTTTCTTTGTTGCTATTTTGTATATATTTTTCTTTTACTGCAATTCAATTCCCTGATAGAGAAACTGCTAATGCTATTGTTAAGATTATGATCCCTAACGTTAAGCTCTATGATATGAACCGATGAACTGCCAAAATGAACTGATGAATTGAAAGTTATGTGAAGAAATGTTACGTGTAAATAAGTTGTTAATTATTTCATTGATAGTAGTTCTGTTATGATTAAAGTGTTGTATATCACAATGCTTGTTAAGATAGTAGATCTTATTGATAATGCTATAAATTATTGGTATTGGTTAGGAGCTGTAACTTTCTTTAATAAGACTATGTATAATAAATGTTAAACCATGCTTTACTTTCGAGCATGCACGTGTTTAGGATTGATTCATGCCATTAGCTGCTAGCTATTTACTAAGCATGTTTCCGTAGCTATTTACTAAGCCTGTTTCCGTAGTTATTTACTAAGCATGTTTCCGTAGTTATTTACTAAGCATGTTTCCGATAGCTATTTAATAAGCATGTTTCCCATAGCTATTTACTAAGCATGTTTCTGTAGTTATTTACTAAGCATGTTTCCATGAGTTATTTACTAAGCATGTTTCCGTTAGCTATTTGTTTAGCATGTTTCCGTTTAATTATTGATTCCCTGTCTACGCCATTGTACAATTGTTAAGCATGTTTAGTTCGTTCAAATAACTAGCTATAAGTTAACGTTTAATCGCAATTAATAGCATGTTCACTTTGCCATTTCTTTTATTGCTATGCTCTGAAATTCAAGCATGTTATTCGTTGTTTCGATTCATTGCTACAATTGTTCTCTTTTATTCGTTTTAATTACTGTTATTCTTTTATATGCGTTGTTTAATTATCGTTACTTTTATACTATATCAACATATATCATGATAATAGAAACAAGTAGGAAGTGCCACTTTTTTTGTAGTACTCATATGCATTATGAAAGAAAAATTGATAAATGAAAAGAATGAAAGGAAAAGAAAAGAAAATGGGGAGTTAGGGGACGAACGGGTAGTTTGGATCTAATCAGGTAGACTGGACTAAGTCTCCTCCCTCGTTGGGAACGGGACCAGCTACCCTAGGTGGTTAGAAGCCGACCAAGACTATACCTCCAACACAGGTTCCTCTAATCTCCCACTCGATGTACGAGTTATGAATGAAAGAATAAAATGTAAAGAAAAGATTGGTTTAGAGTGGTACCCATACCAAGAAGAACTAAAGAGAGGCATAAAACATACTGCATATGATAGGTTCCAAGAAACACTTAGAAGCCTTAGTGAAATCTGTCCCGAGAAATAACAATAATCGACCCAGCAGTAATAACTTGAATAAAACTCCAAATCTGTATATGAGCTAAAGCGGAACCTTGGAGGACTTAAACTCAATATAATCAAGAAGATTGTATCAAAAATTCAACTGAAAAAACGTTCTAGAATAGGAGATTTATCAATTTCAATAACCACTTGAAAACTGTTTCCAGCAGAACAGATTTAGCAGTGCAGATCAAAAACGTAATAACTTGAGTTAAAAATACCGAACGACGCCCAAATTTGGAGATTAACTTCCTGACTTAACCCTGAACAAATCATTAGAAGACCTCAAAGAGAGATGGTCGTCATAAGAGCCTCAAACAGATGCTCTAATCAGCGACAGTAACATTCAATAAAAATCACAGATTCAGCAGCTCAACATTAATCCGAAAATTATCACCTTTAATTCAATAATTCCCACAAGAGTTTCTCCAGCAACCAACATATATCAGACCTCCATAACATAAGTTAATCAATCAGAAGAATAGTTCTTAATAGCCTCACGAAAAATAAGAAAGAAACAATGGAGTTTCGCGGACCTCCTAAGTGAGAGGGCGATTTTTAGGGTTGGCCGAAAACCAACACTCTCCAAGATTGGATAGTTCTCTTGCCTCCACACCACAATCCTACCTTGAAGATGAAGATTGGAAGAGGCAATATCCCAATGATGCAAGGTTGAGAAGCTTCAAGAGGCACCTTGCTTGGGTGGTGGATGAATTGGCGCAAATAGGAGGGTGGCCGCGGCTAGGCTTCAAGGAGCACTCCAAATTTCTTCAATTCAAAATTGGTTTCATTTGCAGCAAAGAGGGTTTTTTAAAACCCTAAGAGTTCGTACACTAAAGGAAAAAAAAGACTAAAATAACCCTAATTAGAAAATGACCTAAACAGCCCTTTAACAATAACAAAACAATAAATCCGATTTTGGAAAATCAGTCTCTGAAAAATGGATATTAGATATAGTAAACCAAACCCAAATAAAGCGCCCAATATGTCCTTGGAAAGCTCTTTATGTTGGCTGCATTTGATATGAAGGACTAAAGTTGAAACGATGTCGTCTCGGTTGTCAAAATAGCCCTTGATCATCTGCTGCATAGATTCTAGGCGGATTTGGACAGCTCCTAATTTTCTTCTATGATTGCATGATATCCACTAGTCCAAATACACCAAATCCTCTCTATGACATTGAATAAAGCTTTTCTCCAAATTGGATAGAAAATTAAACACCTACAAAACAAATAAAAAGTTAGAAATAAAGGTGCCCTTAGCTTGGGCTCAAGCGACAGGTCCTTGGGGCACATCAGCATACCCCACTCCTTACTAAGCCTTTGGGCTTACAGTTTACTTGTAGTGTAGGTACACGCACGGAAAAATGATGAACAGATCAAGAAGCAGTTGATGAAGGATTAGTATGTGCGAGAATTGTGGCTTGTTAGGCTAAGAAAAGTAAGAGAGAAAAGAGTTTTATAAATGTAATGTAAAATGAGAAAAATGGATTTTTATAATAAAGTCTTCTGCTGGTAATAAAGATTTAAATAACGAGTTTTAAGTAAGATGTTGTAACTATTGGGTTTTTAAAGAAAGAACTTTGATTTCAATTGAAGGATTTTAATAGAGATTCAGTTGTTTTATAAAAATTTTAAATTTAACACAATTTTTAAAGTAAAGAAAAATCTAGGTTGTCGCAAGAGGTGAACATCAAGAGAATGAGATTAGAACACTAGCTGTGAAAACAAGTTGGAGAGGTTCTTGAAGAATCCATTGAAGTCAAAGGGTGTCATTTAGCATCCTTTGCACAAGCTTGTAAGTATCTATTTTTGTTTCTCTTCCTGGACAATTTAGATTATGTAATTTGGAAGGCTGTCTAGTAAAAATTCGAGGGTTGTGTGGTTCCATTTTCGCATTATTTGGTTCTGAGATATGAAAGTTGTGCGTTATTCGTTTTCTACTCAAACACTATTTTATTGGTGCTATTCCGGGAAGGTCACTTTGCATTTGCACAACTTTCGTTCCATTCTGAATTTTGGTGTGATTTTTGGAGGGTTCATTATTCTTTGGTATTGTTGGTTGTGTTCCAAAATTGGCACTGATTGGAGTGCAGGAGAGTAAGATACAAAATTGGCAAACTGGTGTTTTGTTTTTCAAACCCAATAGCCACCATCTTTGCCGCCATCTATGATTGCTTGTCAAAGGTTGCATCCCTTAATTGGACAATTGATAATATAAAGTTATGAAAATAAAGGATATTGAGAATTTGAAAATTAATAATAATAATAATAATAATAATAAAGAGTGAATTAGAACGTTGTTGCAAGCATCTAGGACTAACGTTCGGGTTTTGGCCACTACTTAGGTTCGAAAGAGTAAGTGTTTGTAGATATTGGATTTCAACAAAAGGATGACGTATCTTCAAAAGTGTTGGTGTCCACAAAAGGGTGCATGTCCACAAAATGATAAGGATTCATGGACATTTGGTTTCGAGAGGACGCGTGGCCGCATATCTGTGTGGTTCCACAAAATACTAAGTGTAGAGCGTATATTCTTAATGGACACGTAGCTGCTCATAGCGGACATATTCGTTTTCATGATTATGAAAACGTCTGAGGTTTAAGTTCTTCATTGAAGTGAACGTTCGGACTTTTATATTTGTTCATATGGAACGCTTGTGCGTATACAAATGAAAGACAGATATCCACAGCGGATATCTACAATGGATGTGTAGGCCTCTGTAAAGTATATATATCCGCAAAGGATGTTCGGTATTGGATTGATATTTAGAAATAATTAACGATTAACTAGACGATTATGGACCATTGATAGATCTGGGGTTAAGGTGTTAGAAATGCCATAATTACATCTACGATCTTGATCCTAGGTAGAATAAAGTGTTCAGAGAGTAAGGAGGGCAAAATCTCGTAGCTAAATGACTCATTACTTGAGTCATCACCTCCGTTCTCTCTCTCTTCATGCTTAAAAAGATAGGTGAACTCATGAAGACCCTCATCTTTTTTGCTGAAGAACACAGGTTAGCAAACTCTTTGTCTCCATGATGGTAAGTCGAGCTCTTCTTGTCACATCTCGTATTTTTCTATTTCATTAAAATATGTAAAATTTAAAACTTTCTTTTCATAAAAACATTAGAGTTTTTTTCCTTTATCAAACATAATCTTTAAAACTCTTTACTTTCACTTTTCTCAGTTTCTTTTCATCTTTATCACCTTTATCAGTTTACTTTCAAAAGCCATAACATTCTTTGAATAAAATGCAGCGGAATAAAAACAAAACATTAAAGAACAATAAATAAGTTACAAATCTCTTTTTCAAATACTTTTTCTTTAACTCTTTAGCCCAGTCAGCCACAAGATTCACCCGTACAAATCCTTTATCAACTGTCTTTAACCTATTCATCTGTTACTCGTTCGTACCTACATCACAAGACCTAACTAATAAGCCTAACGCTCAGTAAGTGATAAAATGAAATGCAATGCATGACCATACATTGCAATTTAAGCCAAGAGTGCATACATGACACACACCATGGGACCATGAGTAACCCGGTCAGTCCACAAAGGAACAATATATATATCAAGGGGGATTACTCAGGCCGTATATACTCCTTTGTTACGAGAACGTTGGGGATTTCAGAATAGGAGGCAATGAACCCTGGTATCCCATGTCGCTAACCTAGGGTCTTTATAGTCCATCCAGCGGATCTAATGACAATGGGACGTCATTGCTTTCCCGAACCCCCACATGCCTATTTACATAGATTATTATGTCATACAATATACACGTGGATTCATACAATCCTATATGCAATAAATGTCTAATAAACACATCATTAAAAGAACCTAAATCTAGTAAACACACAACATACAATCCTAATTCTTGCGATGTAGGGTCCGAAGACCAAAATACAGTCAATATCAACTTACTGGCGTCCATAGTGCGTTTTTGTTTCCTTTCTCTTCTTTGTACTTTTAAAACCATAACGATTATGCATTAACAACACAATCCCCTAAACCTTAACACTTAATAAATCTCATTAGTCAATTTCATTTCCTAGCAACCTTGCAATACCAATTCTAGGACCTTAACAAATAACGGAATAACAATAACCCACAATGTTGCTCATTCCATCAATGTGTCATGATAAATTAACTTTACAAAACCGAATAGTACTTTATCATAAATCCATATTTCCCATAGCCAATAATGACCAATATGCACAATATATGCATTTCAAACCAAAAGGCAGTTTACCAATCAAGAACACTTAACAACAAGGCAATTTAATAAACCATTTCTAGCAACCAAGTCTAAGTCCATCATATTAACATTTAGGATAAGCACCAGTAGAGACATCATGTAAAAGCTATGACTCCAACAGAATTCAACAACCAAAGCAGCATCGAAGGAATTCCATAAGAGTTGAGAGAGAAGTCATTATACCTGTTGAGTACCCAAGGAAGTTACCCCTTGCTTTCCTCCTCACCTCAATTTTGTACAATTACATAATGTCTCACTAGAAGACTCCAAGAGCGAAAGACAGTTTCTCCAAGAGCACACTGCCATCCTCCAACAAGCTCTTTGTCCATTCCAACAAGCTCTTTGTCCATTATACAATTTGCAACGGCACACCAACAAGAAACAATACAATTTGTCACAAACCAAAATCAACCAACATAACAACAGATTATTCATGTCATTTAACAGAGGCTGTCCACACCTTCAATCATTCAATATTCCCTAGACAACCTTAACTCAACTACAATCCAATACAGAGTATAACCTAAAGAATAGAGAACCCAAGTCACTGCACAAAATCAAGCTATAAAACATAAAACTCCCTTCTATTTTCAGCACAACATATCCAACAAGCAACAGTCCCAATTTATTACTCACCATATGGTCCCCGGTAGGAACCAAGAAAAGAACAAAACCATTTCCAACAACCATAATTTCTAACAACAGAAACAGAATAACATATTGCTTGCAACCAAACAATCAGTATCATTTTCTTTTCAACAACCACTTTCATAAATCCTTGAAGGAAGCAAGAAATTACCTAAAATTGAAACCAAGCAGACTCGAGAGCCTTCTTCTTTTTCTTATATTTTCTCCTCTTCTTATGCTTTCTCCTAAACCCAACAGCTCACCTTCACACACTCACTGGTCTCGACCCCTTGATAGAGAGCACACCCGAGCTGTCTACACCAAAATACCCGAGAGAAACAGAATACCAAAACATGTCTCTGTTACATGAATTAATAGCCAGAGAGACGTACACCGATGGAGAAAGAAGAAACATACACCGCTGGAGACTTACCTAGTAACAGTGGAGCTGCCATGTGAAAGACACCTGCCAACTAAGGTAATTGACTTAACCAATTTAGTTATGGACCAACAGAATTAGTCCCAAACCAACTCTTCCAGCAAACCAATTCATCCCCTGCACACTATCGGCCAACTTCGTCCCTGCCATTCCACCATCCTGTTCGTCCAAGACAGGATATCAGAGAAAGAATTACTGAACAACGAAGGACTCACCAGAGACGGCAATTCGCGGCCCGTCGGGATTCCATTCCCGAGCCTTAACTTCGCTGTCTGCTCGTCGTGTGTCGAACAAACCAGAAGATGGCAATGCGTCGCATCGGAGTCGTCCAGCTCGTCGAACCGTGCTTCATCGTTGCCATCGCCGTCGCTCGTGGCCGGAGTTCGTCGTCGCCCGTCACTTGTGTCGCCCGATCTCCCTCCCACTCTCTCTGCCTTCTCTCTCTCTCTTTTTCTTTAAATGGCCCAAGGCCATTAACATAAAATACCCAATTCCATTTAATTTAACCAATTTCTTTAACTTAAATCCCTCATATAAACTTTAATTAAAACCGAATTCCCGATTATTTTGGACCAAGTTGAACCAAAACTGATTCAGTCTATTGACGTCAATAATAATATTTTGATAATTTATTCGACTAATTCGAATATCTCCAATCATTTTCCAATTTATCAATTTTAAATCCGATATAAAAATTTGGGATATTACACTTCTATTAATGCTTCTAAGATTTTGATGAGGATAGTGGGTTGAGAATTAAAAGAAGGTTGAGAGATGAGGTTTGTGAAATTAGTGTTAAGAGATTGATGTTTCGAATTCAACCTTTTGGATTCAATTCTATGAAGAAAATGGAAGGGTGAGTAAAGTATATTAGACGTGATGCACATAAGAAATTTCTGCAAGTATACATGTTTAAGCCTCTATTTTTAAAATTAGTTGCAATGGATCAAAAATCTGCACATGATTGAATTCATTGTAATATCAAATCTTATGGGGTTCCAACTTTGAAATTATATTTCTATGATATAATAGACATGTGTATAGATCTATAGGAAGTGAAATTTAAGAAATTTGATAAGTATATCATAAGTAATGAATTTTAGAAGCAAGGGTTTGACATAAAAATAGAGTTGGATTTTTGGTATAAGATTGGTTTGAATTGACATATTCTGTTTAAAGTGTATATTCAAACTAATTTGCTATGTTGTTAGACACTTTCTTGAATGATTACAAGTTTTGGAAATCAGGAATTGAGCCTAGTATAATAGGAATTATGCATGTTCTAAAGTATATGCTAACGTGAAGATTTGAGTGTTATTTTAGGTTGCCAAAGCAAAGTAATATTTGATTAAGTTGCTATAGTCATGTAAGATCTCCAAATAAGTGGTGTTGCATGTTTGTGGCGTTCGAGCCTACATCACGAAACGTTAGGACAAAAATGGATAATAAATAATATCATGAGCTTTATAGTCGAATGAATTGGAATTATTCCTTGTTTGATTTACATTATAGAAGTAAAAATTGCAGTATGTAAGTGTGATGTTATTAATTAACATGTGGTTATAGAATTTGTTGAAAATGTGCTTTGATGTTATATGGATGTGATAACTTGGTATGTTTATGTGCTATTGAAATGGTAATGATCACAAGCATCCTTCATACAACATGAAATTTGTTTTCAAGAAAAGAATGAAGATGGTTTTTATGCATGAATTTTTCTTTAAGAAATATTGAAATGTAAATGGAAAAATATGTAATGGGTCATTGTGAGCGGGGTTCGAGTTGTGAGGTAGAACAAATAGTGTCTGTTCTCCCCGGAGCTCTAGTTAAGTTGTCTCATGAGGTGGACAAAATGGTGCTACTCCCTCCTTATGGTTGCTACAACGGTTAAGTGGTCAAGTAAAACGAAAAAGGAAAAGAAAATATGACATTGAACGTTTTATAAATGAAGTTTTCATATTGTATCATGTTCATATCATAAATGCACCATTTGCTGAGTATTAGGCTCGTCGTTTAAAATCTATGATGTGGGTGAAGATGACAATGAAGATTTATATGAAAATGTACTTAACTGTTGTGAATGTGAAGGACGTGTTTCTATGGATCTATGATTGATTTATTAGGGCTAAATCGATTAGTGGGGCACTGTTTGCTAATGGAGTTTGCTATGATGGAAGTATGGTTGAGCTATGGGTTTTTAATTAGAAAAGTATGTTAATGGATAAGTTTTACTAGAAGAAAAAATGTAATCATGGACATTATGCTCTTATGGGACTTAAAAGCCCATGTTATTTTGGGTATAGATCACATTTGATCATATGATTTTAGCATTAATTTATTAATATGTTAAGGGTTCATTAAAGTCTTTTGTTACGCTTAAAGTTTGCTAATGCATTTTATTAAAAAGTATTTTCATAAGTAATTTCGAAAGTATGTTAAACCATGTTTTAAAAAAAAAATTGTGGTAAAAATCAGTTGGTTACAAAAACAGTCACAAATTTTCTTAAGAAAGCTTCAAAACTTTATTCATGGTTGATTGAAATGTTATCAGCGCATTAATAAGTCCAAATAGCATTATTAAGAACTTATAATGGTTTTTGTAAGTTCTAAAAGCCGTTTTATGAATATCATTAGAGTTCATCCTTATTTGATGGTAATTCACTCTAAGATCTATTTTACTAATTGTAGCTCCAAACAATTCATCACTCGTTAGGAAAGAAAATCTATCAAAAATTGTAAGATTAATGAGAGTTCTATAATCAATACAAAATCTCGATGTACCATCCCTTTCTCTACCAACAAAACCGGGGATGAGAAAAGACTTGTACTAGGTCAAATTACTCCTGTTTGAAGCATTTTCGACACAGGTTTTTCAATTTTAGATTTTGTGAGGGTTCCTGCATGGGCAAACAGTAATGGGAGAGACGCACCTGATTTTAAATGGATTTGATGATTCACATCTCTGCCAAGAGGTAATCCTTCTGGTATTTGAAAAACCTTGTTGTGTTTGTCAATTAGTTGTTGCGTTTCAGGTTCCATTTTTTGTTATATTACTTGAGAAGGAATTATTGAAGCTGCTAAATGAAAATATTGAAAAATAGCTCATCTATTTTGCATTCTCTTTAATTGATGCAACTGGACATTATAGAAAATTTGTTGATTTTCCCCTTTCAAACTGCATAGACAATGCTTTGTAATCCATAGTAACTGGACTAGGAGCTCAAGCCTCAGTTGTGAAAATCTACCCTTGAATCTGTATTTTAATTTAGGACACTGGCCCATACAACCTAACTCCTCGCCATTGCCTACCAGAGCTTGAAAATGTTTCAAAGGATGAACCATCAATTGCAAATTTTTAACCAAGCGATCTTGAATGAAATTGTGTGTCGAACTGCTATCCACTAGGATATGAACTTGTTTGCCTTTGATCATTCCCCTATATCGCATTGTTCTTGGAGAAATTTGGCCGGCTACATAGTTGGTGTATCCTCCAACTCACAGCTTGCACTGGGTGTCCAATTTCTGATTTCAGAATTTCCTTTATCGTCTAAATGATTAGTTTATTAATCCTCTAGCCAAAGCGCACAGAATTTTGTTTTACATTTATGATTCTTCACAAATTTCTCATCACAATTATAAGACAACTCCTTCTCCCTCCTGCAGCAGTGTGCTTTTGTGCAGGTATACCAGACGATTTCTCATTAACCAAAGCCATAGATGAAGTAGCAGTAGGCGTTGGTAATAGGATTTGGAACTTATTGTTCCACTATGGCTGAGTGATGTACTCAAATGCCGACCAAGTCTCCCCTCCAAATTCTTGTACTACTGACCACATTACATTGAAGAAAGGGGAGGAACTCTCCTGTCAAGCTCAACATTCGGTCACCCATACGGAAGCATTAATCTCGAGCCATTACCTGAACATCAGAAGCCTTCCCGACAGCAATCTCTTAGACGCTTAACACGTACAATCATCATGTCATATTTGTTAGTATTTGCTTCTTCTAAGAATTAGAAGCCTCAAATCAGTCCTATGTTCCCAAGTACTTCAAATCGTGAAAAGAAAAGGCCTTCTAAAGTAATCCCTTCCGGACCAAGTTTTTACTCAAAACTTAATCAAGATGGCATTAGAAAGAGTTGAAAGAGTAACACTGACCGATCTCACCAATTCCCTAAAAGGATGGTCATTATAAAATCAATGAATCTTGACCCCAAATAAGATTGAAATTGGGTTGAGATTATTTAATTATAACCAGTAACTGACAGTAATGCATGGAAACAAAAACCACAATCACAAATTTCATTTCCATCTCAAGGAAAATGGGGCAGGATTTTTAATCACCGCAAAATCAATAAATTATTTGAGGCAACTGGCGTGGGAGGTAATCAGTTTCCTTCAGTCTAATGCAGCTATGACCGCATCGACAACCTCTTGTGTGCTGCTTTGTCCTCCGAGGTCTTTTGTTCGGTGCTTTCCTTCAAGTATTACACGCTTCACAGCAGTTTCCAAACGATCAGCAAAAGAAGGAAATTGGAGATGTCTCAGCATCATGGCAGATGATAGAAGTAGAGCCACTGGGTTTGCTTTCTTCTGTTCCACTAGTTTCTCATTTCCCACATTTCCTGCAGAAGCTCCTTGCTCAAAAACGGCATGATCAGCCCCGACATTACCTGCAAAAGCATAATCTCCAGTCAGCCAAGTAAGGACAGGATTGATTTCTTTGTCTCTAAGATACTGTTTTTGACTTGAGAGTAAGAGAAGGGAACTTTGATGAGAAAGAAATCTAAGCCATCTATCAGTTCAATCGACTTTATCCTCATAAGCAATACATGTCATTCAACTTCTATCCAAGCTTCATGCAATTTCAGATTTACAGCTCACATTCACTTTGAAACAACACCTTTCAACTTAACAGCAAATTCTCCTCCCCATCTTAGAACGAGAAGGGAAAAAAACATGTGGTATTTGACCTACTTAAATTTATTTTTTCTTAATTTTACTTTTTGTTTAAGTTTAGACACATTATTTCTTCCATTACTCCAGTGTCCAATCTATGATGGTCGAATGCAATCAATCAATAACATAGAGTAGTAAGTGGTTTAAATTTAAAACAGCATAACTCACCACCCGGCATGACTCCAGTTCCCCCAGCTATACCAGCAGCTGTATTTGCAACAAGATTGCCATAGAGATTGGGTGTTACCTATGAAATAAGATTAATCGCAATCAGCAGGTTCCCCATCGTTTTTAATTTTGCAAAGCGCTTCTCAAAAAAGCATTGAACTTGCAATAGGATATCAATATCCTTCATGAGTTTCCTCAAAAATGATATCAGCAAATTCACATACCATAACATCGAACTGCTCAGGTTTCGAGACGAGCTGCATACAACAGTTATCCACAATAATTTCATTGTATTTAATTCCAGGATACTTTGTAGCGACCTCTCGACAAGATTCTAAGAATAGACCATCAGCGAGCTTCATTATATTTGCCTTGTGGACAGCAGTAACTGTCTTCCTGTTGTTTAAGTAAGCATACTCAAAAGCATATTTAGCAATGCGCTCGGAACAGAACTTTGTTATCACCTGGAAAAAAGTGAGTATGAGAGTTGAAACATACATGTGACAGTTGGCTAAAAAAACAGTGGATCTTATAAAGCATGTCCAAATATAATGAATCTTAAAATATATTGACTTTTGTCTCTTGGATGTTCAATGATGCTTTAGGAGAGGAGTATTACGACAACAAAACACATATTTTACAATGTTAATTTGGCCGCCGCGTTTGGATCCATCTTCTTAAGTAGATTTAAACATCTTGACGGCACTATTGATAATTTTAATCATCTTTTAACATTAAATGCAATTTAAGATTTAACAAGATTGTCGAGGGTGGGAGGATGGGTTTTATCGCCATTATAGGACAACTACATGATTGTATAGTTCTTTGGGTTTATCTATTTTTCTTGGTTCTTTTCAGTGGGAAACTAAACATTTAGTTGTAATCTTTCATTTTTTGTAGGTTTATTTTCATTCTTTGGACACATTTTCTATAAAAATTCAACTAGTAAAATGAGTAGATAACAATTCTAGACAAATGAAATTCTCTGTGGTGACCGTCCTAAAAAATTAGAGCCTACCAATAATAAGGATTACAGAATCGGAGACAAAACAGAGTAGTTTATTCTACACAACAAAAAATATGGGAGACATGATGCCAGAAACAATGCTTAAGATCTGAAACATAAAAAAGTTCCAAAACTTCATTGAGCTTCTTTGAGTGTTAGAACTTTGAACTGCATAGATGAATAATCTCCAGTCTAAGTACCCATTTGCAACTGATATTATAACGACAAAAAGTATGCATCAAGAGCGAAATCAACATAAATTTTGTTTCTTGGCTTTCAAAGAAAATTATAGACACCCCTAACTTTGTAATCAATGCCTTCCAGTGAGAAAGAAATTAAAGCCACGTCAGATGGATAATTGATGAAATTTCTCTGAATTCCAAGAAAAGTCTCCTCCAAAAGAACTGAAATTATTACCTTAAGGCTTTCAACTACGCCCGGAACGACTTCATGCTCGAGCCCAGAGTATTCACCCTCGGTGTTCTCTCTGATGACGACAATATCCACATTCTGATGCCTAGTAGGAAGGCCAGGAAGATTAAAGCAATTAACGAGAGAAGCGTAAAGATCGAGCTCTTTCCTCAGCTGAACGTTGAGAGAATTCACACCACCCCCAACAGGTGTCACCAGCCCCCCTTTCAAGCACACCTTGTTCTTCTTAATCGAATCGATCACTTCTTGAGGCACTTTCTTCATATCGCCGTGGATATTGTATTTCTCGAAGTATACAGGCGCGTGCATCCTCTCCATCACCTGCTCGACAGCGCCGGTAACAAGGGGACCAATTCCGTCGCCGGGAATCAAAGTCACAGGGCGAGGAGAGCCATCTCCAGGCCGGGGCATGTATGTTACGGATCGAGTTTGGACGACACAGTTGATTTTAGAGCATGACTGCAAAAGGGAAGGGCCATCGGAAGACGAAGACTTCGAGAGGACCCGCTTCGCAATCGATAAAGATTTTGCGGCCATCTTAGGAGGTGATGGGATAGGGGAAGGCGTTCTAAGAAAGGAGGTCGACCATCAGGGATGGGCAGAGACCATGGAGGAGGCAGCGAGTCGTCTGTAAACAATTCGAAAGGAACAGCTTCCTTATAAAAACAGAAAACATTGCAGCAGTCAACGCGTATATGCTTAACAGGGCTTTTGAATCGGGCCAAAAAAAATTCTATTTTCGACTTTTAGTAGGGGGTGAGCATTATGGTCCGATCTCAGTTTGATCTAGCAAGGAATCAATTAACACAATTCAGCTCTTGATTTTTGAATATAAAAACATAATTAACCAAATTGCACTCGCCCAACCTCATCCAAACGAACTATGCCCAAAATTAACTAAATACGGAAATTAACAAAATAACCTATGTATCGTATGATCAATGATAAATTAACTATTGAATAATTTTTGTTAATAACTTAAACACTGAACTATGAAAAATAGATAGAGCTAACAGCGCAGTTACGTTTTTCGTTAAAAACGTTATTGTTTCGCTGTGGAACATTGTCTTTTCACAGCAGAACGTTGTCTTTCTACTCAACAGTTTAAAGTATTATTTTTCACGTGGAAC
Organism: Begonia loranthoides; assembly: GCA_022433065.1. Lineage (NCBI taxonomy): Eukaryota > Viridiplantae > Streptophyta > Magnoliopsida > Cucurbitales > Begoniaceae > Begonia > Begonia loranthoides. The sequence continues at coordinate 12,762,916 of CM039473.1, forward strand.
GACAACATTACTTGTAAAATTCGAGATTTTTTAAATCATTTTTAAATGTCACGTGTAAATTTTTTGCGAAATTTTGGTCAAATGTGGAAAAGTTGACTCGTTTTGTCGCGTAGTAGCGACATATACGTTTTTTTTCGTAGAGCGGTTAAGTTGGGTTTTTTTGAGTGCAAAATTATTTTCAGAAACATTTTTTTAGTAAATTATTTTGACTACTTAATTATTTTCGATTAATGTTTTAGACGAATCAGATTTTAAATTGAGATAATGTACTCTAAGATATATATTTTTAATATATATTATAATTTAGGGAAAATGACAAATTAAACATCATCGTTTGCGATCAATGATAAGTCAATCACTATCCTTTGTCTTTTCTAACAAATTAACCACTGACGTTTGGGAAAATGACAAAGTGAACATTGCTATTACGTTTTCCGTTAACGTGTTGATGTGGAGTCACGGCAGTTCGTATACAAACCGTCACGACTCCATGGTTTTCCAAGAAAAGAAGGCCAAATTTGGCCTGAACCACAGCAGTGTCTCAAGAGACCGCGGCGGTCTCTTGAGACACCGTTGTGGTTACTCCAGGAACCGCTGCGGTGTCTCAAGAGACCGCGGCGGTTTGGTATCACACTGTGGCGGTCTCTTGAGACACCACGACGGCGTCATCATAAACCACAGCGGTTTCTTGACACTACTTCGAATTGTATAAGTACACAATGAACCCTTGCGATATTCTCAGACATTTTGTTAGAGATTAGCGAATCCTAGAGATTTCTGAGAGCTGAAGTGAACGGCATTTTGGCAAAGTTGAAGAATTTGTTGAAAAACAAATGATGTCTTTGAGTGTTGAAGAATGTGTTATTAACCGTCAAGTTGAAGTGAGGCCCACAACCACATTTTTGGCCAATGAGAATGAGGTACGTGGAATTAGAAATGAAGCTGCAATTGTGTTGCATTCTATCTCAGCAACTCTACATGAGGAGGACCTCCATTCATTATGTCAATCCAGTAGTGGTGAAGACATTGACATGGCCGAGAGTAGGCCTAGACGCCTACCACAAGCACAATGTACCTTCGCTGGTATGGGCCTTGGGAAAAAGTATAGTTCACTGTGTAATACCCCGAACTTTTATATAGAATTTAATAAAGACAATTGAAGTGAGGTTGGAGATTTTGAATTAATTGGACAATAATCCGGGTATTACCAAGGACGTAATTGTCAATCATAATCATTAAGAAATACTTAGACTAAATTGAGAATTGGGTTAAGATTAATTTAATTAAATGAAGAATTTGATTAAATTATTAAAAGGACTTTAATTGGGTGAAGTGATTTAAATTAGTGCACTATAGTTATACTTAATATGTAATAAAATAGTTTGAGGATTAAGATGGAATTAAAATATAAAAAAAAAAAAAGAAAAATGAAATGGCCTTTTTGCCATTTCTTCGCCGGACAAGAAAGGAAGGGGAAAGAGAGCAGGGGAGAGTGAGAGCGAGGGAGATAGGGGGGAATCGGGAAGAGAAGAGGTAGTTCGGAAGGACGACGGCCGGTGACGAAACGTGAGGCTTGGACTGTGACGACGAACTCCAGCTCAGGCTCGGCTGTGCGACGGCGAGTGTGTCTCCAGTCTCGGGCATCTAGGGCTCGGATTGGACTAGTTTACGGGACAAAGTTGGAACTTCCGCAGGTGACTTCCGGCGTCGGTTCGAGGTGAGCCGACGATTTCTTCCCTCCTCTTTCGTTCTGTTGACCGGGTGCTGGCAGATTCGACGAGTTGTGGGGGCGAGGTGGACGACTTGCTCGGGTGTGTCGGATTCCAAAGGGACGACTTGTCGTCTGGCCTGCAGTTTGAACCAAGTCGGTCCAGTGGCATAAAATGTCAGAGTTGTGAGGTTTGTTTTCAAAATTTGAAGACCGAAGATTAAGCTCCGAAAAATCAGGTTTTGTTGATGATATTCTGGGATAAGTTGTTGAGGATTCAAATTGTCTTCTATGTATAAATTCAGTGTATGTGTGAGTTATGGAGGTTGTGAAACGAAGGGAACACCATGAGTGATCTGGTTATTGAACAAAGAAGGTATTTTGGAACGAGAATTGGAAGAAACAGTTCTGGTTAGAGGAAGGTCCTGAATTTTCAGGTGATGTTTTCTTCTTTCTTGGATGTGAAGGTTTCAAGTCTGATTTAGTTTATGTATGATTAGGTGAAGATAGAATTGGAGCAGTAAAGGGGAAAGAATCAGTATTGAAATCCTTCAACCGTATGCAGCAGGTAATGGTTTATGCCTTTTTGTTATTGGACGAAATTATGAAAGGATGGTCTGTTGGGATTGGTTTATCATATTAGAAACTGTCAGTGCTTTTGGTTTTATGAAGATGTGGTCAATGCTGTAAATACCTGTGGAGTTAGAATTTAGTTTTTTTTGTTCTTTGAATATTACTGGTTGGATGTCTATACTCTGTTGACTGTACCTCACTGATGGAAATTACCGAGGATCGGGTTTGCAAATATAAGGTGAGATATTGATGAATATGTTGGATTGTATTTTGCTTCTTAGAAAGACAGTTACCTTGTTTGTGATGGTTTGTTTGATTCATTCTGAGCATACGTTTATATTTTGGACTACTGTACCCTCTGAATAAATCTGACTTTATGTTCCACTACAACTACAGATTTGAATAATTATTATTAAGGACATGAGTAGTTAATTGTATGGATGTTAATCAATGAATTAATGGACTTTGTTGAAGCAACTTGATTGAGTGATTACTAACGTATGGAAATGCTCTCTTTTAGGTGCGAGTTGGATGAATGAGTTGTTATTCTGTTAATTGGAGAATAAATAGTAAATTTAGTTTCTTTAATGAATAAGTAATGGATTTAGCCAGATGGTCTGATTGAGTTACCGATTACAAAATATTGCTATGTGGTAAACCTAGTTTCTAACTATTGTCAGTTGGGATTAAAACTATTGGATTGAGTTATAATTAATTAAGCAAATTGTTTAGAAAACTTTAATAAGCGACATATAAGGAGCGACGATAGGGAAAGTCGATGAAATTGATTAGTTAATTAATTGACTAAGTTAATGATTAAATGTTATCAATTATGAAGGTACTAAGAAGACGGGAAGTTAGCTTAAGCATTGAACACAACGCATCGAGGTAAGTGATATGCATGTGTTTTGGTCTTCGGACCCTACATCGCAAGTTTAGGAAATGTATGTTTCATTTTTTACCTACTTTCCTAGTATGCTTCGTTGTTTACAGTTTTTACAGCATGTTTAATTGTTTACAGCTTTAAAAGCATGTTTCATTGTTTACAGTACTTAAATGCACGTTTCGTTGTTTATCGCTTTCATAGCATGTTTCGATGTTTATTTACGCTTTCAGAAATTTGTATGCACTCACGATCACAAACAAAACGATATGAATAACAGAAGAATCATAAGCTATAAAGGTAATAAGCAAACAAAGAAAACGATAAGGAACGAACGATAAACGAAATAAATAGTAAGTAAATAATAAGCCATAATAAAGTTAAAGGAAAGAAAAAGGCAACTATGATTAGCAGGCTTTCAGATTATGCCATTGCTGCTCGTAATTGTTGCAAAGGTCCTTGGATTATGCCAGGACATAACGACCAATGATTAGTAAGCTTTCGGATTATGCCATCGTTGCTATATCGGAGGTTAAAGATGAAAATGATGAATAAAACGTAAAAGACGAAAACGATGAAAAAGATGAAGACAATGAATAAAACGTAAATGATGAAACGACAAATAAGATGAAAAGATAATAATGACGAATTAAACGTAATGGATTGACAAGAACAATGGTTAAGACGTAAAAGATAAGAAGATGAGAAAAAAAAGAGAAACGATGATTTAAAAATGTACAACTTGAGCATATAGTAGCATGATAGGTATTATCACTTACTGGGCATTAGGCTCATAACTTACGACTTGCGATGTAGGAAAAATGACGAACAGGTGTAAGAGAGGCTGATGAAGGATTTGCATGGGCGAGACTTGCAGCTGGTTGGCAAATTAAAGTAAAGAGGAAAGAGCCGTAATTTTAAAATAATATTTTATTAATTGTTATTACTTGTTTTAAACAAATCATTTATGCTTCCGCTAAGTTTTAAAGAAAAATTTAATTACGCTTCCGCATACTTATTAAATAAAGAATTTTATACAACGAATTTAACGAAAAGGTTTGGTAGCGTCCGACTTTAAGGCGCACTCTGATAAAGATTTTAAAAATTTTAAATTTTACGTATTTTTAAAAGGGTTTAAAAAGTTGGGTCGTTACACACTGTGTAACACCCCGACTTTTTGAGTTGGATAATTATCGAGGTATTTACCAAAGATGTGTTCGGAGCATTAAGTCTATGGGTATTTCTGGTAACATTTTCTCCACTTACGTGATGTAATTAAATGAAGAAGTGATTAGGATACTACATTGCTTTTTTATACGTGTCATTTTATGATGTATAATTATGGGAAAAATATTAGGGGATAAAAGTTAAGTGGGAAAAATGTGAAGAAAGGCTGTCTAGGGCGTTTTCGAACACCTGTGGACGACGCTGCGGACGAGTCATGTCGTTCACAAACATTTAGAGCGTCGCCCCTAAACCTTGGGACGACTCAGGACGCGATTTTGCGTCCTAACTTCACTATGTTGCAGACTTTCAGACGAATTCGGACAAGTGAGGACGTGGATTAGCCACATCCGGATTGAATCTGTCCTAATCCTGGATAGTTCCAGACGAGTCCGGATGAGTGCAGACGTGGTGATGCCTCTTTCGATTTGACTATGTCCAATTTCTAGAGACATTCAGATGCATGCATATGCATTATGGGGATGCCATTTTGCATTCGAATGTCTCCTTCGGATGGTATGGAATGGGCGGGGATGCCATTTCTCATCCGAAGGCATGATTTCTGCCTTAGGAATTTTACTCATGCGGACGAGACCAGTGCGTCCTCACTCGTCCGAAATAGCCCAGACCTACGAAAAAATTAGAGTTAAAATGATGAAAAAATTGTAGGGTAGCCATGATTTCATACACGAATCGACTCTCCCTTACCCTCTAGCGTAGGATGCCGCCCTTCTCTACTCTATGCGTACGTTTTGCCTCCTCTCCCAGGTATAAGCTTCCGTTTCTCTTCCTTCAGTCCACCATTTTTCCTTTCCCTTATGCGAGAGAGAAGTGGGTTCCAAAGAAAAAGTGAGTGACCATGAGAGTGAGGGTTCAAGAGAGAGAGAGAGAGAGAGAGAGAGCTTCTGAGTGAGAGGGATTGTAAGTTAGCTATTGTGGGTTAAGTGTGATACATGAGTGAAGTGAGGTAAAAGCTAGGAAGTGAGCTGTTATAAGCTGGAGCTATCGTCCGTGAGCTGAGAAGTGTTGTCACTACTTTGTGTCTTCATTTAGGTAAGAAAATATGGGCGTCTTGGCCAGTGGAAGCCCTACACCACAAGTAGAGTGCGTGAGTTTTATGTTAGTGTTCCTGAAATGCTTACTGCTAATTGTTGTTAGTTGGTTTGTAGGTGATAATCCTTTGAATGAATTGATGTTGTTATTTCCTTTGTTGATTTCCTTGCTATAGATATTTCCTTAGTTGTTGATAGTGTAGCACTGTTAGCACTTAGCAGAATATGATTAGCTCTGTGATTCATTTCCTTTACTGTTGGTTTTGCTTTTATAGTTGTTTCTGTGATTGTGATCAAACGCTTTACTTTATAGACATATTCTTTATTGTTAGTTGTTCTCTCTATTGCAAATGCTTTACCTTAATAGTTGTGATAGATTGCTGTGATAAATGATCAATGGTTGAATGTGATGAGTGTAAATGATGAGAGTGTGAAGGATGAAGAGCATGAATGTAACCTCTCGAATTTTTCATTTGTCTTAAAAATACGTTAAATTTTAAAAAATTCTAGATAAATGACGAAAATCGTTATTAAAATCCTTTAAAGTAGTATTAGAATCTTTTCTCAAAGGAAATCCGATCGTTACAAAAAAAAAAACTCTTTTCAACATTCATTAAATAGTGGAAAGCTATCATTTTAGAATCAGCGAAAACGTAACTAGGATAAATACTTCTCAAGATATATTGGAAACGGAAGTAGAAATATTACTTAAAATATGAGTTAGGGTTTAAGGTTAAAATGTAGCCTACTAGATACTTAAAACAAGAGTTTGGGCAATAATGAACATCCTACAAAACACGTTTGTCGTTAAACCCTTACAAAATAGATACTTCCTCTTTTCTTTGAACCATGCCTCTACTCTGGTCGCGTTTCCTCTAGATACACCGTAGGCTCCACGGGTAAGGCCTCCTCGGCTCTTGGTAAGATCATCTCATTACCTACACCACAAGTAAGGATGTGAGCATGAAGCCCAGTAAGGAAATAGGTTAATACAAATGCATATGTCTCTCTTTAGTTCTTTTTGTAATGGGGGCCACCCAAACCAATCTTTCATTACTTTCGTTCGTTCGTTCTTTACTCGTACTTCGAGCTGGAGATTGGAATACCCATATGGGATGGTATAGTTGATCGGTCTAACCTCGTATGGGCAACTAGGTGCCCATTCCCTACTAGGTAGGGGGTGTTTCCTAGCTACCAGACTAGATCCGACTACCCATCCACCTCCCAACTCCCTTTTCTTTTCCTTTCCTTTCGCTTTCTTATAGTTTTTCCCTCACTTACTATGTGTGAGTATGACCCCAAGGTGGCACTCCCTATTTGTTTCTATTAACATGAATGCATGAGGACACTTTCAAATTAAATAGCACATACATTGAAAGTAAATGACAATGATTAAAAAATTTACAATTGATAATAAACGGGCAGAATTTAAAACACGTATTACATACATGACAGTAGCTAGGCAATTTGAAGCAAAATAAATGAACACATAGCAGCATATGATGAATGGAATAGATCAATAGAACATGTTTTTTAACGATGCATTAAAAACAGTAGCACATGTATATATATCTAAAAATAGAATAGCGAAATGTGCATCTTAAAAGATTATATACAACAGCAAAAGTATCGAAAACAGAATAGCAAAACGTGCATCTTGAACGATAATATACAACAGCAAAAGTATCGAAAATAGAACAACGAAACGTGCATCTTGAACGATAATATATAGCAGCAAAAGTATCAAAAACAGAACAGCGAAACGTGCATCTTGAACGATAATATACAACAGCAAAAGTATCAAAAATAGAATAGCAAAACATGCATCTTGAACGATAATATACAGCAGCAAAAGTACCAAAAACTGAACAACGAACATGCTTTTTATATATATATATATATATATATATATATATATATATATATATTGTAATGCCCCAATTTTCCATTACATAATTAAGTAAGGATAAATGAGAAATTAATTGGGGTATAATTAGATTATTTGGATAAATTTTATTATGGAATATATTATTATGAAAATAAGTTAGAAAAATAATTGTTGGGCTATAATTATATCAATTATTGGGTAATTATTTTGGAAGCCAAATTAAAGAGTTTTAATTGGGCCAATGATTATCATCATGCAATATTCGGAGAAAAAAAATTAGAATTTGGATGAAAATAATTAAATGAAGAATTTTTTTTAAAAGAAAGTGAAATGATGCATTAATTAAATGGAATTAGAAGAAATTAAAACAAAAGAAAGAGATTACTTAGAATTAAAGATTTAAAAGAAAGAGGATAGTGAACCGGTTGGCTCTGTTCGCTGGTTCGATTTAGCTAAAAAAGTTGGATGGTTTTGTTTTAATTTGAAGAAGAAATTAGAGAAGAGAAGGGGGAGAAAGTGAGAGGGAGAGCCCGAGAGAAATAGGGAGAGAGAGATCAGGAAGGAAGAGGTGACGGACGACGGTCGACGGCGACAATGGAGCTCGACTCTGGCTCGGGTTCGGCGCTTCTTCACGGCGGCAGGTTTTGTCCGGCGCACGGTTAGCAAGGACTCGGTGTGCCGCGGCTTCAGAGTCGATTTTGGTGCTGTGAATCACCGATGGAGTTAAGTTGATGCTTTATGTTTAGTATTCATCTTCCTGACTTTTGGTTATGGGCGTTGGCAGTGGCGTTTTAGCATCTGCAGAGGCAAAGTGAATGGCGAGGCTGGAGCAAGGCATTAGTTTTGGTCCGGTTCTGTTGGCCACTGTCGATCTGGTTTATTTCTTCTCAAGAAATGATAGCAGACTTCTAGTGTGGAGTTTGGCCATTGGACCACCTCCTTCGAATTGTGTGATCTTCCCATAAGCTTGGTCGTCACTGGTGGTCTCCTCTTCCAGCTGTCTATAAATCCATGGCAGGAAGCTGGCTGTGGCAAGAGGAAATGTGACAGTGAAGAATGCTGGAAATGGTGTGAGCCGAGTGATGGACAGTGAGGAGAGTTGAGAGACAGAAGTGGCCAAGTGTTTCTCTAGAGAATTGTGAAGCTGTGAAGAGTTATGTGTTGTCTACAAGTAATGGACTTCTTTGTTCTTTGATTTCGTCTCTGATGAAAAAAATCTGCTCTGTTGTTGGGATTCAATTGTGAACTATTGTTGACTGTTAGCTTTGTTTTTTGGTTAATACACATTATGTTTCTTGGTTGGTGTTGGTTAGGAGATGAGTTAAGTTTATGTAAAGAAATCTGCTCTGTTGTCGGGATTTGATTGTGAACTGTTGTTGACTAGCTTTGTTGTTTGGTTAATACACATTTTGTTTATTGGTTGGTGTTGGTTAATTCCAAAGGCATGAATATATTGGATTTGCAAATCTTATTAAGTAAACGAATGTAGAGCATGGTTTCTGTGTGTTTACATTTGTTATTGGAAAATGCTCTCTTTGAATTATGCTACATTAATGGATGATTTTGTTGAATGATGTTTCATGTTGGTAGCCTTGTTGATAGTTACATTCATTAAGATTGAATCTATCTTGAAGAATTATTGTTGGACGTAGGTTGTTAAGTTGGAGTTGGACTTATGCTACTAAATTGGGATACTTGGATATATTGATGATTGATTTCGGATTAGCTTCTAGTTGTTTGTCTGGGATGACTTATCTGTTGCTGCGTTATTGAGATAAAAAGGATAGATAAATGTGCTCTATTGGTTATCGTCTAGACAACTGTAAATATATAGGATTTTCAATTATTATCATTTAGCAACTGCTACTGTTTGGTTTTATACAGTAAATTGTCTATATTATTGGGTCACATTGATAGAATGAGCAACTATTGTTGGCTATCGTTATCTCGTTACACATGTTAAGATATTGAAATTATTACTACGTGGTTGCTAAGTAATTAGGTTAACTAATGAGATTTACTAAGCGTTAGAAATTATGGAAATTCAGCAATTGTTAGTAATGATAAATATCGGTTAAATTGGATAATTGTGATTTAAAGGAAAAAGTATAAATTAAGGTTATTCGTTATTGATCATGAAATTGATGAAGATAAATTAATATAAATTCGTTAAGCGACAATTAAATTATTAAATAATAAATAAGATCAAAGTTAAGATTTATGATTGATAGAAATACTAATAAATAAATTATAATTATTTTGAAGGTATAAATGGAAATAAGGACAACGTTAATTTATGAACCGTGCTAAAGAAGCTAGGTAAGTTGATACTTACTGTGCTTTGGTCTTCGGACCCTACATCGCAAGAATTATGATTGTATATTGTGTCTTTACTAGATTTAGGTTCTTTTAATGATATGTTTATTAGACATTTATACGATCATATAGGACTGTAATACGATCATATAAGACTGTATGTATTCACAAGCATATTGCATGACATACTTAATATATGTAAATAGGCATGTGGGGGTTCGGGAGGATTGGGGATGGTTCATCGTGATGACACCCCTATTGGAGTGCCTACTTCCACGTAGGGGGCGGTGAGGTACGGTTAAGTCACGGGAACCATAAGATTGTCAATTCTCTTATTCTGAAATCCCCAATGTCTTCAACAAAAGTGTATGGGTATGGCTAATGGTGACACCCCTATTGGTGTGTTTCCTCGTCGGAAATACGGTTAAGCCACGAGACTAATTGATGTATCCATCGCTCCAGTTAACAGACGAGATACGGTTATTCTCTGTAATGCATCACATGATCATGCATCACATTTACATTGTATTTCATTATATCACTTACTGAGCATTAGACTCATTAGTTAGGTCTTGTGATGTTGGTATGTACGACAAACAAGAGAACAGGTCAAAGACAGTTGGTGAAGGATTTGTATGGGTGGATCTTGTGGCTAGCTGGGCTAAAGAATTTAAAAGGAAATTATTTGAAAAAGTTTTGTAATTACTTAATGTTCTTTAACGTTTTGTTTTAATTTCGCTGGGTTTCATAAAATTTTTTTTTTTACTTCTGCTGCAATTGGTAAGTGTTTTAAGCAAAGAGTTTTAATGATCGAGTTTTATAAAGGAAGAATACTTTGATCTTTATATGAAAAGAAAAGTTTTAAATTTACACGATTTTTAAAGTAAATAAAAACCGAGTCGTTACATATATTGTAGCAGAAGTATCGAAAATATAACAGTGAAAAGTGCTTCTTAAACGACTAGTATGACAGCAGAAACGAACAGTTAATCATGCTATTAAATGACTAATAACACAACGGTAATTAAACACTAAACATGCCTTTCCAGCGACTTTAAATAGCAGTGAACGACATCAAAACAGAGTAGCGAAACAAGCTTCTTAACGACTATAATCAGCAGTAATTAATAATGAAACGAAACAGCGAAAAACATGCTCTTCGACAAGTAAATCTGCAGCAATAGTATTGAAAAGGACGGTGAAAACATGCTTCCTAAATGATAATAATAGCAGTAAGAAATAGCGAAAATGAAACAACAAAAACATGCTTTTTAAATCACTATAAACGTTAGCGAACAATGATCGAAATGAAATGGCAAACATATGCTGAATAAACCATACATATGAAATCTACTTATTGGAGGCACACTCAGAGAATTTCTAATAACACATGCTTAACAAATCATATCCGGAAGTCTACTTGACGAATGACGGATAGAAACATGCTGAATAATCTAATATAAGGAGAAACGTGTTGAACAAATTAGTGCTAACTGAAACTAGAAGATCTATTGTTTTTAACCTGAACTAAAACACAATAACATTATAACTAATTCACAGATTATTGATCTAGTTATTTGTACACATCTAGATTAAGGGAGGTAGTTGATATCTAAACCACAACAGGGACAATAAGTCTACAGCCAACAAAACAGAATCACTATTAACAACATCACTAGAAACCTGTTAGGCATTCGTTCATACTTTTCATTCATTTAGGCATCTTCTTTTTGTTTCATTCAAGCTCAACACAGTAAACTTTCACTACTTCTCTATTGACGTGAACATTTCAATAAAAAGCAGCAAGGAAATGTATAGAGAATATCAACAAGGAAACAGTAAGGAAATCCGACATTCAGCAGAAATGAAATGCAACAACCAGTAAAGTATCTTGAGGAAGAACATGAGAGTTTAAGACATCTAATAGTGTACAGAAAGCAACTACGCAGCAAAACCTTAAGGCAACCACAAGAACTACCAAGATTCAACAGCAAGAAATATTCACACACACGCACTCTTTACTTGGGTGTAGGGCCTCCACATGGCCAACGACCACCCAAACCTTACCCTTGTAGATGATTCAACGCACGGACAACAACTCCACTCTATCCCCACACTCCACGCAGGAACTACTCCAGCAGCAAAGGACTTGAACGAAAAAGGAGATGCACCCAGGGGAGAGGCAGTGGCTGGAGCTAAATAGGAGGGAGTCCACCTAGGGGACAGGTCGTACGTCTGGAAGGGGAGGTGCAGGCGACAGTTCCTGCTGGTCGGGACATGATGGAGGGCGATTTGTGTCGAGATGCTGCATTTTTATTGGTTGATTTGTCCATTTGTTCTGCATTTAAATAATTTTCTCTCGCAGATCTACGATCTTCCGAACGAGTGCGAACGCATAGATCTCAGCCGCATTCATCCGCATGAGTAAAATTCTATAGGCAAAATCCTGATTGCGGACGGGAATCGGTGTCCCCACCCTCGTCTATACCGTCCGCAATTAATGTTCAGATGTGTTATGGCGTCTGCATGAAGTGTCTGCACGCGTCCGCATATGTCCATAAATTAGACAGAGGTAAATCGGATGAGGCCTCACCTCGTTCGCACTCGTCCGAAGGTGTCCAGAAATTGGATAGATTCGATGTGGACGCTTCCCGTCCTCATACGCATCGTATGCACTTCGTCCGCAAAGCAACAGGGTAAGTTTTGGACACGAGAATTCATCCTGCCCTCATCCCCAAGTGTTCGTGCGGATGCCAGTTCTCGTTCGCATGGCGTCCGCATGCGTCCACTTAACCAAATTTCCATTTCCTACATTTTTTCTTACTAGCTTTTTATCACGAAATAATTTTCCCATAATTACACTTCACAATTGAACATGTATAGGGACACAATGGAATATATATTATCTCCAACGTTTGATTACATCGCGTACACGAGAAAGTTAGCATCGGGGTATTACAATGAATAAGTTAAGAGTTCCCTTAAATGTCATGTTCTTTAATTAAAAAATTGTTGTTGAGTTAGATCCTTCTCTGTGCTTATTGTTATTCTCTATGTTTATTGATATTCATATTGTTCTACACATATCATTCCATCATTCTATTTCCTAATCTGAATATATGCTTTTAATTAAGATAACAATTGTATGAGCATGTTTAATTAACAAATCAAGCATGTTTAGTTAATTTGTTAGCTAATCGAGAATCGACTAATCCGAACATGTTACACTAGAATAATGTTAGCATGCTTAAATAATAACTAATTGTTAAATAAATAATACGAGCATCTTTAACTAGTTGTTTAATGAACAAGTGTCAATCAAATTTTGAGCATGTTAGTCGATTGAGCATGTACACGATTTAATGAATCTAAGCATGTGAACTAATGTCTAATTAACTAATTAATGATAATTACTTCTTGAGCATGTAAATTAACTAATGGATTGTAGCATGTAATTAGCATGTTGATTTGCATCTTTAATTAGTAGCATGTTAATTAACTAGGTTGTACTGTGAAATTAGCATGTAATTTGCATGTGTAATTATTTAGCATGTTTAAGTCAACTAATTAGAATAGGTTATGCCATGTTAGCATGTCAATGAATTAGAGCAATCAACTACACTACAGTTAATTAACTAGACTCAAGTATATTAATAACTTAGATAACAATTGTAGCTAACATAATCGTATCTCCCTTGAGCATGTGCATCTAATGAGAATAATAAACGAAATAATCCTTGAGCATGTAAATTATCTAGGATAACAAATTAAGATAATAATGGTAATCTTTCGAGTATGCTAAGTAATTAGGAAAACTAATTAGGATAATAAATATAATCCTTCTGGAGCATGTAAATTGACTAGAATAACCAATTATAATCTTGAGCATGTAAATTAAGTAGGATAACCAATTAGAATAATAATTGTAATTCTAGTTAAGCATGTTAACTTGAGCATAACTTGAGCATGTAAATCGGCTAGGAAATTAACTAGGATAACCATCAATTGTATGTTCGATTTCCATTCCGGTTATTGTTGTGCATGCCTTCATTGTTCAATTCATTGCCTCTTGTAAGATGGGTTTCGATTTCTGTAATTCCTTCATGATTCGCATTTCCTTAATATTCGCTGTTTGATTTTCTTATGTGTTTCATTTTTCTAACTCAATATTATAACTGTTATTCGATATGCGCTTTCAATTACTGTTATTCATTATATGGGCAATTTAAATTACAGTTTGCTTACATTTCAATATGATGGTCATTTACATTCCGTATATGCTCACTTCAATTTCTGTTAATGTACGTTATAATGCATCATGCATCATGTTAGGTTGAGAATGTATGGTCATGCATCATGTTAATAGAAATCAATAGGGAGTGCCACCTGGGGTGGTACTCATTCATTCATTAAGTGAGGTAAAATGAAGAAAAAGAAGAAAAATGGAGTTGGAGGGCTAATGGGTAGTGGGTCTAATCTGCAACTAGGCGAAGCCCCTCCCTCGTAGGGTACGAGAGTTTTAGTTGCAAGTAAAAGATTAGATCCGATCCACTATACCATTGCACGAGAAAATCCCTCAATCTCCAGCTCGATGTACGAGTAAAGAACGAAAGAACAAATGAATGTAATGAAAAGGTTGGTTTGGGTGGCCCGCATTCCAAAAGAACTAAAGAGAGGAATATTGTAATACCCTGAAATTTTTATATCGGAATTTATTAAGAATAATTGGAAATTAATTAGGGGTATTTGGAATTATCGGATGTTTATCGGGGTATTACCGAGGACATAACCGTTAAGTTATAATTTAAGAGAATTATTGGAGGTTTAATTGATGGAAATCGATTTAGGAAAATGGAATTAGGAAATTTAAATCGGATCCGTAATAATCATTTAACGACATTTGGAATAAGTCGAGAGTTACAATTTGGGATATATATAAGATTTAAAATAGGAAGCATGAACCAGTTCACGCCACTTAAACTGGTTCGCCCAAGCGAACCAGTTAAGTGAAGAAAAGCAGAATGGCCTTGGCCATTCTACGAGAAGGAGACCAAAAGCATGGAGAAGAGAGATAGGGGAGAGACGGGGAGAAATGGGAGGCGACGGGGATGAAAGACGACGACGATTCGACGAGCGAAGAGTGACGAGCGACGGGAGGCATCGGCGTGGGCGAGGCTCCGGCGTGCAGTGGCGTTGAGGCGACGGGCTTCGTGGGAGGCTAGGGCTCAGGACCAAATCATGTCGATGACGATTTTTCGGCTTGGGCAGTGGCGTAGTCGAGGTACGCCAATAATTTCTGTCCTCCTCCTTCGCGTTTTGTTGGCCGGCGATGAACGGCGTTGGTAGCGGTGGATGATGATCCATTAGGATGCAGGGGAATGGGCGATTCAAGCTAGACCGCCCGAAGGCCATGGTCCAACTGTTAGGTTGATTTTCTTTTGGTCCCCACTCTGCTGGTGATTGACAGTGTGTCGAGCGTACGGAGAACACTCTGAAAAAGCTGGAGGATTTGTAGAATTCCTGTTGGGCGTGGTGAGGGAGAGAGCTTGTACTCTCTGCCCTTTTATTTGGCAGAGAGTTTCTCTCAAAGAGCTACAAACCAGAGGTGGCCGAGAGCTCCAGGTGAGTTTTCTTCTCGGCTAGTTGGATTTTTGGCCTATGTTGTTGACTGGGTTTGTTTATTTTCATGGGTTCTGTGATGGAGAGAATGGAGGAAGAAGAGGAGAAGAACTCCCTGGCAGTGCAAAGCTATTTGGAGTAAGCCAATGACAGTTTGGCCGAGTGTTCATAGTTGTTGCAGGTAACAAATTCTTCCTTGGATTTTATAATCCCTATCATATTTGGATTTGTGTTATGAAATTTGGTTATTGGGATTAGTTTGCTGGATATAAGCCCTGCTAGTTATGGTGATTATGCAGAAATTGTTCTAAGTTGTTTTGTATTCCAACTGTTAAATAAGAATGGGTTAGAATGGGTTAATGCTGCTGATGTGTGGATCTATGTTGACTATCAACGTTGGTTGATGATATAGCAGTTGAAATAGAGTGTTTGTGATGTAGTGTTTTAATCTGCAAGTGGAGATATACACTAGAAAAATGATTGTTATGTATAAAATTGTTTTGGTTGAATATTGGATAATGTGTTGGAAGCAATAATGTGCTAATGTTGAAAATGGATATTGATTGCTCAATGTTAATAGGTTGCTTGGTAATTGGAAGCTCATTTGTTAGTTGGAATTTAATTAGCGATTTTGTTGGTTTTCGAAGATGTATAGAGTTAACTGTTGCTGTGTGTAATACCCTTGCTTTGTTGGTTTGGCTATTACGATAATTGGTGAAGCATGTTGTGTTACATACACGATAGGATGAATTATCAGTTGCACTATTATTTGGATAAAGGGTAAATAAATGATAAGTTTTATTGGCTTGGATTCGAGTCATCAATTGGGTAAATGTATGTTGAGTTTGGGTTACAAAACTAAGGAATGTGTAGGGATTAAGTATAGCGAAGAGACGTTATACTTACAAGTTGAGTATTCTATTAGATTAATAATAATTGTTATTAATTTGTGAAGGTGTTGAAGAGAAGAAGAAGAATAACGAATAAGTGTTATTGCGGAGTAAAGCTCGAGGTAAAGAAAATGGGGTGTTTTGGCCATTGAGGCCCTACACCACAAGTATGAGTGTGTGAGTTTAGTGTTAATGTTAGCTACTGTTAGTTCAATGCTTATGCTTAATGTTAGTTGATTGTTCCACTAGTTGATTAAATAGGTTAATTGTTGTGAAATGCTCCCTGTGTTAATGATAGTGTAGATTTATGCTCTGTGATATTCCTTTGAATGATACTTTGTTCTTTTGTTTTCATTGCTATGTGATATTTCTTTAGGGCTAACTTGGTTATTTATGAGTGCTGTATGGATACCCCGTTATAGTTCCTTTATGGTTAGATAAGGTTGTAGAGAATGTTTAATAGATGAGGAAGGAGATAATAAACGATAGAAGAGTTAAGAGTTCTATGCTAATCTTGGAGGTTTACCTGCTATGTAGTATTGTTTTCCTTTCCGTACGCATTATGTTTCTCTGTTGTTCTTACTCGTTTAAATGTTAAGTAAATTGTATGAGCATAATAAT
Source organism: Begonia loranthoides (assembly GCA_022433065.1). NCBI lineage: Eukaryota > Viridiplantae > Streptophyta > Magnoliopsida > Cucurbitales > Begoniaceae > Begonia > Begonia loranthoides. Next base: position 12,779,690 of record CM039473.1, read on the forward strand.
TTATTTGGGTAATTAGTTAACCCTTTATGTAGTTAGCGGTTAGCATGTAAATGAATTAGAGTTAAATCATGAATCAAAATAATGATCGGAGCATGGTAAAGTAACTAGAGTGACTCTTAGTTGAGCATGTTTAACTTAATATATAACTAGCATGCTTAATTACTAATCAAGTTAGTTAATTGTTAATTAATTGAGCATGTTAACCAATTTACTAAATCTAAGCATGTAGTTACTTTAAACAATCATTGAATATGTAAAGGCTAGTAGTTAAGCATGTTGTAATTAATTAGGTTAATATTAAAATGCTAAGTAACTAAAGTATGATAATTAACTTAGCTAAACGTGTTAATTAACTAAATGCAAGAAATAACCTACCATTGAGCATGTAAATTACTTAGGATAATTAACTAGATGTTAATTATAATCTTCTCTAGCATGTAACGAACTAAGGTCACCAATCAGATTAAGACCAGCATGCTTAATTAAATAACTAGCATGTTTTGAATGTTTAACTAACGTGTCCAAATCATCTAATTAGCATAACACATGTAAATCACCTAGCAGCATGTTAGGGTAACTAACTAAGTAAGTAATTAGAATTGAACTTGTTTAATTGATTAGTCCAACATGTTTAACGCTAGTATTTAATTGGGCATGTTATTGGTATCTCGAGCGTGTAAATTATTCCTTAAGCATGATTAGTCGACACTAAATCGAAGCATGATTAGTTAACTAGGATAAGAGTATGAAATCAACCCTTGAGCATATAAATTAATTAGGATAATTAACTAGATGGTAAGTATAATTCTTTCTTAAGCATGTTAATTAGTTTATGCCTTACTTTATATGTACATTGCATGTTAATTCGTTACATTTCCTTATTATGGTGATTTACATATCCAAGCATGAATCCATTATTCGTTGTCTAAGCAGGTTTCTGTTAATTGTTGTTTAAAGCATGTTTCCATGTTTAGTTTAGTTTAGCTTAACGAGCATGCCTAGTTAATAGTAATTTATTGCATGTCCCTTTACCATCTATTTTTTATATGCGCAATTTTAATTATATTTTGCCTTCAATTACTTTTATTTCAATGCGCACTTCAATTTTGTAATCAATGCTTTACTTTACTAGAGAGTAGAATGGTAAAGAAGATGAAAAGAGAATGAAGTAACATGAATGAGTTAAGGGTATCAAGGATCTCACTTATTATGCGAATGAATGTTTTATAATTACTTTTGTTATTATTTTCTCGGTATTGCTTAAGATCTCGATTATGATCACATGTCCTTAATATGTACTTCCTGCTAAACCAAATATAATTAGTTAAGTAGAATCAAAGCATGAAATCAACGTAGGAGCATGCTAGTAACTGATTATAATAATGGCTTAGAAAATATAAACGTAGGCAGCATATAAATGGACTAGGGAATTAATTAGGCTAAACAACTAAAGAACATGAATAATCATCTTATCTTCCTGAGCATGTTAGCTTATTGTTCATTCGCTGTCTTAACTTAATGTTATACTTGTTTTTCTGTTGTGCGTAGTTCCTTCATTCTATTACATGCTTTACTTTCCCTATATGCGTTTTCAGTTACCGTTACTTTATTTATATGTGCACTTCAATTTTATGAATGTTGTGTCATGTCATTATGCATCACGATAGGTTAAGAACGTATGTTCATGCATCATGCTAATAGAAAAAAACAGGACACATGCATGAGTGAGGAAGATGTAAGAATGAATGATAGAATAATAGGAAGTCGGGTTTGGCCTGGTAGCTAGTATGCCCATAGGAGGCTAGTGAGTAGCCTGGAAACTAGTATGCCCAAAGGAGGTCAACCCCTAGCCTGGTAGCTAGCATGCCCACAGGAGCCTAGGTTATTGCCTGGTAGCTAGCATGCCCACAGGAGCCTAGGTTATTGCCTGGTAGCTAGCATGCCCACAGGAGGCTGATTGTAGTCTGGCATTGAGTATGCCCACAGGAGACCAACTCGACGAACGAACGAACGAAAGATAATAATTAAACGAATGGCTTAACGAAAAAGACTAAAGAGTGGCATTCATGTTGCATTACCCTTTTCCTTACTGAGCCATTAGACTCACGTATTACTTGTGGTGTAGGTACAATGATGAAAAGATAATAAGTAGATGGTAAACACATAATGAAGCGGGGATGGATGATTTTGCACGCACGAGACTCGGGGCTGGCCGGGCAAAGAGAAAGATGAGTAAACGAGTGAAATCAAAAGACTTTTAGTTGTCAGATTGATTTGTTAAACGTAGTGTTTCAATTATTTAGTATTTCCCTCTTGAACGATTTATCTACGCTTCCGCCATGATTTACCAGAGTTTATTTCTTTACGCTTCCGCAAGATTTTAAATAGATGGTTTTATTTTATTCCTTACTCTTCCACACTTTATCAAGTGGTTTTCATATCGAGTTTAAAGATAGAGTCGGTATCGATCCGGTTAGATGCACTCTAATACATTTTGTTTTAAAAAGAAAATTTCAAAATTTTAGGCATTTTAAAGGATTTACGAAAAATCCGGGTCGTTACAAATATCATACTGCATGAACCTTTTTCCTTACTGGGCCATTAGGCTCACGTCTTACTTACGGTGTAGGTGTAGGTACTTGTATGCATGAATCAATGCACAGAATTAGGAGTCAATGCGAAAGACGAAGAACAAATAATAAAATGCAGGGATAAAGGATTTGCACAGGAAGGAGCTTGTGGTTGGCCAGACTAAGTGAGTAAAAGAGAAAATTGTTTGTAATTAAAGTATATTCAATTGTTTAGGGTCAGTAGAGCAAAACAAAAGTTTTATAAACTAATTACGCTTCCACAATGTTTTAAATAAATGATTTTATAACGCTTCCGCTATGTTTTACAAATGATTTTATATATATGACATTTCACAGTATACCACGATTTTGTAAGGATAGTAGCAGTCCGATTTAGACGCACTCTGATATATCTTTCAAAGAATTTTAAATAAAGAGGGTAGTCGTTTTATAAAAGTTGCAAATTTTAACGCATTTTAAAGGATTTATGAAAAATCGGGTCGTTACACATTGAATAAAATTAGAGAAGAAATTGTTGATCATGCGTTGAAGAATGGGTATGGGATAAAACAGTGACGCTCATCGGTTGAGGGCTGCATGCCAAGAAGGATGCACGTGGCGGCTGCATGACTAAAAAATGCAAGGTGAAATGATATTTCAAATAACGTTCTATAACAACGTTCACACTTGCTCAAGAAATATGGAAAGCCGCCATGCCACTACCAAATGGGTGGCAACACATTACTTAGATAGATTTAAAAGTCAGACCGACTGGGTCATTTCTTCCATAATGGAGATAGTCATGAAGGACTTTAACGTCAACATCACACCCAGCCTTGCTAGAAGGGCAAGAAATGCAGCCAAAAAAATTAACGAAGGGGATGGCAATGAGAAATACAATCTTATATGGTCCTATGCTGAGGAGATTCAGAGGTCTAATCCTGGGAGCTCGGTGCGCATTGACCTAGAGATGAGTGCATTTAAAAAGATGTACATGTGTTTGGCTGCATGCAAGATAACCGTACGGAACTATGGTAGACCGATTATTTGTTTGGATGGTTGCCACTTGAAGGAGGCGACTCCGGGCCAGGTGCTCATTACTGTCACCATCGATGGGAACGATGAAATGTATCTGATTGCTGTAGCAGTGGTTGAAGCAGAAAATATGGCTTCTTGGAGCTAGTCTTTGGAATTGTTACTCGATGGTCTAAACACCCCGAGCGGCAATGGGTGGACAATTATTTCTGACCGATAAAAGGTGCAGTTGATTGCTCTTGCCTTCTATGTTTATGTTATCCGTTGAGTACCAATGTATGACTCATACTATGAATCTTTGTAGGGGCTAGTGCTAGCTATCAGAGAGGTGGCAGGTTAAGCAAACCATCGATTTTGCATCTGACACTTGTATGGTAATTTTCAGAAACAATTTAAAGGCAGGTTGTTAAATAATGCAATGTGGGCCGCATCTAGAGCCACAACAATGAGGCAGTTTAAGAGAGAGATGACAAAGTTATTTTTGCTTGACCCAGCGGCCCACAACTATCTACGAGGAATAGATGTGACATACTGAGCCAAACATGTCTTCTGCTCCATCCCCAAATGCCACTTAAGCCTCAACAACCTCAACAAGTTCTTCAATGCCTGCATCCTACCAACCCGGGACAAACCAATTCTAAGTATGTTCGAGATTATACAAAAGGGCATTATGGGTAGGATTGTGAAAAAAATTAAAAGATGGCTCGCTCGACGGACCTTTTGTGTCCACAGATCAGCAACCGGCTCGCCAAACTACAACTTGTCGGTCGAAATTGGAGTCCCTAGCTTTCAGGAGCTGCCTAGTTTGAGGTCAGCAACAGTAATGAATAGTACTTTGTCGATTTGGATAGGCGTACATGTACTTGTTACTGGTGGGAGTTGACTAGCATCCCGTATGTCCATGCCGTCTCATGCATTCACTTCACGAGGAGATCTCCTGAGGAATTTGTGCATGCGTGCTATCATCGGAAAACATACATGGCGATGTACTCCTACTTTGTCCACCTCGTCAATGGACAAATCGAGTGGCCTCTAGTGACACATCTTGATGCAATTATTCCATCGCCATTTAAAAGGCTTCTAGGAAGGTTGCAAAAACGTAGAATACGGGATGTGGACGAGGCCCCAAGTCGGACAGTGCTGCCCAAAAGACATATGAACATGACTTGTGGCCATGTGGGGGTGTGGGGCACAATTCCCGCACATGCAAAGGTGGATGCGAGTCCAGTGCAGGGGCAGGTAGAGGCGACAGAGGCAGAGGCGACAAAGGAAGGTCAGAGGGCATATTTATGGGTTTCAGAGTCACTGAGACAGGCCTCGAGACACAACCTGCCATAGTCCCCAAGTGATTTTCTAAGACATTTCCTGACAGAGTTCCTGAGACGCAAGTGAGCCCATTATGACGTTTATGTTTTCAAGTGTTATTTGAACTATGCTAATTTCATTTGCAATGTGTTCTGCAGGAGTATAATGCGCAAGGTTCACAAACACAAACATACACAAAAAGGTGGACCTTAACTTTCTGTGGTACACTGGTTAGATAGATTAGGTTTGATATATATGTGATTGTACTATACGCTATCATTGTAAATTTTGAATTGATAAATATGAATTGGTTTCATAAATTTGAATTTGTTTTGTTTCATCAATTTGAATTGATATATTGGTTCCATACATTTGGTTGTGGAAGATGAATGGAAATTGATTACAGGCACCATGACAAGCCGCAGAGGTTTGTGCGGCGCCGCTGTGGCTTGTGGATAGGCCACATCGGCTTGGTAACAAACCACGGTGGCCTGTCCACAGTGCCACCGCAGCTTGCATAACAAACCGCCGCGTCTTGTGAGCAAAGCTGCAGCTACTTGCTAACAAACCGCAGCGGCTTGGTGAAATTGTTGCAATGAATTTTACAAAGTTTCTCCATACACTTGTCTTTAATTATCTACTTGATTTAGTTCATGCAGGATTTACTTTTCATTTATCCTCACCCTAATTTATAAAAATTTTGTCAAAGTCTCCCTTGTTTCTTTACCACCCCAAAGCTAATCTCATACATCCAGCACAAAATCCCAAGCAGTTCTAGTATCACCCATCTGTTATCCTTTCTACTATTCATCTTTCATCTAACATATAATCTTTAATCTAAACATATAATTCAATGTACACATATTTTACAACAAAGTCAACTAAAATAGATATGCCTATGCCTATGCCTATTGTAACGACCCGGTTTTTCTCTTCCTATTTTATCTTTCTTATATACGCGTTGGGAAAATGACAAATTAACCATCATTGTTTTTGGTCAATGACAAGTCAACCACTATCCTTTATTTTCTAACAAATTAACCACTGACGTATGAGAAAATGACAAAGCGAACATCACTATTACGTTTGTTGTTAACATGCTGATGTGGAGCCGCGGCGGTTCGTATACAAACCACCGCAGCTCTGTGGTTTTCCAAGAAAAGAAGGCCAAGTTTGGCCTACGCCGCCACAGTGTCTCAAGAGACCACTGTGGTGTCATACCAAACCGTGGCGGTCTCTTGAGACACCGCTGCGGTTAATCCAGGAACCGCTGCGGTGTCTCAAGAGACCGCCGCAGTTTAGTATCACACCACAGCAGTCTCTTGAGACACCGCGGCAGCGTCATCATTAATTGGTATATTTCCAACCTATTATAGCGAGTTTCGAGTCCAAACTATTCAGGACAGTGTATACCAAAGCACGGTATGAAGATGATATACAAAACTGTGCATTAATTGTTTCAAAAATAGTAGATTTGGAATCCTTGGCAGGAATGAGAATTCAACAATTGGTTGACGATGCTAGATTAGGCGGGTTGTGCCGGATGAGGGGTAGTTATTGCGAGATGATTATTAGATTGTTTTACGCAAATTTGGAACTCTCCATAGAGCCATTAAAGGTGCGAACGTACATTTTTGGATGGGAGTTGAGGTTGACTCCCAACGAGTTTAATATAATGCTTGGATGTGTACTAGAGGGACCAAGCAATCAATATTATCTCGTGTCTCGAGATCCACCATTCATCAACCGAGGATAAGAGCTAGGGTGCTTAAATTGTTGCACTGGGATCCTGAGATTGCCGAGTACAATAAACCAAAGGGCAAGAAGCTGAATGCCATAGCTCGAGTGATCCACCTCATCACGACGTACACAATTTTGCCTCGGGATGGATATCAAGACCATGTTAGCTGCATGGATCTCTATTTACTAGAGAAGGTGTTCACCAGGAAAAAGGTGGACATCGCATATGTCATCCTGAGTCACATGCACAAGGTGCTCAACAACCCAGCCAAGAACCTGCCATACAATTGCCTCATCTAGACTATTGTTGAACACTACGGGTTCGCATCTTGGAGAAAGAGCAGAGAATGGAAGAGTCGGCCACTAACGTGTACAACAAATTGAAAGTGGATCAAATGGGGGACACCAAAGTTGGAGGGGAATGGGTACGCAAGACCACAAAGCAACCAGCACCTCCACCTCCCTCAGTGCCTTAGCATTCAGCCCCCTCACCAGAACAGCCCCCTCTTCAGACATCTTATTTTACTTTGATGCCTGAGGAGACGTCCAGTTGGATGAGCAGAATGGAGAAGCTCCATCATATGACACTTACTAGAATACAAATGATGGAGGAGCACCTTCAAATGGCATAAGTCCAAATACAAAAAGGGGAGGAGTGAGCTAAAGAGAGGCATCTGCGAGCAGAAGAGAGGCACCATGAGCTAGTGGCAACACTTCAGAAAATTGAGAGCTGATCAGCCAGTATAGCAGCCTCTCCATCATCCTCTGAAGCAATAGAGGCAACATACCACTTGTAAGTTATTTACTTTGTATGCAAATTCAAGTATTTACTTATTTGTGTTTGATGTAATGACGAGTTGTTGATTTACAGCACCAGTACCGTAAGCCGCCAACCTACTCATCCGGCCGTGCTGTCGAGGTGTATGAGACAAGTGAGTCACAACCTCAGGCCCTTAGAACTATGCATGTGGTACGTCTTTCATTTGGTTATATATGTGTGTATGCACTTATTTTCTTTATTAGTCTGACGGTCATTTGCCATTTTTATTGCAGTCTCGGGATTTGATGGACATCTTCAAGAAGTATATTACGCCAAATACTTGAAAGAACTTGGAGACGTGCGCATATCTCGGGCAAAAGCTGATCAACGGTGAATACACCATCACTAATATCATCTTCCTGGAGCAACACGAGAGGCGCAACATGGTGAGAAGCCTTCTTTGTATCTTAGTTTATAAACTTTATCTTAGTACTCATCTAAACTTATATGCAGTGCTATGCGGTGAACGACGAAGCTGCCTTCACGTTTCAAGAGCAAGAATCGCTACTCACCTTAAGATGGATTCACGTAAGTAACCATCTCGCTTCTTCGAGTTGTCGTTCATGTTCTATGGTTTCTAATGCGTTGTTTACATTTCAGACACACCAAAAGCAGGGGTTGTTTATGTTGTCCATTGACCTCCACACTCAATATGCTTACTAGAAATTGATGCCTGAAGCAATCTCCATCACCGTATCTCCCACGGACAAAGAGTGATATATATTTTCCCTTGTTTAAATTCATAATATTGCTTTCTGCGTATTTTACCAGCAATTGTTCCATTTGCATTGCAGCCCGTACGACATCTTGTGGTGTACGAGTGAGGGGATGAGGGTGATGTAACACCCTGATATTTTTAAGTTGGACAACTATCGAGGTATTACCGAGTGCGTAGTTGGAGTGTTAAGTCGGAGTAATTTCCGTTACGTTTTCCCCGTATACGTGATGTAATTGAAGTGTTGGAGTTTGGGGGATATTATATTGCGTATTTATACGTGTCACCTTATGACATGTATTTATGGGGAAGATGTTATGGGATAAGAGTTAAGTGGGCAAAGTGTATGAAAGGCTGTCCAGGGTGTTTTTGGACGCCTGCGGACGACACTTCAAACGTATCATGTCATCCGCAAGTGCATTGCATCACTTCACTACAGGTTGGGATGAACCTCAGGATGCGATGTCTCGTCATGACTTCACTGTGCTGTGAAGTTGCGGACAAGGTCCTGGACGATGTGGACAAGACATGCCATCCGCAAATGCATTGCAAGTCTCCCTTAGCTTGGGGACGACTTAGGACGAGATTTCACGTCCTGACTTCACTGTGTAGTGAAGTTGGGGACAAGAGAGGTAGCGTCCGCATTGAATCTGTTCTAAACCTGGATAGTTTCGGACGAGTTGGGACGACTGCAGATGAGTTGAAGTGTCGTCTGATTTGCCACTGTTCGATTTTAGGACACTTTCAGACGACAAATGGACGCCATGTGTAGACACGATATGGCGTCCAAACCTTGACTGCGAAAGGTAAGGACATGGACGAGGATGCTTTTCCTCATCCCCAAGCGCGATTTAGCCTGCGATAATTTAGCCTTGCTGACGAATGCGAACATGACCTATGCGTCCGCACTCGTTTGAAATAGCCCAGCTCAGCGAAAAATTAGGGATTTAAAATCTGGAAGTTAGTCGTCTAGCCATTAATGCCTGACATGGAGACAACGAAGCCGTCTCCCTCCCCCTAGTGACGCCATCCTCTAGCCCATAGGCCACCTCCTCCCTTCCTTTAGGCATTCATGGTGTCTCCTCTTCTAGGTAATAGCCTTCCTCCCCCCTCCTCTTCATTTCATTTCTTCTTCCTACATGAGTGAAGTTCCAGAGAGTGAGCTCTAGAGAGAAAGAGGGTGACCGAGAGAGAAGAGCCTGTGAGAGTGAGGGAGATTTGAGTGAAATTGGTGGGTTGAGTTGAGTGGAAAAGTAGTGTGCTAAGTGTGTGGAAGTGAGTGAAGTGAGGAGGGAGCTGAAGTAGTGAGCTATTGGGAGCTGCCCCTGCTGCCGTGAATCATGAGAGGAGAGTTGTCCCTGAGTGTTAGTTCTTCAAATAGGTAAGGGAATGAGGGTGTCTTGGCTAGAGGAGGCCCTACACCACAAGTGTGTGCGTGAGTTTAGTGTTGATGTTAGTTAAATGTTTACTGCCAGACATTAAGTAGGTTATTTGTCTTGAAATGCTACTGTTAGTTGTTGATTCTTGATAGTGTTACTAATGCTCTGTGATTTTGTGTTAGAGTAGTGTTGAATTTCTTGCGGTAAATGATTGCTTGGTTGTTGTTAGCTCTACGAACTCCCTTAATTGTTGTGTTAGTTTCCTGCAATTGATAGTGATAGTGATAGTTGGAATGAAAAAGGAATAAGGAAAGGTTAGGTAATCGTGTGAAGTCTAAGAATGAGATTAGAATGTTATATGTCGTGCTACTTTTATTTTGTGGTTACTCTTTACCTGTTGCTACTGTGTGATTTGGTGGAGTAACTAGTTTAACTAATTAATTAGTGATTAAATAGCAAAGCTGAGCATGTTCAACCTAACCAATCGTCGTTAAATAATTTCCTTAATTAGGGTAATTAGCTTACTCAAGCATGTTAGTTAATTAGAGTAACCATATACTAACTAGTTAAGCATGTTAAATAATTAACCTGTAAATTGTAGTTAATATGTTTACCTTAGTTAGCATGCTAAATCGACTAGGTCATGCCATGCCTAACCTACTAGTTGAATGTATGATTAATTAACTAGTTTAATCTATTAAATAGATTTGTTAACAAACTAAATTAATTAACTAAATGTGATTAATTAGTAAGCATGTTAATTAGCTTAACTAGAGGAAGTAATCAACTTATGCCTACAATTAACCCAAGCATGTGATAATTACTTGTTGAGCATGTAAATGGACCAGGAAAGTAACTAAGATATTAATCCTTGAGCACATAAATTAATTAGTTGAACATGATTAATTGACTTAATTGAATTGATCGTTTCTTGGTCCATGTCAATCATTAATTAAACTAGAGTTAACTAGAATAATTAACTAGACGTGAACATATAAATAACTAGAGTTATCAACTAGTAATTTGAACTAAACTTGAGCATGTAAATAATTATAATAATAATTTATGGACATGTTAATTAACTAAGATTAGCATGTTTAATCAATCAACCACAAAGCATGTTTAATCCTCTAGGGTCATAAAAGCATGCAAATGGTAATAGTCCAATTTCACTAACTAGTATAAAAGCATGTTTAGCATGTAATTCACCTTAAGTATGTAATTGATTAGGATAGTCAACTAGATCATTAATTAAAGCATGTTAATGAACTAGCGTAATTAACGAAAGTAACTGATTGAGCATGTTAATTGACTAAAGTATTGTTATAACTGGAGCATGCAAATCACCTAGGATGACTTAGTAGAATGACCACCTAGAATGATAAATGTAGGAAGTATGTAAATGGATTAGGATAATTAGCATATTAATTAATAGTATTGGAATCTATCTGGTCGAGCATGCTCCCTTGTTTAAATTAATGTACCTTGCTCTACTCTATTGGGTGCGTTATTCAATTATTGGTTGTTTATATGCCCAGTTGCTTTCAATTATTTAAATGTGCAATTTCAATTATAGTTGCTTTAAAGTACAGTTACTTTCTTTTATATGCGCACTTCAATTATTATGAATGTTATGTTAGAACGCATCATGTATCACGATAGGTTGAGAATGTATGTTCATGCATAATGTTAATAGAAAGCCTAGGAAGTGCCACCTTGGTGGTGGCATGCAAGTATGGATAAGTGAGGTAAAATGTTAAGAAAAAGAAGGGAATTGGGAGTGGATGGGTAGCGGATCTAGTCTACGATCTAGGTGTAGCCCCTCCCTCATAGGGTACAGGAGTTCTAGATGCGATGAAAAAAGTTAGGTCCCATTACTATGCCATTGCACAAGAAAAACCTCTCAATTCCAGCTTGAAGTACGAGTATGGAATAATGGAATAATAGAATAATGGATAAAAGAAGAAGTAAAGTAATAAACGGATTAATGACTTAATGAAAAGATTGGTTTGGGTGGCCCCCATTCCAAAATGGACTAAAGAGTGTCATTCATATGCATTAAAACCTTTTTCCTTATTTGGCCATTAGGCTCACGTATTACTTGTGGTGTAGGTATATGTACTGGTACGTAGAGTAAATGCACAGACTAGGAGTAGAGAAAGAGTAGCGACAAGTAAAAGAAGAACAAACAATAAAAAGCAGGGATGATGGATTTGCACGCTCGAGGGATGTCATGGCTAACTAGGCGTAAAGAGGCTAAACGAGAAGCAGTTTTAGTTACGTTAAGTTTTCTAAATTGTAAGTAACCTAAGTTTTTCAAATTGTAATTAAAAAGATTTGTCAGTTTCATTAAATTGCATTTACGCTTCCGCAATGTTTTAAAAGATTTTTATAACGCTTCCGCTATGTTTTATAAATGAATTTTTCATATAACGCTTCCGCATAAGTTTTGTTAATAGGGATTTTATAACGGATTTTATGAACGGTTGGTAGCGGTCCGGTTTAAGCGCGTTCCAACTTGTTCCAAAAAGAAATTTTAAATTTTTATGCATTTTAAAGGATTTACGAAAAATCGGGTTGTTACAGGTGATCCAGTGTTGCACAAATAAGGAACAATTCCACGAGCACGACGAGCAACTTGTGGATGGTCCGTTGTACGCCAATGCGTCCAATGTAAGCTTGGACGCGCAATTGTCTTTTGTGGTCACGGATTTGTGGCCGAAACGGATCAAGAAGAATAAGGCATAGGCATAGGCATATATATTTTAGTTGACTTTGTTGTAAAATATGTGTACATTGAATTATTTGTTTAGATTAAAGATTATATGTTGGATGATACTAGAATTACTTGGGATTTTGTGCAGAATGTATGAGATTAGCTTTGGGGGAGTAAAGAAACAAAGGAGACTTTGCCAAAATTTTTATAAATTAGGATGAGGATAAGTGAAAAGTTAATATTGCATGAACTAAATCAAGTAGATAATTAAAGACAAGTGTATGGAGAAACTTGGGTGAATTCAGTGCAACAATTTCAGTAAGCCGTCGTGGACAGGCCGTGGCAGTTTGTTACCAAGCCGATGCGGCCTGTCCACAAGTCGATGCAGCCTCTCCACAAGCCGATGCGCCCTGTCCACAAGCCGCAACAGCGCTGCACCAACCGCTGCGGCTTGTCATGGTACCTGTAATCAATTTCCATTCATCCTCTACAACCAAATGTATGGAACTAATATATCAAAGTCAAATTTATGAAACAGAACAAATTCAAATTTATGAAACCAATTCATATTTATCAATTCAAAATTTACAACGATAACGTACAGTACAATCACATATATATCAAACCTAATCTATCAAACTAGTGTATCACAGAAGGTTAAGGTCCACATTTGTGTATGTTTGTGTTTGTGGACCTTGCACATCATCCTCCTGCAAAACACATTGCAAATGACATTAACATAGTTCAAATAACACTTGATAATGTAAACATGATCATGGGCTCACCTGTGTCTCAAGAACTATGTCAGGAACTGTTTCAGCAACTGTCTTAGGGACTATGGAAAGAATTGTCTCGGGGGCTATCTCAGAGACTCTGAAACCCATAAATGTGCCCTCCGACCTTCCTCTGCTACCTTTGCCTCTGCCTCTGCCTCTGCCTTCGGCTCTGGCTCTGCCTCTGTCGCCTCTGCCCGCCCCTGCACTAGACTCGCCTCCACCTTCGCACGTGCGAGAATTGTGCCCCACACCCCCACAACGGTCACATGGCATGTTCATATGTCTTCTGGGCAGCACTGTCTGCCTTGAAGCCTCGTCCACTCCCGTATTCTACATTTTCGCTGCCTTCCTAGAAGCCTTTTAAATGGCGGTGGGATAATTGGATCAAGATGCATTACTGAAGGCCACTCGATTTGTCCATTCACGGGGCAGACAAAGTAGGAGTACATCGCCATGTATGTTTCCCGGTGATAGCACGCATGCACAAATTCCTCACGAGATCTCCTCGTGAAGTGAATGCACGGGACTGCATGGACACACGGGACACCAGTCAACTCCCACCGGCAATATGTACAAGTATGCCTATCCAAATCAATAGAGTACTGTTCGTTACCGTTACTGACGTCGAACTGGGCAGCTCATGAAAACTGGGGGCTCCAATTTCCACTAGCAAGTTGTAGTTTGGCAAGCTAGTTGCTAATTTGCAGACACAAAAGGTCCACGAGAGAGCCATCTTTTCATTTTTTTTCATGATCCTACCCATAATGCCCTTTTGTATGATCTTGAACATACTTAGAATCGGTTTATCCCGAGCTAGTAGGATGTAGGCGTTGAAGGACTCGCTGAGATTGTTGAGGCTTAAGTCACATTTGCGGATAGAGCAAAAGGCATGTTTGGCCCAGCATGTCACATCTATTCCTCATAGATAGTTGTGGGCTGCCGGGTCAAGCAAAAATAACTTCGTGTTCTCTCTCTCAAACTGCCTCATTGTTGTGGCTCTAGATGCGGCCCACATTGCATCCTTTAACAACCTGCTTTTAAATTGTTTATGAAAATTGTCATATAGGTGTCGGATGCAAAACCGATGGTCCGCTTGCCCTGCCACCTCTTTGACAGCTGGTACTAGCCCGTACAAAGATTCATAGTATGAGTGAAACATTGGTACAAATTGCATAACATAAACACTGAAGGCAATGACAATCAACCACACCTTTTATCGGTAAAAAATGATTGTCCATCCATTACCAGATGGGGTGTTTAGATCATTGAGCAACAATTCCAGAAACCAGCTCCAAGAAGCCCTATTTTTTACTTCAAGCACTGCTACAACAATCAGATACATTCCATCGTTCTCGTCGATGGTGACAACAGTGAGTAGCTGGCCAGAAGTTGCTCCCTTCAAGTGGAAACATCCAAACAAATAACCGGTCTACCACTGTTCCGCACAGCCATTTTGCATGCAGCCAAACACATGTACATCATTTTAAATGTAGTCATCTCTAGGTCAATGCTCACAGAGCTCTCAGGGTTTGACCTCCGAATCTCCTCGGCATAGGACCATATGAGCTTGTATTGCTCATTTTCATTCCCTTCATTAATTTTTTTGGCCGCATTTCTTGTCTTTTTATCAAGGTTGGGTGTGATGTTGATGTTAAAGTCTTTCCTGACTATCTCAATTATGGAAGAAAGGTCTCAGTCAGCCTGACTTTTAAATCTATCTAAGTAATGCGTTGCCACCCATTTGGCAGTGCGGCTTTCCATCTTTCTTGAGCAAGTGTGAAGGTCGTTGTAGAACTTTATTTAAAATGTCATTTCACCTTGAATTTTTTAGGCATGCAGCTGCCCTGTGCATCCTTCTTGGCAAGCAGCCCTCAATCAATGAGCGTCACTACGGGTGAATTTTATCCCGTACTCATTCTTCAACGCATGATCGACAATTTCTTCTCTAATTTTATTAAATGAACTATACTTTTTGCTAAGGCCCATACCAGCGAAGGTGCATTGTGCTTGTGGTGGGCGTCTAGGCCTACTCTCGGCCATGTTATTGTCTTCATCACTACTGGATTGACATAATGAAGGGAGGTCCTCCTCGTGTAGAGTTGCTGAGACAGAATGCAACACAATTGTAGTTTCATTTCCAATTCCACGTACCTCATTCTCATTGGCCAAAAATGTGGCTGTGGGCCCCACTTCAACTTGACGGTTATTAATAGATTCTTCAACACTCAAAGACGCCATTTGCTTTTCAACAAATTCTTCAACTTTGCCAAAATGTCGTTCTCTTCAGCTCTCAGAAATCTCTAGGGTTCACTAATCACTGACAAAATGTCTGACAATATCGCGTGGAGTTCACTGTGTACTTATACAATTTGAAGCCGAGGCCAAAAACCGCTGCCGATTAATGATGACGCCGCCGCAGTGTCTGAAGAGACTGCCGCAGTGTCATATGAAACTGCGACGGTCTCTTAAGATATCGTAGCGGGTCCTGAATTAACCGCAGTAGTGTCTCAAGAGACCGCCGTGGTTTGGTATGACACCGCGACAGTCTTTTGAGACATTGTTGTGGTTTAGGCTAAATTTGACCTTCTTTTCTTGGAAAACCATGGAGCCGCGACAGTTTGTATACGAACCGACGCAGCTCTGCATCAGCACATTAACGGCAAATGAGATAACGATATTTGCTTTGTTATTTTTCCATACGTTAGTGATTCATTTGTTAGAAAATAAAGGGAAGTGGTTGATGGTTAATTTGTCATTTTCCTTTTTTTTTTTAAATTAAAGGAAGAGCCATTCTTCGTGTTTTTCGCAACTCTGGTCGCGGGTGAGAAACAATACAGAGGTCGCGGGAGGAGGAAGAGCTTCGCGAAGGCAGGAATCGTCGTCTTCGACTGACAGAAATCGCGGGTGGTTGACAATCGTCGTTCATGGCGCTTGTGTGGTCCGTCTGAGGTGATTTCGCGTGGAGTCGGTCGAGGCAGGGAGCTAGGGCATTCTCGGCTTTGACTTTCTTACGCCATTCCTTCGATTTCGGTGAGTAATGCATAAACTAGAGTTGATTTTTGTTTCCTATTTTGGTTCTGGATTCTGCCTTGCATTTAGGTCTCCGAATTCTCGTTGCTGTCTTGAATTGTTGGGGCTTCGGCCAGATTGGATTTTCCCATCCCTGTTCTGTCAATTTCGAGCTGGAGATTTTGTTTCGATTTTGAAATTTGGTTGCTGCTGCTTTGGCCCAAATTTCTGCTAAGGAATTAGGGTCTGTTTTTCTAAGGGTGTTGTGTGTGTAATGTTGAAACACCTGTGATGGTCACCGAGGGTCATGTCCTGTTTTGCTACGGTTTTGACTGTAAGGACTGAGGGGTTATGTCTCGATAATTTTGCTCCCTGTTGGTTGGTTGAACTAGCTCTCGGTGGGTTGAAAGAATTGAGTATAGTGTTAAATGTTAGGAATTGCCTCTGTTAAGTGAAATTGTTGTTCTCCGTGATTGTATTTTCTGTATTGGGAGTCAGAAAAGAGATTTCATGCCATGTTAATTGAGTTGTATCCTCTAGTTTGCTGATTGTACAATTAAATGTTTTGAGGACTTAAGGAAATTTTGCCCTTTTGAATGAGCTAGTCTTGTTTCTTATTTCAGTTGTTGTTGGAGGGTCAATAATGAGGATAGTACACTATTAGGTAAACTTCTTATTCTCTATACTGGGCACTGCCTTGATAATTAAATTCGAAGGAACTCAAGCTCTGTTCAATTAAGTTTTATTTTCCTTTCTATTTATTGTCATGATTTTCAATGATGGGTTATAGTTTAAAGTTGACTGAAGGTGAATAGTATGTTTAACCCAATGCATATGTATATTGTTTTCTTGGAACTGATAGTTTGGTTAAAGCCTTGTTTATGCTATTGAATGTTGAGGTTTGGGATTTTGTTTCTAATCCTATTTTTGGTTTCCGGGCTGGGATTTGGAGTTGACCCTAGAAACCGTTTTGAATTCTCGTCTTGTTTAAGACTTATCTTGTAATACCCCGACTTTTTATATCGAAAATTTAATAGAATTTAATAAGGATAATTGGAAAGTAATTAGGGGTATTTGGATTAATTGGATAATTATTGAGGTATTAACAAAGACGTATTTGTTAAATTATAGTTTATGAGAATTTTATTAGAAATAAAATATAAGGATAATTAATAAGGAAAGAATTAAATAATTGAATTAATTGGATAAAAGAAGAAATTTAGAGGGAGAAGGGTGAGGTGAACTAGTTCACTCTGTGAAACGGTTGTTTGGAACTAAATGGCCCCTCGCCATTCGCGAAGAGAAAGAAGAACGAGAGAAGAGGGAGAGAGCCAGATAGAGAAAGGGATACAGAGAGAATGAGCCACGAAGAGGAGAAAGCGGGAGCGAGGGAACGATGAGTGTGACGACGAGCTCAGGTGGTGGAATGCGACGCTGTTCATCATTCGGCGTGCAGCTGTAGCGATGCGGGTTTCGGTTTAGGGCTCGGGATCAGAGCTTCCACTGGCGATGATTTTCGGCAACGGGTCGAGGTAAGTCTGTGGCTTTCGTGCTTCTCCTCAGCGTGCTGTTGTTTAGGCGTTGGATGGCGATGGCGGATGCGTGGCCTCGGGTGGATGAGGTAGGTGCTGGCGGTTCGTGCTGGACCGGCTGAAGGCCGTGGTCCAGCTTGTGGTCCGGTCTGATCCGGTTGTCCTTGCTCTGGATGAAACGACAGAGGGTCGTGTGTGGAACGTGCATGAGGAATGGGCGGAAGAAAGGGCATGGCTTGTGGTAGTGAAGGAGTGGTCTCTAGAGGAGTTGAAATACTGAGATGGAGGAGGGAAAGAGCAGAATGCTCTCGGGTGAGTGATGGCCGAGAGAGAAAATAGAGACTGAGAAGGGAGTGGGTTTCTAGAGAAAAACATATGGGAATTCGTGAAGGACAGAGTGTGAGGATTAATGTGGTGTGCTCTTTGGAAGCTGAGAGCTGGCTGAGAGGAAGAGTGATGGCCAAAAAATGAAGAAAGAAAAAGGAAATGGTGAAAGGAAAGAGAAGTTCTCGAGTTTGTACTCTCGGTTTCCTATTGGTTTTCAGGTATTCAGACTCTGGATGTTTTGTAGACTGTACAAATGAGTTATAAATAGAATTTTGTTATCATTATTGGCTATTTAGATTTGGAATGTGTTATTGTTCTGACCTTACAGATTTAGTTATGTTAAAAGTGAGGATGATAGATGAGTATATGATTCTTTGTACAGCTTTAATAATTATGCCTCCTTGTTTTGTTTCTGCTTACTAAATGTTGTTGGAGATTATGATATGCCTTGGGTTGTGTTATTGTTATTGATTGTGATTATTGTGGTGGTTCTCTGTTGAGGATTGTTCACTGGAGTAAGGGTTGTTATGATTAGTGTTAAGAGTTGGAATGTTTGCCTCTGTTAGGTTCAGTTTATAAATATAAATATTCTGTTGGCGAATTAGGCCTCTTTTGGTTTAGGCTCATTGGTTCTGTGATGTGATTAATACTCTATATCTTGATTACTACTTGGATTTAATTCGATTGGATGCTATTCTACAATTTAATTACTGATTAGATTACTAGATAAAAATGGATTGGTTACTACTGCCTTACTGGATGGTCTATATGGCTTTTGGTTTGAGGGTTTATGTTGCTCTCGGTTGTGTTAGGGGTTATTGATGGGAGTTGTTTCCTATTCTATTATTTGGTTAAGTGGACTGTAATTGGGCTATGAAATTCTATTAAGTACATGAATAAGGAATAAAGATTTAGATAAGGATGAGATTGTTAAATTGTAGATATTGAAGCTCGCAAGTGTTATTACACTTTGTAAACAATTAATGGAGAAATGAATATTAATGATAAATGTTTTATTAAGAAGGTATTAAAAAGGAAAAGAATGATAAAAATTAAGTACGAATACGCGATAACACCTTGAGGTAAGAAATTGAGTAGAGTCATTGGCCAGTGGAGACCCTACACTATTAGCAGTGTCTTTACTTTAATTTTTTGTTTACGTTTCCATCATGTTGCTTTAATTATCATGCCTATGCGATTCGTACGTTTTTAGTTTAATTTCCAAGTATGTTTAGGATATTAACATATGATTATTGTTTCGTTTAAACTGCCAAACATGTCTGTGTTGTTACCGCTTTCCTTAAAATACCAAGCATGTCTACATTGTATTTCCTTTGAACTGCCAAACATGTCTAATTGTTATTATCTCTTTTAATTACAAAGCATGTTTAGAATGTATAGCCATGTATAGAGTGTAGTAGCTTTCTCTTATGTCTACTACTTGTATATATATGGTTGTGATTACTGCTTTATTACATGCTTTTATATCATGGCTATTACTGTTTTTCAATGACATGCATTACTATAATGTTTCTCATGTACATGCATAATGCTAATAGAAACAAGTAGGGAGTGTCACCTTTGGGGTGGTACTCGCATGCATTATATGAGGAAAAAAATGATAAATGAAAAGAATGAATGAAAGAAAATGATGATGGGGAGTTGGTGGGCGGATGGGTAGTTCGGATCTAGTCTGATAGCTAGGCTACACCACTACCTTGTTGGGAACGGGACTAACTACACACAAGAGGTTAGAAGCCAATCAAACTATATCATCACACATGGCTTCCTCCAATCTCCTGCTCGACATACGAGTTATGATGACAAATGAACGAACGTAATGAAAAGATTGGTTTGGGGCGGTACCCATTCCAACTAAACTAAAGAGACACATACATCATACTGCATAGCTCATTTCTTACTGGGTCTCGGACTCACAGTTGCTAATGGTGTAGGTACATACATGAAAGAATGATTAACGAACCAAAGAACAGTTGATGAAGGATTTGCACGAGCAGGACTTGTGGCTGGTTAGGCTAAGAAAAATAAAAGAGAAAAGTAATTGTAATTAACATGTATTAATTTGTTTAGTATTTCTTAAATGAATTGTTTACTCTTTCGCTATGTTTTCAGAAAAGATTTTTATAACTATAGCTTTCACGATTTTTATAACGAGTCTAAGGAAATGGTTTTAACGGTCGAGCTTTTTAAAAAAGAACTCTGATTTAATTTAAAAGGTTTTCCATTGTTTTATAAAATAAAAGAAAATTTTTAAATTTCACGTATTTTTAAAGTAAAGAAAAATCGAGTCGTTACATGTCTGATATCCTTGTTATGTTTGTGAGATGTTGATACTGATCTTATTGTAGGTTCTAGAGGTGTCAAGTGGTTGAGTTTTCGCTTATGACAGCGCGTGGAGTTGGTTTTCGATAAACATGTCATGGTCGCCATCGAAGTAGAGATCTTTATACTTTCTGCACTGCATTGCATCATAGTTTTCAAAACTACTATTTTGTGGACTACCACGCCTGAAAACCCGACGGGGACTGTTCGACAGCACTTCAGTTTTTACGTATACGTATATTTTCTCATGTTTACATTCCATACATGTTTTACTGTTGGTATTTGTATATATATTGATGATATGACTTTTGTTCCTATGTTTGGGGGATGAATCCTCTTGATGTTTTAGGCACTCTTGCGCTAAAGCATCACAAGGCTATTCCATCAACCTTCGACTGCATGAAGGTTTGACGTTGGTTATGTACATTGGGAGGATGAATCCTCTTGATGCTTTAGGCACTCTAGTGCTAAAGCATCACGAGGCTATCCCCGTGTAATTTTCTACTGCGTGAAGATTGGTCGTTTACGTGCGAAATGACAATGAGACATTCATGACATGTCATTAGGTTGAAAGTTCTTGAAGTGGAAAAAGAGGATGGGACATTGGTGACGTGTCCTCAGGTTGCAAGTTTTGAAAGTTGAAAATTCGGATGGGAGGGTGATGATGCCTCCTTGGGTTGCAAGTTCCTAAACCTGGCTAGGGTATTGTCACACGGAGTTGGTAGGGTTGTCAGCGGCAAAAATTAGCCTATCATAGTACTGTTCCATTTGGGGGGTTGGCTAGACGGTTTGAGTTTGCTTGTCGGCAACCCTCTTTAATTTGGGACACCGAACTCCTAGTGAGAATGAGTCTATCGTGGGACAACTTCATCCGTTACTACAATTATACGAGTTATGTCGTCGGTGACTGGTTCACAGGTAACTCAGGAGACGTGCTGGATCTGCAGATTGCCGTCATTGGTATTCTTTCTTGCTTCATGAGGTGTTGCTATTAGCGGATAGTCACCTTTCTGTGACTTGTACTGGGCGGTTACATGAGTTGTGTCATGGCTAACTGGTTCGCTGACAACTCTAGGATTGCGCTGAATCTTCGGGTTGTATCGGCGGTGGCTATGGCCCGTCATCATATTTGAGAGATCATACTATCTTTCGATGATGAGTGACAGATGGGTCTTTGAGTGACCATTCCTTTTCACGGATGACGTTTTCATACGAAAAACGATGTTGGCATATTTTGCGATTATAGCTATCTATGTATACAACGGATTTTAATAAAGCCACATTGAGGGCCATGGGTCGGTTATTTAAAATGATAAAGTGGTTTTAAATGTTCAAAATCCATGTATGGTAAAAATGAAAAGTATGAAATGGTTTTCAAATGATAAAGAAAACGGTTTTAGCATGCATTGCATTTAGTATAGATTTTCCTATTAAGTTAGTCACTCACTCCTCAGACTATATTTTTCTCCAGGCTACGATGTAAGTTCAATGTACTTGGCTTGTGTGTGTGGCAGCTAGGCGAATTTGATGTTACCTTATGGATGTCTCGATCTCCCTGTGGATAAGTGGAGGTTCGTTGATTAAATCCCTCTGTTCCTGGTACATTGAGAGTATAGTTTTGGTGTTGTTTGATTTAATTTCTGCATAGTATTTTCCTTTATTATGCTATCATGTCTCTAGTTTATCACTCTGTGGGCTCTAACTCATGTGGTTTCAGCTTAGGCTTGAGCTTGGGCTTGGGCTTGGGCTTATTCCCGTTAAGTCTTTAGCATAAAAATTCACGTTTTGTGCTGGGTAGCCGGGTTCTCTCCAAGAATAGAGTAGCCTGACCCGGCGGTTCTGTTCGGCGTGCCTCCGGGTCGTGACATTACCCCTCCGAAAAGATTACGTTCCGCTGTACAACGACAACATTATGCTGCGGAAAGATGGCGTTCAACCTAAGGAAAAATTACGTTCTACCGCAAAAAGTAATAGAGATAGAATTAGTTTGGTTTAGTTCAGTTCTATAGTGAATTGGAACCGAATCGACTTGGTTCGGTTTTGAAAATAAAGAATTGAAAGTAAACTGAATCCACTGGGAACCCAATTAAAAACTGAACCTCAGTTTTTAGTTTTCCTCGGTTCAGTTTTATGTTTATTTTTGTTCCATTTTTGAAAAAACCAAAAAATTTAGATTTCTTTCGCATTGGCTCAATAGATTTCAACTCAGAGAATTCAACTCAAATTTTAGTAGATTTCAATATAAAACAAGGCAGAAATTCCAGCTTTTTTAAGAATTTTTCTTTTATTTGATTCACTTTTCCATTAAAGTACAAAAAATTGACGAAAAAATTTTAGGAACGTGAAGAAAATAATATTTAGAAAGTTAGAGCAACATCAAACACCCATCTCCACATTTGATTTCTTAAAATACAAAAAAAATTGAATTTTCTAAAAAACCAAATAGAATGCAAAAACTAAACTCCAAGAAAAACAAAACAAAATATGAATTCATGAACATCACCACTGAAAGATGACGAGCAGATTGTTGACTTTGCTTATGAAGGAAGAAAGATAAGCAAATGCGCAAGAAAAAAGCTTTGAGAATCTTTTAGCCGCCATTGTTACAGCAACAACACTCTTTCCAAAAATTTTAGCAAAATAAGGTCCACTCTTTTTTACTCAATAAGAAAAATTGAAACATTAAACTATTCCAGTTCTCCAACTTACAGCGAAACATTAAGAAAAATCCCCTTCGTCCCTGATATTTACAAACCAGAACATAATATTAAGATGAAAAGATTAAGAGAAAAATACCTCACATTTGAGAAAAATAGTGGAGCTCTAAGATGAAGATATCGCCAATGCGAACGAAAAAAACATCACCTCTTATCTCTCGCCTGAGTAACAAAGCTCTTGCTTGAGTCTGCACTCGCTTGAGTTGGCTCTTTGCCTCTTTGTTGCCTCTCAGTTCGCAGGTGTCGAGACTCGCCAAAAAGAAAAAAAGGCTGAACTCTGAAAAATAAAAATGAAATATGGTAGCTTGTGAGAGAGTACAACATAGAGGATTTTGATTCTTAGAATTAAGTTAAATGGGTTGGTTTATGTTTATTTTGGTTCGGTTTGGTTTTAGTCATTTTTCTTTATTCAAATCGAGAATCGAACCGAAGATTTCGGTTATATTCTATTCGGTTTTAAATTCAATTTTTTCCTTTTAAAACAGAACCGAACATAGTAAAATCATTTGATTCAGTTCGGTTACTCGGTTTGAACTGAACCAATTTCCACCCCTAGAGAGTAATCTTTCCGTGGTAGAAAGATGCTTCCGTAGTGGAAATATTACTTTCCACATCGAAAAGTTTACTTTCTTCTGTGAAAAATGAGATATTAGTGACACAGGATGACGACGATGGACTAGAAAGAGGAAAGAAAATATGGTGATGAGAACTAGATGGTGAAATCAAGAGGAGGGAATTGTTTTCGATGACGAGAAGTTCTTCGGAAAACTGAAAATGGAGGAATTGTTTTCGATGATGAGAAGACCATGTCGGAGCTTCCTGGAATCGTCTTCGCAGTAATATTGCTTCAATTATTGCGATTTGAGCATAAATTTGAAGTAAAATTAGAGTTTGTAAAGAGTAATGTTTCAGTATCGTCTTTGCGGTAATGTTTATTTCAATAGGTAACAGTGATGTTTACATCGCCAATTTCTCACAATTTAGTGTTTAAGTTATTAGTGAAAATTATTCAATAATTGATTTGTGGGAAATTAACAGAACAAACCCTATAGTTGAGGATAAGAATAAGAAAAACGAGAAACCTTCAAGAACTTTTGTAAACAACTAAAATATCAAACTATGGAAAATAAATTACGCAAACATTCCCGTTATGTTTTTCGTCCAAAATTACTAAGAGACATCCCTTATATGCTGAGGGATGTCCCTTGTCTCTACAATCCATCCTTATATATTAGAGTGGATTGCAAAGACAAGGGATGTCCCTCGTTTTATAAGGGATGTTCTCCGACCTATAAAGGATGTTCATTTGCAATTTTAGACAGAAAACATTATAAGAAGGTTTGTGTTGTTCATTTTTCATAGTTTGAGGTTTTAGTTGTTTACAAAAATTCTTGAAGGTTTATCATGTTTCTTTTCCTCAATTATTGGATTAGCTTTGTAAATTTTTCTTGATTTATCATTAATTTTATAGTATAGTAGTTATTTTATTAATTTCTCAAGTTTATTTATTAGGGGTGGGTCGAACCTACTGGTCAAAATTCTCTTGTATAATGACATGCCGTTAGGCTGCCAATGACCAGTAATCGTGATTTGGGTCTTGGTTTTTGAAAACCGATAAAACTTTAGCTTTTGATTTTTAAAAGTAGCTAGAAAACCATTGAAGAGAAAAATCGTTGGAAGCCAAACGAGATATGGAATCAAACATGCGAACGAAAAATTTGATGTGGAACGGGTCTAGAAAATGTGTGAAAGCAAAATCCTACCATTTTCATATCAAGTGAGCTTAAAAAGTAAAGACATTTAAACATTATTTTGAATTGAGCTTCCATTCTAATTTTAAGAAGAGAAAATGACAAATTAACCATCGTAGTTTGTGATCAATGACAAGTCAACCACTATCTTTTATTTTCTAACAAACTAACCACTGTCGTATGGAAAAATGACAAAACAAATATCACTATAACATTTGTTGTTAATAAGCTGATATGGAATCGCAGCGGTCTGTGGAAAGAAGACCAAATTTAGCCTGGACGCCGTGGTGTCTCAGATGCCGCTGAGACACTGCGATTTCCTGGGACGCCGCGGCGGTGTCCATCAGAACGGCGTGGTGGCATTCATGAGAATGTTGCAGCGTCCATCAGTGAACGTCGTGACGTCCATTAGTGAACGGCGCGACGTCCCTCGATTTGTTACTGAAAAAATTTTTGATGAAAAAAATTCATCAGAACGCCTCGGCGTCCATCATGCATCCAATGTTTTTATTACATTTTTGACCTCTTCAACTTCAAAAGACCATAATTTTGTCTACAAGTATCAGAATCGGCTGCAAAAAGTATCAAATCGAAGCTCTCTTTGAGATATATGACCTATCATTGTGTTTACCCCATAACCCTCCTTTCTCGGCCACAAAATCAACCGTTTAAGCTCTAAATTTTGCGATAAAAAATTTTTCTAGTAACAAACCGCAGGATGCCGCGGCTTTCACTGATGGATGCCGCCACGACGTTCTGATGGACGTCGCGGCATTCACTGATGAAGGGCGGCATCACTGATGGACGCCACGGCGTTCACTGATGAACGCTGTTGCGCAGTTCTGATGGACGTCACCGCAGCATCCCGAGAAATCGCAGGGTCTCAGCGACGTCTGAGTCACCGCGGTGTCCAGGCCAAATTTGGCTTTCTTTCAACAAACCGCTGCTGCTTCAGATCAACTTGTTAACGGTAAATGTGACAATAATATTTATCATGTTATTTTTTTATACGTCAATGATTAATTTATTAAAAAATAAAATATAATGACTGACTTATGATGGTTAATTTACCATTTTCCCTTTTAAGAATTTTCACTTTAACCATTGAAAAGGTCAAAATTAGATTTTCAAATGGAATTCTATTATGCTTGAATTGAAAAAGGAAAGTCTACTTTTTAGACGACTTTTCAATTGAAATCATTATTACACCTACCATTTTATAAAGCAAGAACCTTCCTTTAATATTATACCATAATTTTATAATTTAATTTGATATTTAATTTATTAATTAAATAATTATGAGACATTATAAATAATTAAAATAATATGTATTGTTAATTTATTAATTATATAATTATAAAATAGTATAAATAATGAAAATAATAAAATATAAGTATCAATAAATAAATAATTAAAATAATACGTATAACTAATTTATTAATTAAATAATTATGGAACACTATAAATAATTAAAATAATAAAATATAGATTCATCTTGAGTAGGTTGCAATCACCTACAGAGAGTGTCCTCGTTGATGTATTTTCAAAGAGAAAATGTAAAGTTGCTTTCTGTCAATAATAAAATAGATTAATTTAAAATATCATTGTATAATAAAATAGATTAATTTACAATATTATTGCATCACGTTAAACTGACATCTCGAAGTGAGACATTTTTTAGACATTTTAACACGATGGGATGCAACATTCTTATATAACATTGTTTTGTGTACAACAACCTATCAAAGTGCCTAAACGCAAATCACTCTACATCATATTTGGGGGTAATTATCAATTTAAATAATGAATTTTGGGATAACTACAACAAATATTTTGTATATTAAAAATTTTCATTTTAAACTATGTATTTTAAAATTGATATCGATTGAAACAATCGATCAAACCTCCTATTAATTTTATAGATGCTTTGATATATTGTTGATTATCCCAAATTATCTTGATTTCTAGATTTCTAGGGCTTGGCAAGATGAGAAGAACGATAATGATTGAGTCTGAAATCAGGTAGGGGTGCACAAAAGTCGGTTCGGTTCAGTTCAGTTTTATGATTGAACCAGAATCTCAATGACTTGTTCGATTTGTGAAAAAAATGGAACCGAAACCAAACTATTTAAGGCAAGAAACTGAACCCAAGCGGAATCGACGGTTCTACTTATTATATAAAATAATATTATATAATATATATATAGAAAAGTTTTACTAATGTAAATTTAATAAAAATATTTTAAACTGAAGCAGATGAAGGGATGGTTGTTGGATGAGAGAGCATACAAATTGATGGCCATTGGTTGAAAGAGCGGACGAATTGATGGTTGTTGGATGAGACTCATGAGAGAGCAAACGAATTGTTGGCCGTTAGATGAGCATGTTGGACATCCTTCAGTGATGGGAGACATCTGACGCTAGGCAATGGACATCCTTCATTGATGGGGGACCGATGCTAGGTGATGGACGTCCTTCAAAGGCTGGGGGACATCCGACGCTAAGACATGCATGTCCTTCATTGATGGGGGGACATCTGATGCTAGGTGAGGACGTCCTTCAAGAGCTGGGGGGACGTCCATTAAACATACAACTGATACCAAGAATATAAGCTCTACTTCTTCATTAAAATTTAAACATATTAAAATACAAGTTCTAATTCATCATTAAACATACAAGTTCCAAGTCAGTTCTAATTCGTCATTAAACAATAAACATACAAGTTCTAAATCATCACTACTCACTAGTCATGTAAGAACTGCAAAATTTTAAAATAAATAAAATTTCACATACATATATTTTCCACGTTAAATCGGTCCAACGTTCGTATTTTGTCGCGTAGCGTCCACTTGTAGATTTTTAGTCAATGGGTCAAAGGATTGAAATTTGGGTTCTTTGGTAATTTGGAGAATAGTTGTTTCTCCAATTATTGAGTGAGATAAAATATATTTTTAATGGGAATGTGAGATTAGAGTTTTTATCAGGAAAGTACTCCATTCTCACGGGTACACGTTCACAAACCATGAGACAGAGAGACAGAGAGACAGAGTGGAGGAAAGAAGAAAGATCGAAGTTATGAAAGAGTGTCGATTCACAGCATTGGTGAAGGGAGGTCGCATGCATAATCGTTTAAGGTAAATTTCTGAAGTTCAGAGTTGTGTTGGTGTTGAGTTCAGCATTGAGCTTGTATGCTAGAGAAATCTCAGACACCGGTGAAGGGTTAAGGCCATGAGAGGCGGAAACACAGCCGAGAGAATGACTGGACTTCTTCCTTCCTCTTAGTATAGTCTAGTC
The DNA here is from genome assembly GCA_022433065.1 of Begonia loranthoides. NCBI lineage: Eukaryota > Viridiplantae > Streptophyta > Magnoliopsida > Cucurbitales > Begoniaceae > Begonia > Begonia loranthoides. Next base: position 12,807,719 of record CM039473.1, read on the forward strand.
AATGAGTCGAGAGTCCACTATAGATGATCAAGGGATCACCAATTGGAGAAAGGAGTTATTGGAGAGTCAGACCATAGCGTGATGAACGCTTGCTCCCAAGTGAAGAAACCTTTGTTCCATGGGGGAGCAAACCAAAAGGCCTTCGTTCCACAGGGGAACGAACTGGAAGAATCTTGTTTCATAAGGGAACGATCTGGAAGGATCTCGTTCCGAAGTGGAAGGGTCCTCGTTTCGCAGCAGAACAAGTTTAAGTAACCACATGATCTGCATGTGTCTGCGAAACAATAGAATTTGCCTAGGACATTCTGTGCGGTATAGTGCCACAAAAAGGGAACTTTCCACGAGGGCATTGTTGCCTGTTTCCATATTCATATGAAGGCACCTTCTAGTGCATTATCCTACATCCGCGGATGCGCTGTTTCTCGTCCACTAATGCACTGCTCTATTTCTAAGAACACTCTATCCTTCTATTTTCTTCAGTGAGTCATCCGATTTGGGTTCGTAATCTCAGTTTAGGACCCTCCCATTTTTCCTATTCATTTTTTGATTGAAATTCTTTGATTTTGTATGATATAGGCTCAGACAAGTTCGGAGATTTTGAATCGATTCCCAAAGAAGCGGTTGCTAATATCAGAAAGAGAGATCACCAAAAAAGTAGGGATTTTTACACTTTATACACTGCATTGCATCATGATTTTCTAACTAATATTTTGTGAGTTGCCACATATGAAAACCTGATGGGAACTATTTCGACATCACGTCATTTTTTTACTATACATACGTATGTTTTCTTATGTTTACTTATCGTACATGGTATTCTATTTTAGTTATCTTTATATGTATTGGGAGGATTAATCCTCGTGATGCTTTGGACATTCTTGGTATCAAAGCATCATGAGGCTATTTCGTGAAATCTTCTGTTACGTGAAGATTGATTGTTTGTACATATGAAATAGGTAATAAGACATTGGTGACATATCCTTGAGTCTCAAATCCCTAAAGTCAAAATGGGTAATAGGGCGGTGATGTCACACTCCTAGAGTTTCAAATCCCAAAACCTAGCCAGAGTTTTAGTCACACGAATTGAAAGATTTTTAGTCGCTAAGTTTTTCTTGCATAGTACCTTTCCATTTGATGAGTGAGCATGACGGCTTATAACTCTTCTCGCCAGCAACCTTTATCCTAACAGGTAGCTAGTTAAGGAGCAATCTGTCACTGACAATCTTATTTGTTGTTTGATATCATGAACAGTGTTGTCGCCTGATCTATGGACTGTCAGCACCTTTTTCTTCTAGCTCATGTGGTGTTTCCAATCGACGGATTTATGCCTATTTGTGATATGTGTTGGATGAGTCCTTGTGTGTCCGTCCCTTTTCATTGATGATGTTTTTAAAGGAAAAACAATGTAGGTCTATCTTTATGATATAGTTGTCTATATATAATATATATTTTGATGAAAGCCTCATCGATGGCCATAAGCCTATTCTATAAAAGGGAAATTAACAAATCAACCATCATACTTTGTTATCAATGATAAGTTAACTACTAAAGTATTTTGCTAACAATTTAACCACTGAACTATGGAAAAAAAGTCGTTGCAAAATTTCTATCACGTTTGCTATTAAACGTATTGATTTTCTTCCGCGCCGGAACACTACACGTTCTGCCGCAAAACAAAATTTTAAAAATTAATATTCTAGCACTGACGTTCCATGGTGGAACGTGTCACGTTCAGCCAACATTTACTTGTCGTTGCGGAACGTCAACTTTCTGTCGCAGAACGTCGTGGGTCATCCTCGTTCTTGTGCCCTAGTATATAATGTAACATCCCGATATTTTTAAGTTAGATAACTATCAGGGTATTACTGAGTGCATAGTCGGAGTAATTTCCGTTACGTTTTCCCCGTATACGTGATGTAATCGAGGTGTTGGAGTTTAGGGGATATTACATTGCGTATTTATATGTGTCACCTTGTGACGTGTATTTATGGGGAAGATGTTATGAGACAGGAGTTAAGTGGGAAAAGTATGTGTAAGGTTGTCGAGGGTGTTTTCGGACGCCTGCAGATGACACTTCGAACGCATCATGTCATCCGCAACTGCATTGCATCACGTCCCCGACGATTGGGACGAGTCTGGGGATGCAATATCTCGTCCTGACTTCACTATGTTGTGAAGTAGCGGACGAGGTCCTGGACGATGCAGACAAGTCAAGTCGTCCGAAAATGCATTGCAAGTCTCCCTTAGCCTGGGGACGACTCGGGACAAAGTTTCACGTCTTGACTTCACTATGCTGTGGAGTTGCGGACGAGGGTCTGGATGGTGCGGACGAGAGGAGTAGCGTCCGCATCGAATCTGTTCTAAACCTGGACAGTTTCGAACGAGTTAGGATGGCTGCTGACGAGTTGAGGTATCGTCTGATTTGCCTCTGTTTGATTTTAGGACACTTTCGGGATACATGCAGACGCCACGTGCGGACGCCAAATGTTGTCCGAAACCCACCTGTGGATGGTACAGACAGAATGAGGATGCATTCTCCCGTCCGAAGTCTCATTTTAGCCTGAGGGATTTTAGCCTTGCGAACGAATGCGGACGAGACCTATGCGTCCGTACTCGTCCGAATTAGCCCAGACCTATGAAATAAAATAGAAAGAAAATGATGGAAAATCATAAGAAAACGTAGGGTAGCCATGATTTCTTGAGAGGAAGCGACCCTCCCCTCCCCATGGGCGACGAAAATCATCCCCCTCTACACGTAGCTGGCCTTCCTCCTGCTTGGAGCCATCATGGTGTCCCTCTCCTCTCCAACTAATAGTCTCCTTCCCCTTTCCCTTCGTTTCATTCTTCTTCCTGGGTGAGAAGTCGCAAGAGAGCCAGAGAGAAAGAGGGAGTGATCGAGAGAGAGAGTGCTCAGTGAGTTGAGAGCTTGAAAGAGTGAGCTGAGAGGAGTGAGCTACGTGAATGCAGTGAGGAAACGTGGAATGGAGAGTTGTCCCTGGTTTAGTTCTTCAACTTTGGTAAGGAACTAGTGGTGTCTTGGCCATTTGGAGGCCCTACACCCCAAGAGTGTGTGTGTGAGTGTGTCTTTTTCTAATTGATAGCGTAATTTATTTATGTGTTGTGATATTTCCCTTGAATGTTATTTTGTTCCTTTGTTTTCGTTGCTCTGTGACGTTTCCTTAGTGCTCCAGTAATTAGTACTGCTGTGATTATTTATTTGTAGTTGCTATTGGTTGATGAATGATTGTTGTGAAATATATTGTGAAGTATAGAGAAGTGTGGTGAAACAAAAAATGATAAGCTGAGAAATGAAAGAGCCCTAGTGAATGGATTTCCTTTTTATTCTTGTTGCCTATTCTTTTACTTCTTGTCAGTTAAAATTCTCAGCATATTCCTCTGTATAAGCATGTTTGGTTTGCTATGATTGTGAATATTCCTCTGTATTAACTAATTAACTTCACTAGAATATGTTTGGTTGCTAATCAATGTAGTTAATAAATGATTAATTGAGCATGTCAACCCAATTGATATTCCAAGCATGTTAACTAACTTAGAGTCATTGACTAGCCTAATCGAGTTTACTGAATAACTACTAGTTAAGCATGTCAAATAAATTAGCTAATTGTAGTCGATGACTAATCCTTGAGTATGTTTAATTAGTAAATAACTAGCATGATTAGTTGATAATCAACTTAGTCCATGTCAACCCGTTGAGCATGCTAGCCAATAATCTAAGTATGTAGTTAATTAAATAGTTAATAAGCATGTTAATTAACTAGGTCAAGTAATTAGATACTAAATGAGATTTCTTACTGAGCATGTTAATTAATTTGATATGTTATGTAATTAATTAGCATGTTCAATTAACTAACTAAAACAAAAGCATCTAGGGTAATAATCGTAATCTATTCTTAAGCATGTTTAATAACTAAACGTTGAGCATGTTAATGAACTAGTGTAATTAACTAAAGTAATTGATTGAGCATGTTAATTGACTAACGTAGTGTTATAACTTGAGCATGTAAACTTATTAGGATAACTAATAGGTTTAATAATTGTATCCTACGTTAGCAGGTTTAGTTTTATTTAGTCTAACAAGCATGTTTAGTTAATTGTAAATCATCGCGTGTTACCTTATTGTCTCTTATTATTCGTTCGTTGCTTTTGATTCGAGTTTATAATTGTTCTGCGTTATGTACTTTTAATTATATTGCTAAGCGCTTTCAATTATTGTTATTTCTTTATATGCGCTTCCAATTCTAGTTACTTTTATTATTGCGCACTTCAATTAATATGAATGTTATGTGTCATCATGCCTGACGATAGGTTAAGAATATATGTTCACCCAGCATGTTAATTGAAAAGAATAGGACGCATGCATGAGTGAGGAAAATGTAAGAATGAATAGTAGAATAATAGGGTGTATGGGTCTAGTCTGGTAGCTAGTGTGCTCCCAGGAGGCTAGTATAGCCTGGCAGCTAGTTTGCACCCAGGAGACTAGTGACTTGCCTGACAATAGTATGCCCCAAGGAGGTTAGTTGTAGTTTGGCATCAAGTATGCACACAGGAGACTACCCCAACGAAAAAACGAATGGCTAATAGGAAGTAATAACAGAATGAATGGCTTAATGAAAAGGATTAAAGAGAGGCATTTCATGCATAACCCTTTTTCCTTGCTAAGCCTTCGGGCGTATAGTTGCTTGTGGTGTAGATGTAGGTACCCGTACGTAGAGTTAGTGCACGAACTAGGAGTAGCAAAAGATGAACAACAATATAAAGAGCAGTGGATGACGGGTTTGCTCGCGCAAAGGAGTTCGTGGCTGGCCAGGCATAGCAAGGGTAAAAGAGAATTAAATTAAGTTCCAAATTGTAATAAGTTGTATAAAAGTAGTATTTCAATGGGTTAGTATTTTATTCTTAAACTATTTAATTACGCTTCTGCAAAGCTTTAAATAAAATATTTTTATAACACTTCCGTACAGTTTTAATTAATGGAGTTTTATAACGAGTTTTATGAACGGTTGGTAGCGGTCCGGTTTAGGCGCGCTCTGACTTGTTTTATAAAAGTTTAAAAAATTTCACGCATTTTAAACGATTTTCTAGAAACCGGGTCGTTACATATAAGACCTAACTGTACGTTCCAGCGAGTTCACCGCAAACCACGAAATCCTTGGCAAACATTCGTACTCTTAGACCTTCATTCCTCACTATTTAATCGATTCCAATGGATTCCAAGGCAAATAAATTGATGCTCAAGCAAAAGGGTGGTCCGTCACAGCCTCAGCTATAACCATAAGCAGAAACGACGGACTCTGCCCGTGAACGCCATCGGGTTACAGCCGAGTACATTGTCAGTTAGTTGTATCACAATTTACCTACCGTCGTTGAAGGTAGAGCACCCGTGGTTGAAGGTGCAGCAGCCATGGGTCAAGTTGGCGCAGTCGCTATTGAAGTTGGAGGACCCGTGGTTGCCCCTGTTGGCTGAATTGAAGCATAAGCCAAGGTTGAAGCACAACCTCAACCTCGACCTCCGCCTGGACAACAACTAGCAGTAGGTGCATTGGTCTGTTTCCAACCCGTTACGGCGAAGTTCCACTCCCCACTCTTCAGGATAACCAAAGCCAACGAACGGTATGAAGCTGATGTTAAACACCGTTCAATTATTGTTTCTAGAAGAATAGACTTTGAGTCATTGGTTGAATTTTAAAGTGAAGAACCGTTTGAGGGGGCTAGCTGAGCCGTGTTGTGCAGATTGAGTGAAAGTTTTTGTGAACGGATTGTCAAACTCTTTTATGCCAATTTGGAACTGTCCATCCAACCATTAGAGATCCTGACTTACATGTTTAGACGAGAGTTGTGAATGACTCCCAAGGATATTAACTTACTGCTTTAATGTTCGACGGAGCAACCAACTTAACACTATTACCACGTGTCTCGGAAGCCACCTTTCATCGGACGAGAAGAAGGTCTGACAATGTTTAGATTGTTGCATGCTAATCTAGAGATTGGAGCATACAAGAAGCCAAAGTCCAATGACTTGAATACCTTAGCCCGAGTGATCCACACCATCTAACAGTGTTTAAATTTCAATGAAGAAGTAGAGCTGATGCTCCCACTTCCATTTAGGAATTGGCAATGGCTGAAGCATCCCACTAGGTCGTTGATGTTCGGCTTTCACTTGTTGACACACCTGGCATAGTGCCACATACTCAACAATATGGTATTTCATAATCGGCCACTAGTAATGTGTCTTGAGATCTTTGTATATCTTATTACTCCCAGGGTGGATAGAGAAGCCAGAAGAGTGAGCCTCTTGTAAGATCTTCGTTCGCAATGTCGTATCATTGGGCACATACCACAGGCTTTTATACTTTATAATACAATCAGCGGACATAGAGAAATCTCGATATTCAGGTAGAGTTGGGTTCAACTTGAAATCCTCGCATACGCTGTCTCCCTGTTGGGCTTCTTTAATCTGCTCAAGTATGGAAGGCGTTAAAGTAAATTTTGGTAATATAACATCCAACTAAGTTGGAACCATTTGCATGTCAAGCTCTCAAATGTCTTCCTGGAGTCCCACAGGCATCTCATCACATAATATGCTCGTCACGGCATCCTTTCCGCAGAGGGCATCCACTACAATGTTAGCTTTCCCAAGATGGTACTTATCTCACAGTCATAGTCCTTTATGAACTCTAGCCATCACTGCTGTTGCATGTTAAGCTCCTTTTGCGTGAAGATGTATTTGAAACTCTTATTATCTAAATAAATCTCACAACGCTGTCCATATAAATAATGTCTCTAGATTTTGAGAGCGAAGACAACAGCAGCAAGCTAAAGTTCGTGCGTGGGATAATTTACTTCATGAGTTTTAAGCTGTCATGAATTTACTTCATGAATTTACTTCGTGCGTGGGATAATTTACTTCATGAATTTACTTCGTGCGTGGGATAATTTACTTCATGAATTTACTTCGTGCGTGGGATAAAGTTCGTGCGTGGGATAATTTACTTCATGAATTTACTTTGTGCGTGGCATATGCGATCATCTTGCGATGCTACATAAGTACCCCACCAAGTCCTCTTTTGGATGCTTTAGAATAGATACAGAAATTGCCTTCTTCAACAGGCAAGGTCAAAGTAGGCGCAGACGTCAGCCGATGTTTCAATTCTTGGAAACTCTCTTCATAATCATTGGACCACCAAAATCGTGCGTTTTTCTTCGTCAGGCTAGTGAGTGGTAAAGTAATTTTAGAGAATCCATCGATAAAACGTCTGTAATATCCAGCCAACCCAAGGAAACTTTTTACGTTGCCAACATTCTTTAGTTGCACCCAATCCACAACTGCCTATATCTTTGTCGGATCCACAATTAAACCATCCTTGAAAATTTCATGGCCAAGGAAGTTGACTTCACTTAGCCAAAACTCACACTTAGAAAACTTGGCGTACAACTGGTGCAAATGGAGAACATACAGAGCAATCTGGAGATGTTCACAATGCTCTTCTTTCGTTTGAGATTAAACCAGAATATCGTCAATTAAGACGATAATACATTTTCTAGATAGTCCCTAAAAGTCCAGTTCATTAGATCCATGAAAGTCGTAGGAGCGTTTGTCAACCCGAAAAACATTATCAAGAATTTGTAATGTCCATACCTAGTGCGGAATGCAGTTTTAGGTACATCATCTGGTTTAACTTTAAGTTGATAATACCGGAGCGAAGATCAATCTTTGAGAATACCCGGGCACCACTTAGCTGATCGAATAGATCATCAATCCACTGCAGGGGGTACTTGATCTTGATCGTTACCTTGTTTAATTCTCGGTAGTCGACACACATTCTTAATGATCCGTCTTTCTTCTTCATGAATAATGCAAGTGCACTCCAAAGAGAAAAACTCGGATGAATAAACCCCTTGCCGACTAGCTCTTCCAATTGAATCTTTAATTTGCATAGCTCTACCGATGCCATTTGATACGGGTTCTTAGAAATAGGTTCAATTCTCGAATGTAAATCGATTACGAATTCGATCTCACGGTTAGGAGGTAAACCGGGAAGATCATCGCCCAAAAAATCCCGAAAACAGTGAAATCTTCCAATTTGGCACTAGGGGTCGCCGAAGTATTCAATACATTTATTTAGAACCCATTAAATCCGCTTTTCAATAACTTATGTGCCTTGAGCGAAGAAATGACAGCAAGTTTTCCCTTCTCCTTAGTTCCTTGGAATTTATGCGATTTGCCGCCAGGAGGGGAAAAGTGGACTTCCATCTTCTTACAATTGATGACCCCTTGATGTAGAGATAACCAGTCCATGCCGAGAATGATATCATACCCTTTCAGTTTCATGATGATTAGATCAGCACGAAATAAACGACCATTTATCTCCACTGCATAAGCCTTAAGAATTCCATAGGCAAATAAATGGTCACCGGAGGGCAACAATACTCTATGCATGCAGCTCACACAACTAGAGAAGCAATTCACCCTTCCACGGAGCTCAAGTCAAATGAATGAGTGCGTAGCACCCGAATCAAACAAAATATACGTGGCACATTTATTAATGTAAACCATACCTATTAGGATTAGGCATTTTATTTATCCTAAGGTTAGATCTCGTAATACATCTAGGGAGCTTGTTAATACAACATATATAATCAGTGCATAAAGTTATGTGTACCTGCCACCACTGCAGGCTACTCATCTTCCTAGTCATGTCTATACATAGCGAAAACCCGTGGATCCTCACCTCCTTGTCCTCCAGGTCTGGTCGTGCAATGCTTGGCAATATGGCCAGGCCTCCAACATATGAAGCACTGCTGAGAGCCTGCCATGCATTTGTTAGCACATTTTAATACCCTCAATATGGGTATTTTTGATAAATTTAAGTATAAATATAATGAATAAAAACGTTGAATACATTATCAATAAAAACACAATTAACCAACTTATTATTTTCATTACATTAAACCATTTGGTCATCATCAAAATAAAGCTAAGCTTAATACGCGATTCTAATCATTGTGAGCATTTAATATTGTTGTATATCCAATCCTCCCCAACCCATAAACTTGAGAGTTATATTTGGGAGAATTAAGATTAGTTAGATTGCGCTTTAATTTTCATATTCTATATTTGCGCTTGATTGTAAAGGGTGATTCCCTAAGAATTCATCGAAACACTCGAAACACTCCTAGGCTAGATTGAACGCTCGTAAGTTCAATCATTGGGTGACGCCCCGCAATAGTCAAATTAAGAATGATGACTCGTAAGAGTCAAAGTTTGACGACATAAGAATTAGTCAAGAGTGACGGCCCGTTTAATAGTCAATTTGTAAATGGTTTTATTGGCACCCGTAAGCCAATTATTTAGTATATCTCCAAGTGAAACTTGGAGCGTGGACGTAGGCGAGTTTGCCGAACCGCGTAAACAAATATTGTGTGCATTTCTCTAACCCTTACTCTTTAATTTAGCATTTAATGTGACTGCATATTTAATCGTATTCGATAAATCACTTAGGGATTTAGAGAATTTAAATAACGAAATTATTAGAAAAGCTATATTCAACCCCCCTATAAGCGTATATCGATCCTAGAATTGGTATTAGAGCGGGTATTTAAATTTTTGTATAATATTTTGTTGATTGTGCATATTGCTATAATTTATTGAGTTGCATCTATTGGAATAAATTTCCCTGTTAAATGTTGTTGGTGAAATTTGATTGAATATCATTAATTGGAATTTTTTATATTTGCATATTATGGATTCCAATATGTTTATTGAAGGCCAATGCACACCTACACCTCCACTTTTTGATGGTTGTAATTATTTGCATTGGAAGTGTAGAATGAAAATATTTATACAATCTATTGATTTCTTTTTATGGAAAATCATTGAAAAGGGATTAATTCTTCCTAGACCAACTTGTGATTTCAATGATATAGATAAACAAAATTGGAATTTAAATGCCAAAGCAATGAATATTTTGTATAGTTCCTTGAGTAAAAATGAATTTGATAGAGTTCAATCATGTGTTAGTGCTTATGATATTTGGAAATCTCTTGAGCTAACACATATAGGCACAATTCCAAAGATTGAAAGTGGAGAAAGCTCATCCTCCGAAAAAGAGGAGAAAGTGGCCAATACATGCTTCATGGCCAATGAAGATAAAATTGAGGTAACAAACTACTATAGCGATTCCGATTCTAATAATGATGATGATAGTGATTTAGTAAGTGAATTGCTAGATAGTTTGAATGAGCTTAAAGATAAATATAAAGTATTGAAAAAAGAGCATTGCAATTTGATCAAAAGACATGCTAATTTAGATAAATCTTTTGAGGATCAAATTGTTGAATTGAAAAGCATGATTAATGATTCTAATGCTTCCTTTAAATCTCTTGAGCATGATTGTAGCAATTTGAAATTGTTGAACAATGAATTGAAATCTACTATCATTTCACATGAAAATGAAATTGATTCATTAAATTGCAAAAATTGTGATTTGATTTCTATTAATGAATGTCATAAGCATGAGATTTGTAATTTGAGAATTATGAATGAAACATTGAATAGTTGTATCAAATCACATGAAAATAAGATTAGCCTTTTGGATGCTAAAATTGAATTGTTTGAGGTTGATATATGTGAATTGAAAGCAAAGAATAATGATTTGAACTCTATTTTGCTTAAATTCACAAATGGGAGCAAAAATTTAAATATGCTCTTAAATTCGCAAAGGGTCACTTTTGATAAAGCCGGAATTGGCTATGAACCCTTTGCAAAGAAAAAGAATTACACTAATCGATTTGTTAGTTCATCTATTTGTAATTCTTGCAATTGTGTTGGACATAAATCTTTTTGTTGTCCTTTAAAATTGAATGCTAAATTGGATTCAAATGTTAAATCTAAATTTGTCTATCCTTTGCATTTGAACTTTAAATTTAAATCAAATGTTAGTTCGAAATTTGTTCATTCTTTGGATGTGAATTCTAGATTTAAGTTTAGTTTAAATCTTAAACATAATTTGAATTCTAAATTTGTGTGGGTTCCAAAAGGAACCAAACCTATAACAAATGGACCCAAAATGGCTTGGGTACCAAAATTTGCAAAATAATTTTTGTTGTAGGATGGAGGTTCTCCCAAGAAACTTAAAAGGAGAATGGATACTTGAATATCCAACACATGGAGAGAAACTTCAAGATTGCCTCCAATGCTTTAAAAATGGAAACTATATTGGAGGAACACAACTTTTTTGTTTTGATTAAACTTGGTTGTGAAATTTGATTTGGATTATTATTTAGTCTTTGATTGGTTGAAAGTCCTTTTGAAATCAATTTTATGATTTTTGATTAGGAATTGAATTGGATTAAATTGTTTTTTTATTCTTGATTTGATTTAACTTGGATTAGTAGATCATTTTATTGAATTAATTGTTAGCTTTAATCTTTTTGTATATATAAGTTGAAATATGTTTTATTCACTCAATTAGTATTTTGATGAATGGTTTCAACAATTGATTTCTGAATTGTATATATTTGAAAGAATGTTAGATGTTCAATTTTGTTGATTTAGGATTGTATTAAGATAAATTGATTGTCTTTGGAGTGAATAGATAGATATCATAGGTCTTAAATTTGATTATTTCTTCACTTGATATCTAGGAATTGATATGTCTTTACTCATTCAATCTATATTTTGATGGCTTGTATTCCAACAACTTAGTCTCTAAATTGAACATGCTAATGCAAATATTGGATTGTTGGATACTAAGTTAGATGATTGTTTGGAATTAATTGCTTTGTCTTTTTGAAAATATACTTTTTCCATGAATTAAAATTAGCTTGAGATAAGGGGAGAAGAGTAGAAAATTTGTTAATTGTGGCTTTGTTGATTTCTCCCTTGAATTGAATTTGAATAACGAAATAGGGGGAGAAAATAGAATTGTTGAGAGTTGATTAAATCATTGACTTGTTTCAAAATTGTTAAATTTTGACTTTGATGATTGTGCTTCCGCTATGCCTATAAATTGTGTTTATCATCAAATGGAAGAGAAACTTGTCTATCTTTAATTGATATTTTTGAGTTTGAAAATTGTATTCCAACAAGTGAACTTCTATTTTGAATATATTGAATTGCTTAGATTGTTGGATACTCAATTTTTTTTGACTTGCGTATTTCTCTCTTGAACTAAAAATTAACTATTGATATAGGAAGAGAAAAATACAAATGTTTTAATTTTGCTAAGTTGGCTTCCACTCTTGATTTAAACTTTGAAAATCTCCATAAATTTTATTATAATCATTGAGTTAAAAGGAAAAATTAAATTTGTTTGTGTTTTATTTTGAATTGTTAGTGAATAGGTTAGATTTGACAATTGACTTAAATTAAATTGACTCAAATTCTTCAATACATAGTTTTAAACTTATCTTAGATATTTTCGAATTTGGAATAGAAGATATTGATAGTGTGCTTATTTATTGAAATTTGTATTTTACAATTGGTATCTCTTGGTTAAATTTTGCATAATTCTTGTCTTGGATTATTTTTATTGCTTAAGATTTGGCTTTCCAACAATTAGTTTTCTAGTTTTATATATTTAATTGTTGGATATTAATTTTGATTTGTTGTTTTCCCCATTAGATTGATTTTGCTATAGATAAAATTGAGGGGACATAAATTATTTAGACAACAAATTTTTATCCTTGAAAATTTAAAACACTCTTGATTTGTTTTGTTTTTTTTTAAGAGGAAGATACATGCTTTAAAGAAAATTTATTTGTTTCTAATTATAGACTTCCCCATAGATTGATATTGTTGATTGATTTAGGGGAAGAAATTAAGTTGATTTGATTTAACTTGTCTTTCCCCAAATGTTTTTGGTTTTGAGATTTATAAAGGGGAAGAAGGCTTGTATTTGATTTTCAAATTGATATCAATCTTTCTCCATTAATTTGAAATCACTCAATAGGTATCAATAATTGATTTGTTTTAAACTTCTACAATGGGTAATTATCTTGAATTCCCATCCCCAATGTTTTGATTGTATGCAATGATTTAGGGGGAGAGGAATGAATTGTAACTTAAATATCTTTGAACGATAGATATATCAATTAGTATGTTTGAAATTAGATTTCATTTCATCAATTGGTATCAATAATGATTTTTGTTTTGAAACCTTTAAATTGGTATCAATCATTGTTTGAGTTTGAATTTTAACAATTATGTATCCATTCAAAAATTTGGGATCATTGGACTTAATTTTTAATTGGTATCATGTATGAAACTATTTTGTTTTGGTATCAATAAAATAATATTTTCTCTACAATTGGTATAATATTCTTTGGATTTTCATTTGGTATCCTATTTAGATTCCCCAACTAATTTGACTATGTGCATAACGATAAGGGGAGAAAATTTACTTTTCAAAATTGGAACTCATTCATAGATTGTTTCTTAATTGGTATATATTTTGTTTAAACTTGGATGGTTCTATCTCTTGTTTAGTTACCCTCTTATATACTTGTTGAAAATTTTAAAGAGGGAGAGAAATATTTAAATTTGTTTTATTGTTGCTCTAAGGGGGAGAGCAAATATTTTAAATGTGTGGTATATCCCCATTAGGTTGTTGTTGTGATTAACATAGGGGGAGAGATATTTGAATTGATTTTGATTTAACACATTGGTATCTCTCTTAGAAATCTCTTTGAACTTACAATTGGTATCAATACTTAGCACAAATGATTTGATTTTAACTTTGAATTTACAATTGATATAAATCTTTGAAAAATTTGTTTGGCTTAAAATTGTGAATTATCAATTGGTATCCATTGTTAATATTTTAACTCTTAAATTGGTATTCTTTGTAGAAATTGAAAATGTTTACAATTCTTAATATTAAATTGTATTCTAGTTCCTATATTTGATTTCTAATTTCTTGAATCTCATTCTTTTTTGTGTCTATTGTTTGGACTTTAATGCATAATTCCCTCAAATGAGTTTCTATGCTTAATACAAAAGAGGGAGAATATTTTTGTTAGAAATCTTTGTGATTGTGGTTCTTTACAATTGATATCTTTCTTTTAACCACAAATTGAAATTGAATGTATATTTCCCACCATGGTTTGCTTCTTGATTAGATTCATTGATTGAGGGGGAGAAATTTTTTTTTAGTAGAATTATTTGTTGAAATTGCCTTTAGATTCTAATGCTAATTCCCTCAATTGATTGATTTTTGGATAGATTACTTGAAAAATGGGGAGATTATGTTTTAAAGAATGCTTTTGATTCTTTTATTAGAATTTTGCCTTGGATGTGGTTTTATGAACTCGGTATTGTATCTTTGACCACATATTGGATTATAATGTCATTTTCCTCTATTGCTTGAGTTTTTGATTTAATTATTTGATTAAGGGGGAAATATATTTTTTTTGTAAAATTAGTTGTTGAACTTGGTTGAGATTGTTTTTGGACTCTATTGTCTATTCCCTTACTTTACTCATGTTGATAATGTTAAAGGGGGAAATTTTCTTAAATGAATATTTTGATGAATTTAAGTTGATAATATTCTTAGTTGTTTTTGGACTCCCCTCCCTTAGAATTACTTTTTGATTATGACAAAAAGGGGGAGAATGGTGTATAAGTTGTGATATATTTTAGGGGGAGTTTAGTAGCATGTTGCATGAATTAATTGGTTGATAAATTGCATAACTTAATTGGATAAATCTAATATGCAATATTTGATGCACATGCTTAGATTTTAGTATAACCAACTTATAGGATTTTGTCATCATCAAAAAGGGGGAAATTGTTAGCGTTTTTGTTAGGCTTAGTTTTATTTTGATGATAACCAAATGGTTTAATGTAATGAAAATAATAAGTTGGTTAATTGTGTTTTTATTGATAATGTATTCAACGTTTTTATTCATTATATTTATGCTCAAATTTATCAAAAATACCCATATTGAGGGTATTAAAATGTGCTAACATGTTTATCTAAGTTCATGTAGTGAATACATATGTTTCGGGACTTAGGAAAATGAAGAAGGGGAAAAAAGAGCAAAAGGTCGACGAAATAACACAAAAGGTTGACCTCGATGGGCACCCATGAAAGAAAGGGTCGACCTAACTGTGAAGCAAAAAAAAACAACTTGCCGAAAATTTCTGCACTGAAGGAAACAGTCGACCGCTTTGACAAAAGGTCGACCGCAGCAGTTGGAAACTCATTTTTGTCAACCGTCTTCAAAAGTCCACTAGAGGTCCATCAATGAAGGAAAGGGTCGACCGTGCGGTCGACCGCAAAATGGACAGATTGCTCTAGAATTTCTACATGAAGGAAAAGGTCGACTGCACGGTCGACCACACCATAGGTATTTTCCCAACGGTCAAATTTCAACGGGAAGAATTGCAACAGCTAGTTAAAAGGGTCGACCGTTTGGGCATAAGGTCGACCGTTTACGCAGTGTTTATAAATATGAGTTCATTCCAAGCTCTCTACAACGAATCGAGAATCGTGGCGAAGCCCTGCCAAATTTAATACGCGATTCTAATCATTGTGAGCTTTTAATATTGTTGTATATCCAATTCTCCCCAACCCATAAACTTGAGAGTTATATTTGGGAGAATTAGGATTAGTTAGATTGCGCTTTAATTTTCATATTCTATATTTGCGCTTGATTGTAAATGGTGATTCCCTGAGAATTCATCGAAACACTTGAAACACTCCTAGGCTAGATTGAACGCCCGTAAGTTCAATCATTGGGTGACGCCCCGCAATAGCCAAATTAAGAGTGACGACTCGTAAGAGTCAAAGGTTGACGACCTAAGAATTAGTCAAGGGTGACGCCCCGTTTAATAGTCAATTTGTAAACGGTTTTATTGGCACCCGTAAGCCAATTATTTAGTATATCTCCAAGTGAAACTTGGAGCGTGGATGTAGGCGAGTTTGCCGAACCGCGTAAACAACATTCACCACGATGGACCTTTTTTCACTTCGGACATACATCAGGCTGGTACGCTCTTCCGTCCTGAGGGGCATTGTATGTTTCTATCATGGGTCACTTATCCTGCCTTTGTTGCGCCCACCATCTGAGGGTCATTTGTTTTCTAAACCCACAGACAGACCACCACGTGATTTTTGGTTTGAACTATTCTTCTATAATCTTTGATTCACCTCTCTTTGCCTCGCCGCCATGCCTTCACATTTTCAACTGCCAAGGCCTTCGCAACAATTTTTGAATAGGGAATACCTTTGGTTCCAAACACGATGATTCCCTCAAGAATTTCAATCTTGAGCCCCTAAACAAAATGGTGAACTTTATGCTCCTCTGTAGCCACTAGATGAGAAGCAAAATGGGATAGCGCCTCAAACCTCTAAGCATATTCTAACACTGTTCCCGTCTGGCGTAGGCGTACAAATTCTACTAACTTTTGCATAAGGATAGTGTGGTTAAAGTATTTATCATTGAACAATTCTTTGAAGCTGTCCCAAGTGAGGGCTCTAACATCTCGTGAGGCTTTAATTGAATCCCACCAGAAGTGTGCATCCTGGATCAGGAAGTAGGCAGCACACTTTACCCTCTCTACTTCTTTTATGCTCGCATATTCGAACATATCCTCAAGGGTGCAGGTCCACTCCTCAACTCTCGTAATATCAGAGATATTCCCATTGAAACTGGGAGGCTTAAGCAGCTGAAATTTCTCCCAGCCTGCCTCTTCTGGAATTGCCATTGCGCGGTGATCCCCATTTCCATTCTCGTTCTCTCTGCCCATGAATTGCATTTCATATGTTGAAAGTGTTGCTCCATGAATTGGGACTGTTGCTCCATATTTTGAGATTGCCGCTCCACTACCATTGCAATACGTTCAAGGGCGTCATCCCTCCCATTATAAGCTCCAGCACACCACGACCATGAATATTCTCATACCGGCCGAGTGCCTTGTGCCTCTCTTTGTTAATCAGAATATTTCCTCTCATTCGCCTAGCCATTTATAATCCTATACATTTTCACATTATAGAGTAATAAGTTAAGGGAAATAGTTCATGTAACGACCCGTTTTTCCTAATCTCTTGAGAATGCTTGAAAATTCAAAATTTTACTAAGGCCATTGAAATCACTTTTAAAACAAATCAGAGTGTGACGCTAAACCGGTCCGCTACTAACCTTTCGTTAAACTCATATTGAAAATCCAATTAATAAAATGCGGAAGCATTATAAAATCTTTTATTTAAAACATTGCGGAAGCGTAAATAATTTAATGAAGAACTTAAAAATTGAATACAATTTAATAAAACTTAGGGAGACACGAGGGACGACTCCCACGCCCAGACCACTCCCATCCCTCACCTCCAGCCATGCCTCTCCCCCTCTCGGTTGGTGTACAAAGGTCTCCCTCCAAGTATGGCATTCAACTTAAGTCATCCTCTTCTCTGCATTCTGCATTTTCTGTCCAGCCTTCTTTCATGAGAGAGAGAGAGAGAGAGAGTTCCAGAGAGAGGGTCTTCCCCTTTCAAGCATGAGTGTTCTTTGAGTTAAGGTGGGTGTTCATCCATGGGTGATTGTGAAGCTCTGTAAGCTGAGAGTGAGTTGAGAGTTGGAAGTCAGCCGGAGGTTGCTGTCCATGAAGTTAGGAGCTGAGGAGTTGTTGTCCCTATTAGCTTTTGTCATAGAGGGTTAGGAATTGGGTTTTTCTTGGTCGTCAAAGCCCTACCCATAAGTAGTGTGCGTGAGTAGTATCGGTTTCCTTGGATGATATTCTGTCATTAATTCCTTTGTTGACATTGTGTAGATTTCTGTATTGTTGTTTCCTGCAATTCTCTTTACTGCAATTACTTACTTTGATAGAGAGAAATGTTGTGATGAATGCTTAATGTAGAGATAACTGTTGTGATGAATGGTTAATGCTTAAATACGATGAATGCTTAGTGCGTGAATGATGAATGAGCTAAGAGTTCCTTAACAATGATTCTGTTATGCTATATGTGTTGTTATTGCTTTATTTGTTGTCACAATGGACTCGATAGTGGTTAGTGCTATACATCTATTTTTTTGCTATTTAATTGTTTAAATATCTCTGTGTAGCTAGAAGTTATGGTTTTTCCTTGTTAAACTAATGAACTAGAAAAATAACTGAATCTAATCTGTATAACTAATTAACTAGAATAATAACTCAATGATTAATCTGAGCATGTTCAACTAATCGAGAATGTTAATTAACTAGTATAATAATTATAGTTTGGTTTGAGCACAATTGACTTATCTGAGTGTGTTAAGTAACTAAACTAATGTTAGCATGTTTCATTAACTAGATTAATAATTGTAACTAAGAATTTTGAATATGTTAGTAACTAAGCATGTTTGATTTACTAGCTGAGCAAGTTTAATCTATAAATAACTCGAGCTTGTTTAATTAACTAGCTTAACTAATTAACTAGTTGTTAAATAACTAATATGGGCATGTTTAACTAGTGGTTTAATTTACAATTGTTAATCACTTCCTTGAGCATGTTAAATTAACTAGAGTAATTAACTAAGACTTGATCATGTTAATTAACTAGAGTGATTAATTAGAATCACAATTATAATCTTACTTAAACATGTTTAATGAGTATACTAGAACAAGAGTATGTTTAATCATCTAGGATAATATTATAACTTAAGCATGTTAATAATCACTAATTAACTTGAGCATGTCAATAATCACTAATCATAATTACTAATCTGAGCATGTTAATTATCCTTGACCCTTAAGCATACTAGTTGTTAAATAACTAATATTAGCATATAAATTTGAGCATGTTTAATGAGCATGATTAATTAATTAGCAGGTTTAATTAATTAATGTGAATAAACCAATCCGAGCATGTTTAACCCAGTAATCAATTAATCTGAGTAGTGTGGAATTTCCTTTGTTGATATTCTGTATATTGTCTTTTATTGCAATTTCCTTTACTGTAACTTCTACAATTTGATGTTTTACTTTATTAGAGAAGAGGAAAGAATAATGAACTAAATGTGAACAAACTAAGAGAGTCATTGACTATGATTATGCTAAGTGGATACATGTTTTTATCTTTCCTTCTGTAGTGATAGTGTTCATATTGTTTTACCCTACTATCATGTCCTGTAATGTAATGTATTGTCTTCTTTGTGTTACTTATAACTTATAGTCTACTAAACTTGAGCATGTGTAACTAGATTAGAATAAAATCATGTTAATCAACTAGACTCTCCTAATCTGAGCATGATTATTTAACTAGGATGAAAGCATGGAATCAACTCTTGAGCATATTAATTAACTAGGATAAATAACTAGGCTCGCTAAATTATGCTTTACTTTTACATGCACATCGATCGTTGATTCTTTTATGTTCCTTTTATTATTGTGATTTATAGGTCTAAGCATGTCCCTTACTATCTCTTTATGTGCTTTGCTTTTCAATTATGTCATTCAATTATTGGGTGCTCCACTGTTATCACTTTCCCTTAGATGCACTGTTCATTATTGTTACCTTCTTTTATGTGCCATTATTTATTTTTGCTTTCATTCCCATGCGCTATTCAATTTCGGTTAATTACTTCCATTAAATGCGCTATTCAATTATTGTCATTTACTTTCTTTTATATGTGCAATTTAGTTATTGTTAATGTCACGTTCATGCATCATGTTATTTGGAGAATGTGTCATCATGCATCTTGTTGATAGAAACCAATAGGGAGTGCCACCGGATGGTATTCACACATGCATTGTGTGAGGAAAAACATTTAGAAAATGAAGGAAAGGAATAAATGAAAGAAAAGAAAAAAAAAGGATGTTGCGGGGCGGAATGGGTAGCGGGTCTAGTCTGCAACTAGGCGAAGCCCCCTCCCTAATCAGGAACGGGGACTTAGTTGCAAGTAAAGGTTAGATCTGATCAACTATACCCTTCCAGAGGAAAATCCTCCAATCTCCAGCTCGATGTACGAGTAAAGAACCAACGACTTAATGAAAAATTGGTTTGGGTTGCCCCCCATTCCAAAAGAACTAAAGAGAGGCATATCATATTGCATAAACTCTTTTCCTTACTAAGCCTTTGGGTTTACAGATTACTTGTGGTGTAGGTGTAGGTACTTGTATTCGAAGAGAATGCACAGTTCAAAAAGCAGGGCTGAAGAATTTGCACGTGCGAGACTCATGACTGGATAGGCTAAGAGAAGTAAAAGATGAAGTGGGTTGTAATTATCGTGTAATGCTTTGTTTAATATTTCTTGTTTATTTTGCTTCCGCTATGTTTTCATAAAAGATTTTACAACTGCTTGCGATATGTTTTCGCGAATGAGTTTTAATGATCCGGCTTTGAAAGACACTCTAATTTTACTTGAAAAAGGGTTTTAAAGGTTTTAGTCGTTGGATAAAAGTTTTGAAAATTCCACGTATTTTTAAAGGTAAATGAAAAGTCGGGTCGTTACATCAATCAGCAACCCAATAATTGTGCACATCAATGCACCTGGCCCAGACGTGAATCAGCGACCCGCTATGTGATAAAGGCTTGGCATCGACCAAACCATCTGATAGCTGCTATGTACATCAATACACAATGACCCCACCCATCCAGTATAGCAGCTCTGGCATCAACCGAAAGCTCTGCTAGCGGTTGTGCGCATCAACACACAACAATCGGCTTCGACATCAATCGTAGTGCACTAGCGGCAGTGCGCATCAATGCTTAAACAACCTCGCATACACCATGGCTTCAGCCAGCCTCGACATCAATCGAGGAGCAACTAATAGCTCACATCTCATATCATCCATCACATCTTTTGGAAGCTGGGCTACACAGGCCACACCAACCCATAAGACTATGTTATAATTTCTTTTCATTTAATTCATTTCTTATATGTTTATGTTTTCTTTTTAAAAATCATGCATGAAAAACCATTTGCATATTATTTGAAAACCATTATTCATGATGCTCGAGAATGCATACAGTCTCTATCTCCTCTAGATAGGCCTCATAACATGTTTAATCTCACTACCATTATCTTTAACTCAAACTAATAAACATATCATTAAAAGAACCTATATCTAATAAACACACAACAAGCATCAACACAATACTTAGAACATGATCACAACCTCACTTAATAATCTATGAAAGCAGTAAACAGTCAACATACAATTTCTAATTCTTGCGATGTAGGGCCCGAAGGCCAAAACACATACATATCACTTACATGCGGTCCTTCAAGCGCTTAGCACTCCGATTTAATCTTCACAGTACTATCCAAATAAATAACATTTATTCATTAATAACCAATCACTGAATTCTATAAGTCACAACGCTTAACAGTTTCCATAATTTAGACATAATACCCCATAGCTTGCCATATCCCAAGTTTGCAGAATCATGAACAACTTCCCTAATTATCTCAAAACCTCAGTCTCATTTATAGCTTATCCTAAATAGAATATAAACACCATAAAACTCACGCCCTGGTGTTCATGCCACCGTACAACAAGGTATCCATAAACTAACCAATACCAATTATTAATCTCAGCAGTAACCAAATTTTAGAATAATATTTCACAACCAACAAGAGAACAATTTTAACTGTGACCAGGAAGTCATATGCACAACAGAGAGCAAAATCTCTAAGGGTCCATCCAACACAGGGACCAAACCCATTTAGAAAGGGTAAATCCAAAACCTACATTCAGCATATATATATATATACACACACATATATTTTCTTCCATAATTATCAAGCAGAAAAGAATTGCATACACGACAAAAACCAAATCCAAAGACTAAAACCATAAAGCATCACTTTTATCCTTCAGTTATTTTCTACAATATATTCTTCACATAAAATTCATAAAAGCATGAAGGAACCTTCCTCCCTTGAAGCACCCGCGCGAAGTATAGAGGAGCAGGGAACTTCTCCTTCAATTTCTAGAAACTCTTCTTTCTTCCATCTTCTTCTTCTTCAAGCTCTCTATTTTTATTTCTTCTCTGCTTTTCTCACTCTGTCCCTGCTTCCCAATTTCTCTTTCGTAGTCAAAGCTCCCTAGATAGCTGTCTCCCTTCTGGCTTTCACTCTCTCATTTCTCTTTTCTATTAGTTTCTTCTCTTGACAGTTTCCCTTAGAAGGTGCATAATTTTCATCCCTAGCTGCCACATATAAAGGAGAAGGGCCCGTGGAAGGAATGGGGGAAATTTCAGAAAGGCGTTCCTCGGGATCATATATTGTCTTCTCGAGTTGCAGAATAACGTGGGGTCGATCGATGTCCCGGTCGATGGTCTAGTCGACATGCACAGTCGACCGCTCTCTCTTTTAGTCACTAACATTTCATGTACAAGAGATTGATAAACAGGTCGATAAATAGTCATCCTCTATATCAACCTCTCCCACTACCATTTTTCATTCCTCCATTTTTCACCACTTGTTCTTCTCTCTCCTCTTCTTTAAACTCTTCTTTTATTTTAATGAAACCAGTACTGCTCATATAATACTCTTAATTAATCCAACAATTTAATCACCATAAATACCCCCACATAACTCTTAACTATATTATCTCAAAATCATCCACAATTACATCAACCTATTTTCGGGGTAATATATTCCATAATAAAATCTTCCTAAAATCTTCCAAAATTCATAATTTTTATTACCCGTACTCTGAGCTAAATTCCGGTATTACAACAAATGTGTCTGGGATAACATATTAAAACAAGGAACGTTGTCATTTTATGGGATAATGTGTTTTTGCAGTAGCGAATGTGTTCGCGATAGCAAAATTAAGCGATGGAACAACATCATTTGGAAGTAAGGATTCAGCATAAACATTGATAATCAGAGCATCATATACTTTTGTAAAAGGATTGGCATCCGCGGTAGTGTTGGCTACCATGAAATAAAGACTAAGGGCTAACATGGCTTACTATCATTGGTCGAATTTGATGAAGCAAACGTCCCCTGTAGCAGTTTACATGTCTACTTTTCGACAGACAAATTTTAGTGAGATTTTTTTAGAATTCTTTCAAGCTGTTATCTTACTCTCTGGACTATTAGGAAACGATCATGCATAGGATTTGCTTTGAACCGGATTTTATTATATGGGATTCCCCATTTGACTATATATATATATATATATATATATATATGAATGTTAAGAAAATGAAATCCTAATTATTCTAGAGTTGTTTGGACAAAGAAACTACTCCCACCTCAGGAGAATTCTTTTAAGCTTTCGGTAGGTAGGTTCTTTACATTTTAAACTTTGAGTTTTAGAAGGGTGACAAGATGAAAACCGTGAGGTTCTTTTTCAGTTAAGAGAAACAATATGTCAACAACCCACCATTTCTCTCTTACTAACATGTTTCCTATTTAACTTTATGGGTAACCTGAGAGTTTGAAGGAGTTGGATATTACGGGCTCTGCTAAAAACTACAAGTAAGAGATGCTTTTGTTGTGTTTGGCCTACGACCTATATTACAAAGTGGTAGAGTAAGGTCAAAATTATATTGTTATTATGAGATGCCTACAGATTGTTTATTTTAGAGAATATGCTCATGATCTCACTTGGATTTTTATGTTGATTTGTGAACTGAGGTGATGCATGTTGATGATTGTTTCATATGTACGTTGAAATACTAATGATTAATCTGCTCATGTCTGTTATTGGTTTATGTATATAATTGATGACATCAATTGAAGATTTTGCCTACTATTATTATGTTGCATATTATGCATATTAGATTAATGTTACATACCTTGCATACGTTTCATGCATCCACTTAAGAAAAATAAGAAGTTTAATAAACATAAATGGTCGTTATGGGGGCGGGATTTGAGTTGACTGTCCTACATGAGGTGGACATAATGATGTCACCCTCTCACATAAAATGAATTACTCACAACGATTGGACTGTAAAGTGAAAGAAAAAGAAAGACTATTGACTGAAAATAACATTATTTTCCTTATGAACTGCATTTCATATTTATATTTTTATGCATCTTTTACTGAGCGTTAAATTCATAGGTGAACTTTATGATGTATATGAGAATGAAGTTTTTGAAGAAACTAATATGACAAACAAATAATCGTGCAGTTGAATAGGTATACTTATGGGAAAGGTAAAGCGTTGCTTGAAGCGAGATTGGCCATGGGTGTTGAAAGGAAAGAAAATAAATTTCTAAAAAGAAATACTTTTCTTGTTTATACTTATTATGTTTTTAGTATTTAGTGTTATTCACGGATATTGATATTCATTTAATTGTGTTTTATTACATTTGATTTAAATTGATTTTATTTTAAAGACTTCCACTACAAATGTTTTAAAGGCATGAATTTTATGAATGATGTGTTGTCATTGTTTTATATTTTTAAAAAATGGCAAGAAAAAAGTTTTAACGCTTCGGGTATTACATGTGTTGTTGGATGTCCAAGTGCAACTGTGCAAGACTGCAAGTATTATCGGTTCAAATTTAATAATTTATCGGTTCAATTCAGTTAGTGTTGGTTCTGAATATGCACAACCGAATACCAAACCGATAAGTTCGGTTCCTACAAAATAGAATCAAAGTTCAGTGATGGAGATGTTCAAAATTGACTCGATCTAGATCTATTGATCGATTCTGATTTGGTTCCCCGGTTCTGGTTCAGTTTTGAACACCCCTAAAACTAGGTGAGAAGTGAGAAGGACGTTGAGAATAACTCCACGACTACAACAGTGACTCTCAAAGTACTCTACTTAACGGCTAGGGCTTCATTTCAGCTGCAACCATTGGCAGACAACGACTAGCAAGCAGTAAAAAATTGCTACGTTTTTTCTTAACTTTACCTTTTGTTTTCTTTCTTCTGTGTAAGATGCGATATCGTTCCATAGTTTTGTAAAGTACAGGACACAGATTGTAGGATCAATACACGTATTGTGAAAAAATAGCTTTTCTAAGCACTCTAGTTAGTACAATACACTGATTATGCCAAAAATAGCTTGACTAGTCAAGAGAACATAAGCTTGATTGTATGATGATATCCATGATTTCATAAAGGAGAATGAGTGTTTTTTGTCCCACATTAGAATGTGAGAGAAAAAAAGAGAGTAGAAATGTATAAATAGGAGAGACATAAGAGTAGAGCGTGGGAAAAACCAAAAGGCCTTATTACATAGGGGTGTTCAAAACCAAACCAGAATCGGTGAACCAAACCGAATCCGATCAATTTGGTTTGGTTTGTATCGGTTTTGAACATCTCAGAACCGATCTTTGGTTGTATTTTGTAGGAACCGAAGTTATCGGTTCAGTGTTTAGTTTGGCTTATTCAAAACCGACATTAACCGAACCAAACTGATAAATTTACAATTTTTATTAAAAAAAATCTGTTTGTGGTTTGGTTTAAGGCTAATATTAAGTAATTATTTAATAAATTATTATTTGTTCAAAATTAAGTTTCACAATTGTCTAAAATTTAAATATGGGAAAATGACAAATCAACCATCCTACTTTGTGATCAATGACAAGTCAACCACTAAAATATTTTTGCTAACAACTTAACTACTGAACTATTGAAAAAAGTTACCGCAAACAATGTTGTCATGTTTGTTGTTAAACATATTGATTTCGTTCCATGGTGGAACACTATACGATCCACCGTGGAACAAAAATTTAAAAATTTAGAAATTCTACTTTGTGATCAATCGACGAGAGTCACTATGGGTCGAACGTGTCACGACGGAACGTGACACGTTTGACCACGGAACATCAAAATTTTGCTGAATAACATCAGCTTTAAGCCGCTGAACGTATTGCATTTTCTGGCTTGTATAAATTCACACTACACTTATCGCGATTTTCTCAATGATTTTGTCAGCAATTAGTGAACCCTAAAGAATGTTGAGAGCTGAAGTGTACTGCATTTTGGAGAATTTGAAGCATTTTTTGAACACCAATGACATCTGGGAGTGATGAGAAATTGTTAACTACCCATTTGAAGTGGGGCTCATGTCTATAGTTTTGGCAAATGAAGTACGTGCAATTGGAGACGAAGCAACTATGGTGGTGCATTCCATCTCGATAACTCTTGACGAGGATGAGCTTCGTTCATTATGCGAATCCAGTGATGAAGACATGGACATGGCCGAAAGTAGGCATCGACGACCACCGCAAGTAGAATGCATGTTCGCTAGTATGGGGCTTGACAAGAAATATAGTTTAGAGAAGAAATCATCGAGCATGCATTGAAGAATGTGTACGAGATAAAATTCACCCATAGTGACTCTCGTCGATTGAGGACTACATGCCAAGAAGGATGCATGTGCCGAACGCACGCCTAAAAAATGCAAGGTGAAATGACGTATCAAATAAAGTGTTATAATGATGTTCACACTTGCTCGAGAAAGATAGAAAGCTATCATGCCTCTACCAATGTGTGGCAACACATTACTTAGATAGATTCAAAATTCAAGCTAACTGAGACCTTCCTTACATAATTGAGACAGCTAGGAAGGATTTTGATGTCAACATCACACCTAGCCTTTCTAGAAGGGAATGACAATGAGCAATACAGACTCATATGGTCTTATGCTGAGGAGATTCGGAGGTCTAATCTTGGAAGCTCACTTCGTGTTTAGCTAGAGATGAGTACATTTAAAAGGATGTACATGTGTTTGGCTTCATGTAAGATGGGCTTGTTGAACTGTGGTAGACCGATTATTTGTTTGGATGGTTGCCACTTGAAAGGAGTGACTCCTGGTGACCTACTCACTACTGTCAACATCGACGTGAATGATGGAATTTATTCGATTATTATAGTAGTGATTGAAGCAGAAAATAGGAATTCTTGGAGCTGGTTTTTGGAATTGTTGCTTGAGAATCTCAACACTCCATCCGGAAATGGGTGGACAATCCTTTCTTACCAACAAAAAGTGTGGTTGATTGCTTTTGTCATCTTTATTTATGTTATGCATTGTGTAACAATGTTTAACTCATACTGTTATTTTTTATAGGGGCTGATGCTAGCTGTTAGATTCGCAGGGCAAGCAGGGCAAGCAGGGCATTTTGTTTTCATCCAACACCTATATGCAAATTATCAAAAATTATTTAAAGGCAGATTGTTCAAGGATGCAATGTGGGTCGCTTCTAGAGCTACAACATCAGCGCACTTTGAAAGAGAGATGACAAATATATTTTTGCTTGAGTCGGTAGCCTACACATATCTACAATGAATAGATGCAAGTTTCTTAGCTAAACATGTAATGCCCCATTTTATTTAAAACCACTTTTCTCTATAAAAAAATAGCTTAATTTATCCTTACTTTCATTGTTAGCCATAAAATATATTTTCTTTAATTTATTTAAATCATGTATTGGAAAATTCTATTTGAAAACGTATCAGAGTAAAATGAGAGGAAATAAGTGATAAATTTTTCAAAACATAGTTTCAATACCTCCAACAAAAGTCCATAGTTACAAAACATTTACCATATTCAAAATAAGAAATTAACTGTTCAAAATAACCAACATTGTTTTCACGAGCCATAACCATCAGGTCGAACCTAGTATAGTACTCTAATGCCTCCTCCTCATCTTGCACGTCACATGTTTCATAATGATCACTTACATCATGAGATAAAACAATAAGCCTAATGCTCAGCAATAATTAGAATAAAATGCAATGCAAATGCTCGTGCATGCCAATACGATGCCTTACAGAAAAGAACCTATTTTTTTGGTAAACCGAGAGAATAGATACATCCTATGGTCCTGTGGCTTAACCGTCATTCCGACGAGGAGATACATCTATTAGGGGTATCACCTCATACCGTCACCATTCTCTTTTGTTGAAGACATTGGGGATTTTCGTAAAAGAGAAGATGATACATCCTATGGTCCATGTGGCTTAACCGTCACCCGCTTCCTACGTGGGAGGGGTACATCCATTAGGGGTGTCACCACCGATGGACCGTCACCAAAACTCCTGAACCCCCACATGCCTATTTACATTTATTATGCATGTCACGCAATATGTTAGCAATTTCATAAGCCCTAATCATGATGCATGGATGTCATGTATAGTTTACAAATATATATAAAGCGGAAAAGCAATATTGTGTTAATAATTCATGGAAAGCAAATTTAGAGGTCTATTTACCAAAGAGAGACTAATATATGAATTATCCATGTAATGGCCAAGAACTATTATAGACTAACTATCAAGTAAATCATGTGCTTCCTAACAGGGGTTAACTCATGTATGTTTGGAAGAGAACAAAAGCAACTATTAAATCAATTCTTACTATTAATAACTAGGAAACGACTTGCAAGTTCATGGGGGGTTCAAGAACAACAGTGGATTTGCTATGCTTTATCCAACATTTCACAAGTTCAATTCATGCTTTATCCAACCTCTCACAGATTCAGTTAATAATTCACAGCCAAGCAATATTTAGACATGAAATAGGGACAGAAATCCATTGCAAATTCATTTAGTATCAACAGTGCAGTTCTTCACAGTATAAATTCAACATCCTATTTAACTATCCATAGCTCGAATAATTCCCAATGCAGAATCAGTCTTTCATGCTTATAAAATCGACATTACTACATTTGTTCATGGCACAATAACATCTCACAGTGAATAAACCAAATCAATGCTCAATATCAAACAACAACACAAACCCGCGATGTAGAGCCTCCACTAGCCAACATACATCCCAATTGTTACCTTCAACAGGACGTCACCACAGCAGCACATTCACCTTACAATTGCAACACAACACGGAGCAGCAACACCCAAGAAAAATACCAAGACAGGGCTCACTTCTTTCACGCACTCATTTACAGGGAGAGGAACGACAGAACACTTCACTTTGTCACAACTCACCCAGTAGAAAAATTGAGAGTCCAGACTGCTTACCCAATACTCCATCGATTTATAGGCGTGAGGAGACTTCACGTGGATGTCAGGATTGAAGAGACAATCACCCCATTCAATTGAGAGTGGTCCAATGAGAGATGGTCATGTGGAAATTCGCTATCTTTTCAGGGAGAAAGAAAGGACATTTCGCAGGGAGAAGAATTTTATAGGAGGAGAAAAGAAGATGGCTAACAGAAAATAGATTTCTTGTTTTAAATTGGTTTTTCGGTCGAATAAGTCTTCAGAACCATCGACCACATGATGATCGAATTTCCAAAATTTGCAATAGATTTGCGTTTTCGGTCGCTCTGTGCAACAGTGCCCTGACCAAAGATTTGATCGCAAAATTGACGAATTTGACAAATTCAAAATCTGCTATTTTTTGGTCGCAAGTCTAGTCCAAAACCTCGACTGCGTTGCCTCCAAAAACCCTAATGTAATCCGGAGTTAATTTTGGTCAAGATATCAGACCTTGACCTCAACCCCAGCTCGATCGAAAATGCAAGGAGTAGCTTGTAATGCATTTTGGTCGAGACACTCGACCTTAGTCTTGATTGCGGGATGACCGAAACGCCAGGGAACATTTTGTAATGCATTTCAGTCGCGATATTCGACCGAACCCACGACCGCAACACGACTGGAAACGTAAAATACACAATTCTCTACTTTATAATTTTCTAAAATATTTCTTCCCTCATTTACACTGCATCAAGTCCCAAATTAATGATTACAGAATATATCTTCTTTTATAAAATCTTTGCTCATTGCATAAACTCTTTTACATAATACATGAAGGATTTATCTGGGTATTACAATCACCCCTCCTTAACAAAAATTTTGTCCTCAAAATTTTGCTAAGTAAATAATTTCAGGTACTTGGCTTCCATGTCTTCCCTCCTTTCCCATGTGGCTTCTTCTTCTGCAGTTTGGTTTTGCCATAATACCTTAATGAGCAACAACTGCTAATCTTGAAGTTTTTTTACTCTGGAGTCCAGAATTTTAATTGGTTTCACCTCATAACTCAAGTTGGCTTGAACTTCAATTTGTTCTTGAGGCTCAATCGAAATTGTATCTTCAAGGCATTTCTTCAACATCGATACGTGGAATACGTTGTGCACACCGGCCATGGCAGTTAGTTATTGCAACTGATACGCCACCTTGCCCACCCTTTCTGTGATCGTAAAGGGGCCAATATATCGCTAGTTCAATTTTTCCTTCCGACCAAACCGCATAACACCCTTAAATGGTGAAAACTTTAGAAAGGGACAAAATAGTCAGTCTACTAGAGCCATGATCAGTGCCAACAAAGCCCTAAGAAAGTATATCTCTCGACTTCATCACAAATCTGCCATCTGCAAATGACTTTCAAGCAATCTTGGTGATAATTGACCACTTCTCTAAAAGATTAATTGAATGTAATAAGATTACTTCGATAATTATAAGAGATTTATTTGATGAGATAATTATTGAAAATTTATTATATGAAAATTTTTAGGATTTGTGAAATGAGAAATTTGGTTAAGATTTATTGAGGTTAAATTAAATGGGGAGTAATTAAATAAATGTGGTAGTGAAAATAAAATAAAAATAAGATATGGAACGTCGCCGTTTGGAGAAAATAGGTGATGTGGCATTTTGGTTGGACTGTGGTTGACTTCACGGTCGAGTTATCCGATAGAAATGTGTTGGTTGGTATAAATAGGAGTTTCGGTTGGACTGCGGTCTACTTCACGGTCGAGTAATCCGACCGAAAGGTGTCACAAATTGTAAATTGCTGTTTCAGTCGACTTTGCGGTATGGGCGCAGACAAGATTTGCGACTGAAAAACAACAAGTTTTTGAATATGTCAAATTTAAACATTTTGCAGTCGAGTCATCAGTCAAGGACGCAGTCATGAGGCTCGACTGAAATATAAAACAGTGGCAAAATTTAGGATTTCGGTCGAGCGATCGATCGAAGTTACGGTCGAGAATATCGACTGAAAAATTGGAGGCTAAGTGAAAAATGAGAATTTAAGGGTTGAACCGGTTTGTCTTGAATCTGTCCGGTTTGAAAACAAATGGGAAGAGAATTATGGGTGGTTTTCTTAGGAAAAGATCTATTATATAAATGAAGAATAAAATGAAAAGAAAAATTTTAATGAAAAATAAAAGTGAAGGGGAGGATTTAAAATGAAGGAAGAAATAGAATTAAAATGGATGGAGTGGACTGAACTGGTTCACCCTTGAACCGGTCCAGTATCTAAAATGAAACAAAATGGCCTACAACCATTTTGTGAAGAAAGGAGAGAGCTCGAGAGAGGGAGAAGGGAGACCGAGGGGGAGACAACGACGAGGGATCTTTGGGTGTGTGGGCTCTGGGTGTGTGGACTCTGGGCATGCAGACTGCTGGCAGCAAAGCAGGAATTCCGGTGAGTAGGGCTTGGGCTCGGGTGGTCGAGCTGCAGGCACGGGTTGGACGAACTCTAGTGTGCTGCAATTTCTGCATGCTGCGAATTCCTAAACGAGGTAAGTCAAGACGTTAGCTTTTTTATCAAAAAATTATTCTCCCTAGTGATATGTCGATTGGGCGTTTGGCATTTCGATGTGGCGTGATCGACAGGGGTGTGGACGCGATGGCAGGGTGAACCGCGACCTATGCGTTTCACACTAGACCGAACTGAAGTAGGTTTTCTTCAGCAGCTCCTCTGCCAATCTCCATGTGATTCTCCAGAAAATATTTTGGACTTTCCATGCGGCATATGCAAGTTGGACCTTCTTCCTTGATACGTGTGATTGTCCATCCCTATACGCTTCTTGGCTATAAATCAATTGTAACAAGTAAGGTATTTTGTAATATTTTAGAGTAAAAAAGAGGTCGGGAGAATTGAGAGCTGGGGATGTGTGTCCTCTCTGAAAAAAAAAAAAGAGAAAGACAGAGGAGTGAGAGCAGTTCAGGAGGATGAAGGGAGTTAAGCACGGTTACGGGTTCTCCAGGTGAGACAATTGCCTTCATGGTTTATGGATTTTAATAGGATTATTGTAAAAGAAAAAGGGAATTATTGGAGGTAATGCTCTGTTGATTATTGTCCTGCCTAGTTAAGATATGGTTATCGAATATTAAAAATGTGGATATGCTCTGAGTGAATACTGTTATGTGTCTCCATTTGAATGATAAAGGTGTTGGGGCTTCAGTTTTTGCTTCCGATTAATAGTTGATATTTGTGCTAAAATGTACTAAAGAAAGAAGACAAAAGATTAAGTATATCGTTCTCTGTTAATGATTATTATTGAATAGTTGTTGTTGTATGGAATGTTTTGGGATTGAATGTTTTGGGTTAATTACTGTCTGAAGTTAGAAAGGGGAATTGTGAAATGATTGTTGGAGGAATTAAGTTCTGTTGGTTGGAGAATGAGAAATATGCATGCTTGGTTAAATTGGTGTTAATGGATAATGTTGACGAAAATAAATGGACAGAAACTGTTAAGTGTCTAAGTTGGATTTAGGTTAAGGATTCTATTAAGTAGTGAATGAGAAATGTGTTAAGATTAATGAGTTGTGATTTTAATGATTCAATGTTATTTATTGTGAAGGATAAGTTGGAGTGCTACACGCTGGACGCAAGGTAAGTGATATGCATGTGTATTGGTCTTCGCACCCTACATCATAAGAATTAGGGTTGTATGTTGACTGTTTACTACTTTCATATAATATTTAGGTTGTTTACTGCTTTACCAGATATTGAGCATGTTCCATAAATTGTACTGCTGCTTGTTGGGTGTTTATTAGAATTAGGTTATTTTAACGGTTTGTTTAATAGACGAGCATGTTTAGATGTTATACCATAGATATGATAGAGTGTATGCATTTACGAGCATTCATGCATCATGGTTTTCAAATTGATAAGAAAATGGTTTTCATGCATGGTTTTGAAAAGGAAATGAAAAGTGGTGGAATTGATGCTCATACATACTAAGTGAACGGCGTTCTCGAAGGCTGATCACCCGAGTGAACAACCATCACTTGTGCTATAGGATTATCAATTTTATCATTGAATAAACGTAAATAGACGTGTGGGGGTTTGAGAGATTTGGTGATGGTCCATCGGTGGTGACACTCCTAAAGGATACATCTCCTCCCACGTAGGAAATGAGTGACGGTTAGCCACATGGACCATAGGATGTATCATCTTCTCTTGTACGAAAATCTTCAACGGCTACAAACAAAAAGAGATTGGTGACGGTCATCAGTGGTGACACCCCTAATGGATGTATCTCCTCATCAGAGTAACGGTTAGCCACATGACCATAGGATGTATCTTTTCTCTTGATATAAGGAAATGATAGGTTCCTTTCCTGAAAATGAAAAACAGAAGATTGCCTACGGATTTTAAAATGACATAGCATATGCATCGTCCCTTTATTTTTATATCACTTACTGAGCCTTAAGCTTATTAGTTAAGTCTTGTAATGTAGGTATGTATGAGAAACAGGAAAATAGGTCAATGACAGTTGATGAAAGATTTGTATGAATAGATCTTGTCCCTAGCTGACCTAAAGGATGTAAGAAAGAGAAAAATGTTTTGTAAAGTGATTTATAATTGTATTCTAAAGGATGTATCATTTCTCTTGTACCAAAAATCCCAAACGCTTGAACTAAAAGAGATTGGCGACGGTCATTGGTAGTGACACCCCTAACAGATGTATCTCCTCATTAGAGTGACGGTTAAACCACATGACCATAGGATGTATCCTTTTTCTGGTAAATGAAATGTAAAGACAGAAAAGATAGACTCTTTTCTAAGAAAGACAGCATAAGCACACATGAGCATAGAGTATTGCATTTCATTCTATTTTTTACTGAACGTTAGGCTCATTGTTTTATCTTGTGATGTAGGTGACTGTCACGATATACCTGTGGAAGAGGAGGCATTGCAAGATGAGCTCTTGGGTTATCAGCCGAGTTTGACTTGAGGGTTATGGCTTATGGAAAATAACATTGGTTGTTTTGAACAATTAATTATGGTTTTAAATTTTGGAAAATGTTTTGTCAAACCATGAACTTTTGTTGGAAGTACCGAAACCATGTTTTTAAATTATTATCAGTTTTTTCTTAATTACTCTTATATGTTTTCTTCCCACACGCTTTAAATAAATTAAAGAAAATTAAAGAAAATTTTTTATATGGCTAAAAAAGAAAAGTTAAGGTTTTTAAATAATGTGGGGGCATTACAAGGCTATTCCTTCGAGGTGGCTGGAGGTTGTTCTTCCAAGAGGGCTAGAGGCTATAGAACTGAAGGGGATGCAGGTCGTACGA